>CM024084.1:5204734-5516215 GCA_013433165.1 Hypsizygus marmoreus | reverse complement strand
AAGGCATCTCACAGGATGTAGGTTGCAGACCTGCCTCCAGGCAACAATAATGTAAGAAAGTATCCGTTCTTCATAGATAAGCCTCCAACTTCTCAGACCTTGACCCAGCAAATGAATTGGCGAATGCAGCACGTATCTCTCTCATCAGGCACGCTTGAGCATTGGCATATTGGGCAACTAGAACAATAGTCCAAGAGATAGCATTTGACACAATGCATTGGGAAGGCCCAAACAAGAAATTTAAGACAGGTTTTCAGGCGCCTTAAACGGCGACCTAAACTACCCGTTTCGGGGTGCCCTAAACTGATCGTACGCTGGTCGTACGCTCATCGTACGCTGTCACTTGTTCAGCTGTGTGTTGGGACGTGGTCGGATAAAAAGTATTAGCAAATTATCTGAGCGCTAAATACAGATTCACTACAGTTTCATACGGCCTTCGAACGACGAGTGCGGCTCGAGATGGATGCTGGGCCGATAACCTCTCGCATATTGTTCACTACCTTTTTCATGGATGTGTCCTTGCCATGAGCCGAATAATACTTCAGCAGGCTCATTATTATGATATCGAGGGGCCACATGTTCTCGTAGTTGTCGAGAATTGGGAACTTGGCAACCATCTGATATTTGTAAAATACAGTAAGCCCTCACATTATATGATGAAGAGGACAAGCTAGATACCTGGTTCTTAACATCCTTCAACTTCCGCTCATTCTGGTCCTTGAAACATAACGCAGGGTTAAGTTCTGTGAAAATAAGAGCACGAGCTTGCACCTGAACAATCGATATCAGAGCGTTGAAAGAATGAATGTGATAATGAGGCACACCTTCACTTCCGACAAAAGAGTCTCCTCCCACTTGACTTGACTTAGAACATTCTTTCGTCCGGCACCTTTGGGCCGCTCAATCTTGATCTTGGCTGAGATCGTAGTTGGGGGGCAGGCCTCATTAGAGCGCGGCGATGGACTAGAGCGAGGTGATGATAGAGCAGAGCTGAGCGGACTTGAGTCTGCATGGTGTAATGGAGCATTCATGTCTAGACATGGCTGATCGTTGCATATAGAACTAGAGGTCAAAGAAGAAGAGCGTGCTTCTTGGTGGTAAGGTGATAGCGGTTGTGTATAGGCCTTGCGCGGTCGGCCGCCCCATCGACGGAGGGACCTGTTTGCAAATCCTCGAATGCAAGGAGAGATGCTGCTGGAGCGATGTAGAGCTTGGTGACATCGAGAAGAACTACGACGGGTGGAGGGGAGCACCAGGCTGCACGAAGGGAGAGATAGAGGCAGAAGTAGACATGGTTGAACAGCTGAGAGACGCTGACGCTGATGTGAATATTATAAGTGGTCGTTATTCCTAAAAAGGAAATAAACAAAAGGAGTGTCAATGCCCTAACGACTCTCGTTGGGACAATTGGGTGGTCGCGCTCGGCAGGCGTTATTGTTGAAGAGTTGCCTGGCAAAAGATTATTGTTAGAAAGAGCTTAAAAACGAATACCTTGAGGTGCGAACCTTTCACACACAACTCATACGCCGTACACTCTATTCATCAATCCAATCACCAATGGCAATCCAACCGACCCCAGATGGATTCTCGGGTTCTCTAAACGATGCATACTCTCTGTTCTCAGTCATGGCTGGCCATACTGGTCCGATAACTTGTTTGAGTGCAATGGATGATGGGAAGTTTGCCAGTGGAGGTGAGCTCGACTGGACATTAATTTGCCATGAACCTAACAGGCAACAGGAATGGATGGTGTGAGGCTGTGGCGCATCGGCATTAGCAAGGAATTGGAAAGGCCGTCGGGTGCTGGACAGCGAGGAGCCACTACCGCTGTGACCTGGATCAGGAGAGAGGATGAACCGGATGATGGTTTGATATATGGAACGGCGAATGGCTTCCTTGTTTGCTGGAAGGAAACCAGAAGCAGTGGGAATCCTGTATGAAATCCGGTTCAAATCAAAGGAATATACTGAACATATTTAACAGGGGCCATTCGAGGAGACGTGTTGCGTACAGGTCGCGAAGCCCTCGGAAGTCATGGCAATCATGTTTGAAGCAGGGTCTAATCGTCTTGCCATATCCAACCAAAACTCCGTGGTCCAGGTCTTCTTGATAGACTCCAGAATGGAACTTCATCGCGTACTTTCTGTTGTCATCAACAACCACATCCCTAAAGCAATCGCCTTTGGGCAAGTGAACGGGGAGCACAAAGACATCCTCACGTTTGGGCTGTACGACGGCAACATGTAATTTCAGATCATATTTGCTAAGCGTGAGCTCATTTGAAGTGATGTAGACACATTTTACGGGGGAAAAAGGGGAAATACAACAAACTCGGAACACGGGGTGTATGATGTGAGCAAGGAGAACTGTGGACAGGACATCATGCTGACTTTGATCCAGTGGAAATGCTGCTATTAACTCTCGGCGAGGAGTTTTCTGCATCGATGATCCTCTCCAGGGGACTGCCCTGTACCGCCTGGATTCTGGCGCTCGCATCTGCACGTATCCAGTCAATGTGGAAAGATCCACGAGGCCTCGGCAGGTTACCTTCACGGAAGACTGCAGAGTCATCCTCAGTGGTAGTGATCACGGTGTTGTTTATATCTTCGACAGAAGAAGTGGCAACGTGGTGGACAAATTGAAGGTTGGCAACGACAGGATTCAAGCAGTGACTGTAAGATTTTATATCATCCCTGTCTTGGCACATCTGACGTGATGCAGACGATGGAAACAAATGAGATGTGTTTCATACTTTCAGCGATGTCTCGAGGCAAAGGCGAGGCGAGTGATATCCTTGTCTGGCAGAAGAAAACCGACAAGCTTGCGCACCAAAGAACGAAGGAGGACCCCGACACCTGGAGTGGTTTCAAAATCGTCGTTCATGTGTATCTGTAGGTCGTAACGATTGCTTTTGCATTTCAGAATGTCGGCGTAAGGTGCCACCTTTCTAACATGTTCTCTGTTGATAACTCTCCCACCAGACAAATGCCATGGTCATCGAAAAAGTGATGGACTACTGTGGGCTCATCTGATTAGTTTGTATTTGAATCTGTATGTAGAAATTTGCTTACAGTAGACTTGGTAACGAATCATTCAGAAAATTTTAACGAGTCATTCAGAAATTTTGTTGGAGTGAATCGTGAGCACCACAAGGCGATATATGACATCGCACAGCGTCACAATGAGTAGGCTGGTAAGAACATCGAGCGGGGTGGGCAAAATGAAGGTGTGCTGCTATGCAACGTACAACACGGTGCATGCCACACTGATAGTGATAAGCCATGCAATGGGTTGGAGGTAAGGGGTGTGAGAAGCGACGATGGGTAAGGGAGACTTCAACGATAATACCGGAGGGTCGGAGACGTAGAGTGAGGTCTTCACCCTGCGAAGTGTACACTCAGGCAGCCACGGGGACGCTCTCGAGCATGAGAACTGAGGGTTAAAATGAGGTCCTCACTGAACAACGTCTACATGCTCAGGCGGCCACGGCCTGGCATGAGGGTACTCTCGAGCACAGGTGCACAGGGCCACTATGGGTAAATCGAAATTTGCTAGATACAAAAGGCGCCACTATGCGACGTATAACATCGCACAGAACCAGGGCGTATTCGACAGTGATGAGGTATGGGGAAGAGGTTGTCACGGTGCATGTTGACGCTGTTTGGGTAGATGCTGATCAATACCGCCAAACACGACCAACGCAACTTTCCACAATCTCTTACTTCTTCCCCTCATTAGTTGCTTGGTGTCGTATGCCAAACAACTTCTAGTTGACTCACCTTCCACAATCTCTTACTTCTTCCCCTCATTAGTTTGCTTGGTGTCGTACGCCAAGCAACTTCTAGTGCTATAGTGTTGGAAAGCAGCCATCAGACCCAACCACGACTGCCAGGGCTCGACCTTGTTCTAAATGATGCCCAAGCCACTGAGTGGCCGGTTGTGATTGTTGGGGGAAGACAATGGTGGTCGTAACCATCGTGATAATGGCAGTCGTAGACGATCCAGCGAAGTCGGGCATGGGAATCGAAGAAGATACATTTTGGCACTCGTGCCTTTCAAATGCAGGTGCGGTACTCTCGATTAGCGACATTTATGCTTGCAGTTATACACATCCTGGCGATGTCGGATCTTGAATGGCCGGCGAGTACTTGGTGTACTCTTCCTTCGCACCTTGTTTCTCCTCCCCACTGTTGCTCCGTGCTCGAGAGCACCTCAGCTGCCTGAGCACGTAGTCATCGCTCAGTGAGGACCTTACCCCCGTCCTCTAGCTTCGCCACTTCGTCAAGATATCACTGCCAATGCAACAGGTGTCTCGTTCATCTTCTTGGCCTGCATCGTGTCAAACGCGATTCGCGTGACTTTGGTGGGCTTCGCGACCTTCACCACTACGTTATGTCTCCTTAAATGACCCTCGTTAAATGTATCAACGTATTCCTTCAATTCAAACGGATTTCCATACAAATCTCGTACCGCTTGTGATTTTCTTCCAGCAAACCAGGAAGCCATCATCGTTCTGCAACTTATTGTTTTGGCAGCGGCTGATTACAGGTAGGACGATATCATTGACCCTTATGCTGAGCATTATCTAACGGGATCCCTCAGAACTTTCATGAAAGCCTGCTTTCATTACGAATTATAAACAAGGAATACGCCATTCTAAATATGTAAGGTTTTATACCATCCCAGCGCAATCTCAAAGTCTGACCCACATTCCGTGTTGATATCTCCAGGTCCACGTGCTGCAGGGTGTTAAACTCCTTCAAAGATTGACACATTGTTGTCAGAAATGTTTGAATTTCAGCTTCTGACGGGCCTGAATATACCCCAGGATTGGGATATCCATATGTGTCAATGAGCTCAAGTGTCTGAAGATGAACGAACATGGTTGCCCAGCGGACGACCAGTTTCTAACATGGTCATGGATCATGAGCATGTGGACTTCCCGGCAAATGATGATTACACGCACCAATGACTCATCCTTTAGGTCGTCCAATCGAAAGGAAAGCTTCGATGTCTTTGGAATTGGACAATTTCCCTCGCAGTACGTGTAGAATTGCGCTTGCCCCGCCTGATGTTCGATGGTCACATCGCCCTCTGGCGCCGAGATCATCATAGACTTGCCCGACATCCCTCGATGAATGACAGTATTGAAGCAGGCGCGAAGTCCACTCCAGCTGTCGACCAATTTCCCCCTTGCGCATATCTCGTTGGATAGACTGCCACGTTTTGGAGGTTGGGACATAATAAGGCTGAGGCCCACGGGAGATAACGGTCGCAGAAAGTCAGACTGGCAAGGCGAGGTAGTTCGACAGTGCGACTGGATGATCTTGAAGAAGATCTAGGTTGATGCTGCTGCGATTGACTCGCACGCCGACCAAACAATGTTAATGTCTCCAGAGAACTGTGACGACCGAAGAACTCGGTGGGGAGTTGGGGGATGATCGCGGTGGAGAGTCAAAAGCGTTGAAGCGCCGGGAAATTGGCCTGTGCGAGGATAGCGTCACTCTTGTTTCTTTGCAGTGACAAACATGTCAGGCCGAAATCTTGAACACAGGGGCTCTCAAGAAGCAGGGATCCAACTTTGGCCAACGATGGTGTTTGGAAAAGGTCATCCATCAATGATACGCTACGGACACTTGACATCAGAGTTCTGATACTGGCGTTGTACGCAGTGCTCCCCATATGGCCTGCCGGTTGTGAGACCCGGCGAGCAGGGAAGATGTAGAAGCTCAGGGTTTCCACCGAGATGAACTTGCATTGGGTGGATAAGGAGCCGAGGAAGGCGCCTAGAGCATGCCCTGCGTTCGGAGCACGCAGGACAACAAGTTCATGGTCATAGAATCAGAGGAATATGGTGGTGATTGGTGTCCTGACACTGAACTCTTGCAGTGCCTGCAGATGTTCCAACAAGTAGAAAACGTCGCAGATGAATGTGACATCATCTCTGAGGTATACGGAGGAGAGCAGGAGGAAAACAGTCGCAGGCACACTTTGGCGAAGCCACAGCTCCTGCGAGCCAGATTTAAGGACACCAATGCGATGGAGATATACTGATATACTGAGAGGCTGAACACGCTGGCAGGCACCAGCCATCGCAATGAGAGTTCTATCAGGAAGCTCCTCCAGAATGGCGAGGATTATCTCGTTTGGGGTATCGAGGAAAGATGGACCTTCGTCACGGTTGTCTTCTGCGAAATGATCCAATGCATGCCATTTCGATATCCTTACGTTCGGACCGATATAGTCGTGTTCCTACACTGTGTCAGCTGAGTTGAAAGACAGTGCTGAGCGAACATACCTCGCTGACTCTCCCTCGCTTTTGGCCCACACTTCCAGAACCCGAGATAGACCAGTATCCCTGGATCGGTTTCTTTTCAACAGGTGAAAATTTCGCTAACTATTCTATGCGCGTCACTTACCATGGCTGAAACAAGGTGCGAAGGTGTAGCGAAGGATGTTTGCAAGATTGTCGACATCATTGTAGTGGATTCTTTGGGTTTGAAGCTGCAGTAGGCTTGGTTTGGGTCTAGGAATTGTAATATAGATACGATGCAGTTCTGACAAGCTTAAATAACTTTTGAATACATTTTATTGGACAATTGAAAGCCTTCTTCGAGAGTCCGTACTGGTATTGGAAAAAACAATAAGATATGCAATGTACAGTGGAAGCGACTCCCAGGGATAGATATACCATAGCAACATTTCGAAAACAAAACAATCTCAAATGGAGTGACTACTGTGCAGGTGCCGAGAGCACCACTAGCCTTACTAAGGGGATCCTATGCTCAGGTTCATGCCGACACGGATGAGTGACCACAATAAGTTGAGTTTGACCAGGAACGTGCCTGGGCAAATAGAACGGAGATTGGTGCTCCCAGGCGCATGGAATAATAGATGCACAAGTCCAGAAGATGTCGCCGTGCCTCCCGGAGCCCCACAAGATGCTGGTTACTCTTCTATCCTGGATATAATAAACCTCAAGACTGTCTCTTTAGCAACCCGTGGTCAATAAATATGTCATATTGCCTGTCGTGCTTGCCTCCAGAGGCATGACCAACAAGCATCAGAATCCTCTCAGATAACTTGAGCTCAAGCATGATATCAGAGAAGCGCTCTCGTGCACAGGTGTAATGAGAGGAAGTACAGTTGACCTCTTGTGATGATCAAACTCAGCCCATGCCGCCATAGCCGCTGCCAACCACCGGAATAATAACAAGTCCTGACACGAACTGGGCTTTGCCTTTTGTGATTGCGCCTATCACGCAAAGGTTTCCCACAAGAATCTTGAAACCCGTCAAGAGGATGGAGACACATACCTGTTATAAGGTTCTTATTGTTGAACTTCCAGAGTGCAGAGGATGACAGCATCAAAAACAGAAACATAATTATTCTCGGAACATCTTTTAACGTCGTCAAGATCTCTTACACTGTAAAACGACCATGTCTCAACTCGCGCATGCCACGGTTATTACCATCATTTTGCTCCCAGTCCTCTCGACTCTTCTCAACCTTTGCCTCATTTTACGCCTCCGTCGAGAAAGGCAGCAAATTCATGAAACACTGTTCGAGCTGTCGCTGGGCGTGAAAAACTTGGGGGCCCGAAACAACACCAAGTTCAAAGACCTCGTCTTCACCATGCAAGCCCTTGAAGCAGAGGCTCATAATGCCGGCAATATGATGAAAGAGGAAATGGTGAAGATAGTGTCGCTATTAGAATCAGGTTTGATACTACGTCACTTTTTGAGACATTGGTCCTGATGCTTCAGGATCTCAGCGCAACCGATGCAGTATGACAGTGATAGGTCCAATACGGAGTAAGGGGTCATCTGCAGGACTACGGGGTATGAATACAGGGGTTGAGAACGAGAAGGGGCGATGGTAGAGTCGATGGTAGAACGATTTCATTGGAAACACTAGCCCCCGATGACGGAGCAATGTATTCTCTCATTCTCTGATTAAAATCATAGTAAACCATTCATCTACAAGTTTTGAACATGCTTGCGTCGGTTGGAGGGAGAGCGGCAGGACAAAACGAGCCCTGAGGAACTTGGGGTAGATCATCCTGCAATTTCGTTGCGACGAGTTCAGCTGAACTCCATTGGTAAAGTAGCGCTGACGGAGTATGGGACTGAGAGCGGCAGCACAAAAAGGTCACCATATCATCGCTGTCCATTGTTTTGGGGCTCGTAAAAGGTGATGACGAAAGACAGCTCCATTGCCCTGGTTTATTGTTTCCAAAGCTATAATTTACGAACAGAAAGAACGGCAATTTTCATCACCAACATGTTCAAAGCACAACAAGTCTTCGCCATCATCAGCTGCTTCTTATTCATCCTCATCGTCGCATTGCTCATCATCCTCTTCTACGCCAACACCGTGATGCTGATTGATAGCCACCGAGAACAGAGAGAGTTCCAGGAATATGTCAACACAACCTCAATGCAGCTAAAGTCACTGCACGAGACAATTCTGAAGACCATCCAGGAGGAAATGCTGTAATATGATCCACAGTGTGGTGATGAAAGGTAACGTCATGAACCACTGTGGTGGAATCGATGCTGACAGATCCGATGGTAGATCCAATGTGGCAGTGGGAGGAAGCATCATGAGTGTTCGTGGGCTGCAAACTACATGTCAGAGCAGGAGCGGTTGAGGAAATCGTTGAGGGACTCACCATTAACAGTAGCATTACAAAAGCTTTGGGGAGTTTATACCAAGCTGGGATCTGCATTAGCTTTCAATAGTATCATCAAGAAAGACCAACGCTCACAAGATCAGTTTGGTAATGAACGACGACGAAGCAAGTCTACTCCTCCAACATCAGCAACACAAAGACTACGAGGTGTAAAACACCTCGCAAATCCTTTCTGAAACAGCAGAGAACCATGACCTCCCACCAAGCGTAAAACACCTGGTGGAATGGCTGTTGGCAGTTTTGGTGTTGTCGTTGGTCGTCGTGTTTGTTGGGATGGAAGGTGAGTGGAAGTGACGCAACAAGCAATGCCGTGTGGCCATATTTGCCTACGCAGTCATTGGACTTCGAAATCCCTGCACTTCTCCACCGACGCTCACTGCCATCGCCAGATGACTAGCCTCACCAATTCCCTGAGCTGTTCGGTGTTTACGCTGTATAGCTGTGACACCTTTTCGCGAACGAGCAGTGATACCGCCTCAGGATATATCTGCAGGCTGCCCGATGTTTTGTACGTCGAGCAGCTGTGGCACCCTTTTTTTTAGGCCCTACATTTTGTCCTGTAATGCTGACCTGCTCATTCCGGATTTGCATCAAAACACTTGCTGTGATTCCAAGTACGCTACCTATTTACCAGTATTGTATTCTTGTCTGACACTCACGATGGCCATGTAGCGTACGACAGCAACTCGAAAGCCTCCTTCAACACCCTCAGTTCGTCCACCACCCAACCTGGCCTGACCTTTTCCTCGTTCTCAAGCCATGCTGGGTTGTACATCTTGCGGGGAAGACCCTTAACGGGAGGCGATGTTCCATTCTGCTCGGCCGGGAAACGTGGGACCGATTTACCTCCCCAAGTAGCACGTATGGCTGGCTCATCCGCAGCCTTGTCGATGTATTGCAGGTAGTCCCCGATTTCAGGAGCCCGCCAGGCGCAAAGCTTTACCCAGAATATAGACATAGTCTTGTTCCCTACTTTCTTTGTCCCTTCTTCCTCAGATGACATTCTCTCCCAAGTTAAAGTTTGCAGCAAGTCGCAGAAATATTTCCATGCATCCAAATCTGGAGCCCTCTCATACGTTTTAATTGCAATAATTTTTTCGACTGTTGCGCCGCGTCGCTCATATTTCTATGGCAAAGATTAGTGCATACGGACATCTATCAAGCATCTACACTCACACGTCTCTGGCGTGATTGGGATGCAGCGGCTTTTATTCTCGCTGTTGTGGAGGTTCCGACGCGTAATAACAATTCATGATCAGTTTCCATAGTGTTGGTGTTCGACTGGAACCGAGGCTGGACATCTGACCAGGCCTCGCGTGCTCGTTTGAGGTGGCCATATAGCACGCCCATCAGGTATCCCTCTGAGACATCAGGGAGGTTCCATCCTCCGTCTACTGTGCGCGTCGCAATAATTTTGTCGTAAACCTTGCGCAGAATAACCTTATTCCATTTGGAATGTTCCCATCCCCTGTGGAAGTGGAGCACATTTTCATCATCCGGACCTTGACCTTCTTCTGCCTGAAATGCAGCCACTGCCTCCCCTGCTGCCGGGCGATAAGAAGTGAAGTCGGCTGTTGTATCAATGCCGAAGATCTGCCTCCATGCCCGTCAAATCATCATCTGTGGGCACTTTAATGGATAGGAAATGCCATAAAGAGATGTTACTTTACCTTCCATGTCTTATCGGCTTCCTCAGTCATCTTTGCCTGCTGTTCTTTAACTTCTATCGTCATGGATTTTCGAGTAGATTTCCGGCATGTCTTGGTGATTCCACTGACACCTATTTGCCAGAGTGCCTCGGTGACAACTGCCTTGATACCCTGCGGATCATTTGCGTTGAGCGTGTGTTCTGGATTGGGCTCCGCGGGTCCATTACTTCCAGTCGCTTCCGTGTTTTGGGACGTCGGTGTTGGGCGGAGTGGCACGATTCCTACTGTTGCACCTTGACTCTGCAACACATTGAACTGTTGGGATCTCGTTGTATGGTGAGAATTTGTTTCGCCGCCTGGTTGCTGCATTTGCGGGGACCCTCCAGATGCCGATGGGGCTGACTGAGGGAGGCTTGTCGACGTGCCTGACGAAGTTGGCTGCTGCGGTTGGGAGAAGGATCCTGGGGGCGTTTGTCCAGATGACGATGGAGCAGGCTGAGGGGGACTTGTCGGCACACCTGACAAAGCTGGCTGCTGAGATTGGGGGAAGGATCCTGGGGGCGTTTGTCCAGAAGATGATGGAGCAGGCTGAGGGGGACTTGTCGATGCACCAGACGAAGTTGGTTGCTGTGATTGGGGAAATAATCCTGGGATCGTTTGTCCTGAAGCCGATGGGGCCGACTGAGGGGGACTTGTCGACGTGCCTGACAAAGTTGGCTGTTGAGATTGGGGAGGAGACCCCGCCGACGTCAATGGAGTTGATTGGGCAGTCACAGTCGGTGTGTTCGGCATGTTCTGTTGCTGTGGTCCTGACAGCGCCGGCGCCGACAAAGGACTTGCCTGTGCAGACTGTTGAGTCTGAAACAACTACAGTCAATACTGCTACATACCGCTTGGACTTTCTGGCGCATGGCACGTATGTTGGCATCTCGCTCGGACTATCATCTCTGGTAAGTCGACGAAATCTGATTCTATGACCAAATTCTTACAAGCTGTCTTTCAAAATCCAGCTTTGTCTCAGCCATGTTCTTTTGCTACATCATGCCAGTCAATATTCCTCGAGGATAGTGTGATATAAGGAGGACTCTACCAGGTCTATCGTGTGCTGGCATAGCTCTCCTATCTCCTCCTCAGCTTGCCGTGCCCTTGCGCTCTAGACACCCCTCTGTTTAACAGATCACAAACATGATGGAATGAGCTTCACCATTGCTTTGTTCGCTCTATGCAAAGCTTCGTTCGCTCTATGCATAGTTGCATTTTCAGCCGCGCTTGGCTAGACGTGAATAAGCTCAATGCACAGAAAGTGTTTTGTTGTGCATCTCCTGGCTCACCAACTGAGTATGTGCCGCAATCGCCTCTTGTACCTTGTGAATCTACCGCAATGCTCAGCCGGGTGTCAATGAGTCGCTTTGAGACCTACCAGATTGTTTTCGAAGTTCTCAGCCAACTCCTTGAGTTGCTTTCTCTAGCGATGAAAAAAAAACAATTAGCCCCCCCCCATGCCTAGGATTGCGGGAATGTAGACACTCACCAAGTCCAGATTCTCCGTCTTCATCTTATCCATATCATTTTCGTATTGAAGAATGTGCTCTACCATTTCCTGTTCCGCATCATCATTCCCTTGGAGCCGCTTCTTGAAATCTTCTTTAAGTTCATGCATCTGGTTATTGAATGATGAAGTCATCGCTTTCGCCTTCTCTTGCTGCGCAAGGCGTTCTTCCGTGAGAGTTTGGTTGAGTTTAGCATATCGCTCTTCCCACCCGGCAGTTTCAGCGAGAAATTTTTGCCGTTCTGATCTTCGTTTCTGGACGACCTACAAAATAGCTGTCATTGGAGGACATGAGACAAAACGTTCAGACTCACCTTGTCGAATTTGGCACGACTTGGCCCTGCGACTGCTACCCTCTTATTATCATGCACAACCTAATAGTGTGCGTATACCTTGTCAGTACTGCGATATGCCAATGATAGTCTAGACACTGACGTGGGTCTCTTTTAGGAGAGTCGGTTTCTTGCGCCTCTTGGAGGTCCGTGATAGGTCTACCCAAGCTGAAGCATTCCGAGAGCCACTCGACAATCCGTTTGGCTTTCGTGGTGGTACTTCTGTTGGATCTAGCTGTCAGTGATTGGCCATGTCCCAGGTAAATTGGAATCCCGCTATGTCTTCGCTGCCGGTTGGCAGCGGCACTGGTGGTAGCATTGTGCCTTTGTCAGACTGAAGAGCTGGGGGGAGTATTGGGTCTTTGTTGACATTGGACTCAAGATGGGCGGCGCTGTTCTCCCCGTTGATCATGGTCTGACCAACGCACGTCATTTCAACATCGGGCTCAAAGGGCGTCCCATTTGTCACACCGTGCACTGATGGCTGTGTCGTAGCCTCATGCGCCAGGCCGTTCCGAGGGAGAATGTTGATCATGGCAGGTCCGACATTAGACTGAACAGCAGTCCCGTTCTCTGGACCATCTGTTATTGTCGGCCTAGAAGGAATATCCATTTCAAAGTCTGCACACGGAAGGGCACTGTTCCCCTCGCTAGTGATTGTTGGGCTACCTGGTGGCATGATGAACATTGTTTGCTCATGGATGGGTATAGGCTGTGTTGCATTTTGGTGGACCGAATCATTGTTTGGGGGATGCGGTAAACCCATATCGACGTCGAGATTCCGAAGGGTGGTAAACTCCTGCTCGCTGACCCTCCCTGGACTACCTGGCGGCGTCACGAAGAGCATTCTGTTCTCCTCGCGGGTGGGTATAGGGTGCGGTCTTGTGTGAACAAGGCCATTCTTCGGGAACCTAGCATCGGACTGAGACCCTGACCCATTCTCTGGGTCAGCTGTTGCCGTTTGCCCCAGTGCTATATCCATCTCAAAGTCGGGAACAGGATGTGCAATACTCCTCTGCTCGCCAGTACTGATTTGCCCGTCCGTCCGCGCTGCTGGGACGCCATGGCCCCCAACTACAGCGCCGCCCTGCGTTGAACCCAAAGTAAATCCTCCTGGGACATGCTGAGAGAAAGAGAAGGACATTGTTGGCTATCGGAATGAGCTGATAAAAACTGAAGTTGGGCACCAGGCCTTGGAAGAGGAATCTCGACAGTGTTAACACCGTCGACGTGGACTAAATAAAGGTTGTAATGGGTTGAGATCCTGTGTGCTATGTCTTCTTAAAAGCGCACTGGGTATCTCTGTCTTATTGTTTCTTCTGTTTAGATACACTGTTATTGTTAACTTACATTTGAATTCAATATTTCTCCATTTGTACATGAGCAGCAGAAAACGAACGGAATACTGCAATTTGGAAGCTACAGAAGGTAATCTCAAGCTAAAGAACGTAATCTCAAGGTAATCTCAAGGAAGGTAAACTCAAGCTACAGAAGGTAATCTCAACTATTGAACTAAAATTCCAACATTATCCCATGACACCCGAAGTTCAACATCTCTAACTCCCCTTTTTAGTCATTCACTCCTTCCAACATGCGCTCTAGATCCAGCGTGTTAAAGTTGCTTTGGGCGCCGAGGGCCATGAGAATCAGGGTTGATGGGGAGTGGGAGGGGCTCCACGGTATAGGTTGTATCAGACGTTGTTGAGGACAGAATAAATTTCTGTATGCTGGTGATGGTGGTGATGGCAGTGGGCAGAGAAAGGAGCATTGTTGCCCCCCCCACATCAGTGGTAAGGATGTAGTCAATCCATTCACCATTGGGACTGATTGCTACAGGCCGGACAAGGTGACCTTGTACAATACGACCTGGAGGGAGCTCCTCTCGTGGTACGTATAGATCTTCCTGCTTCGTAACGATGCATATGATTGAACCAGGGCCTATGGTGGATCGCGAACTGTCATCACCGATGGAATCCATCAGAGGTGGATGGTGCCATCGATCGCAGTATAACTATTTTGTTTGGCGATTACACGATTAAAGGATTCATTTTCAGTCATGTTGTTGACGGTGGTGTTATATGGGAAGTGTTTTGGGATTCGAGGAAGGTTTATGAGCAGAGCGCGACAATGGAGGCTGTGGTCATTTGCGAAGATCTGCGAGAGTCCTGGGATTGACGTCGCCAAAGAAGTCAGTATTTAAGTACTTGCGTAGGTTCCAGATCATTTAGGGTCGACGGTAATCAAAAACAAGACAGAATGGTGACTATATCGAAAATGAGTGACATCGATTACACTAGTCCATAAACATAATTAATGTAAGCCTAGCTATTGGAGAAAATGGTGGGATATTGACCACTGAATACTTTGAGGTAAAGCACAGGATGGATCACTGTGGGTCTTGTACATTGACTCTCGAAGCAGATGAGACCATGGTCCTGGAAGCGGCAGATGAACAGCGCAAGGCTTGAACTCGTAGCAGGAGGTACGTAAGTGCGAAGTAACCAGGGAAATCATGGGATAAATACCTCCGCCAGACGTTCGTCGGACGACCTCAGATTTACTACTGAATGCCTGTACATGTTGTACTAGGTCCTCTCATATGACGACATTTCCTTTACATTGAGTGCTGTGTTGCGAGGTAAAGGCATGTGTTGTTTGAAAAAGACACAAAGACTGTCGAGCATGAACTGAACCACATAGACATAGCCATAGATGACATGCATGTAGGTTGAGAGAGGAAGGTCTTCAAGAATATGTTGAGGCAAGGATAAGAGGTCGATGCGGATCGGACGACAGGCCGGGAGTGTATGAACGAGAACAGGTCTCGGCGAAGGGTGTCGTGCCAAATAGAGGCGGCTGCGAATGAACATAGTGCATATAAGACATCTGAGTACAATTTCAATAAAGACGTCCAGCATAATAAAAACCATTTTTCACCTGAACAGGGCACCTCAGGTTCACCATTGTGCACACGAGATATTCAGCCAACTGAAATGGGCAGTACCGGGATATTTCTCGACTGGTCCACACACGACTTTTCCCTTGAGCGCTTGCTACTGCCAGTACAGTGCAAAACGAACCGACCACACTGTATCCCCATCTACCATTGCCGTATTGTCTCCCGCTCGATCACCATGTCGGGATGCCTCAAACCTAGCCTTCGACATATCACCGGACGAATGGTTGATTCTCAAGAACTAAAGGGCGAGATCGTCGGCTTCAAATAGGCTGGCGTCAATTTGGAGAACATACCTAGCAGCTGAGGGTGTCGAAAGAGGCTTTCAGGTTGTTGACGCATGCTACGAGGTCATCATGACTGTTATCAGAAATACATAACAACATTGGTAAGGAGGTAGCTTACATACAACCACAGTAAGGATTTCCGATGGGAACGAGCTGGTCAGTGTAGACCATGAGCAGCAGGAAGGTTGCTGGAAAAAAAGAAAGAAAAAGCCGCAGCTGCTCGACGTAATGACATTGAGCATCCTGTGGATACAACTTGAGGCAGCGTCAATGCTGCTTGAGAAAGGTTGCCCCAGTTGCTCGGTGTACAACACCGAGCAACTCGCAAGTGATAAGGATCGTCATGGGCGTACTTAAGACTATTGAGTGAAGGTGCAGATCGGCATGGATACAACTTGAGGCAGCGTCAATGCCTGCTTGAAAAAGGTTGCCCCAGTTGCTCAGTGTACAACACCGAGCAACTCGCAAGTTGATGAGGATCGTCGTGGGCGTACTTTAAGATTATTGAGTTGAAGGTGCAGGTCGGTTTCAAAGTCCAGCCATGGTGCAGCCAAATATGACCATACAGCATCGCAGCCCAACTTGCTTTGTCTGAACCTCTAATTGTTTGTCTCACCTGTATCTCTCCTCTCCTCACCATTATTCTCATCCCACCACTACAAGTCTGCTTGGTGTCTTACGCTAAGCAGCATCTCGCAGCTATCACCACTAGCTTGGTTGGTATTATACGCCAAACAGCTTGTGCTTTCATATGCCAAATTGCGCCCTGACATTCATTTAGTCGTCAATTGCACCTGAGACAATGTAAGTCGAACTATTCCTGCTGTTTGTGTCATATTTTTGAACGCCCTATCTCTCCCTTCAGACCCGTCACTTTTAATCACCTTTACACACCCTGAACCTACCATCTGAGTGAATTGTAAGCATCACGAATAATATCATATTGGTTTACTATTTCTTATACACTCTGTAGATGGACGCATCTGCTATATCCATCCTCACGCCCTTGTCAAAACCATGTGTACACTGTTGTCGGAGGTAGCCGCACAAGATTCCCCACCATCCCGCCTCAGATATATCCTGAATCCGAATCCACACGACTGCCTATTTTGGCCTCAACTGGGTTCCGAACGAATATCCGTATCTTTTCTTCATCCCCAAATACAAGCCTTTCTATGGCCCATTGTTCGATCGCCTCGCCTTCGACAAGCGGCGTGTCCCGGTAGAATGTGATGACAGAGGTCTATATGCCCTACACTCAGACATTATGACTGAGTGGGTTGCACTCGAACAAAACCTACGCGCGATGCTTTCTGCCATGCACCACTTATGTGGATCTCTTCCGCCATTGTTTCGATTTTGGGCTTTCCCAAATGTTTTGGTTACGAGATGGCTTATAAATACCGATGGATGGCAGAGGGCATTGTACTTAGGTCGCGAGATGCATTTGTCCCTCTCATGGCCGCACTCTCATTCTTCCTCCTCATTTTACTCGACTGAGAACGAACCATTGAAGGTTATTCATAGTGGGATAAAGTGTTGAATCAAACTGGCATTCATTACGAATGGCTTGCAGCGCTTGAGTACTCCGTCGTCGCCGATATGGCTATACCGAGGGTGGGCGGCCTTATTGGCATGCGTACCTGCCAATATCAAGGATTCCTGAAAATAATAGTCGAAGCCAGGCTTGAGTTCTGTGTCTCCACTGAGGCTCAGTTTCAGTGTCTCTATACAGCCGCATGCTTTTGTCGTGTCGAGGGACTTTTCCCAAACCATATCGCAATTACCAACCTGCTCCAATTTGCTGCTAGACCCTTTTCGGCTCTCGTCCTGACACCCTCCCTCCTAAACCTGTTTCCACAGGCCTCATTTTGAAAGACGATCATCACCACTCCCCCCCCTCGTCCTCCAATAATAACCCATCCCTCCTCTCCCAAATCATGACACCACTGTACAAACGCCTGCCCGGAATGAGAATGATGAAGAAGAACCTCCAGCTTTTCCTCCCGTCGAGCAGTCAGTGACCAAAAACCAGGTGAACATTGGCGAAAATTTTTCGGAGCGTCGAGAAAAAGCCAATGCAGCAAGTGCTACTAAGGAGTCGAAGCATGGACTCAGGCTCGCCAACAACGGGCGAAACACGCCGAGCGCCATGAAGTTCCCGGTAAACAAGGTGCGATGGTATTCTACTGAGAGACATGAATGGATTCGTGTGTGAAGGGCAGGTGGTTGGGACAACTATAATTATCTCTGGTCACGGTATGGGCGCAAGAAGCGGAGATATGACTCATTCAAAAACCAGTGGGATCTATGCACAGAGTTCGGCGATGATGACGCAAACCCAAACCCAACATTTAACCCAGACCCAACATTTGACGATTCCGATGATGACTACAACGACGATCATGTTGTTTGGTACAAGTCTGCCTTGACTCAAAGTCAGCATACACCTGGGACTTCCCATAACGAGGCAGAGGCCGAGCCCACCATAGAAGCGGATGCTGAGGAGGGGGAAATTGTTGAGGATGGGGAAATTGATAAGGATATCCCTCTACTTCCAGAACCTCTTGATCTTTCCGATCATAATGAGGCACAGTACTCCTCCATTGCTGACCTAACTCGCATGTATGGGGGTGCCCTGGAAGATGCAAAACAGGTCCCAGACGCTACAGATAAAAGTTTTGAGGACAGAGCCAATTATCGTTTTGGTTTCGTTCTCCGTCTACAGAGGTGGCGCCCCCATGGGATCGACCTAGGTGGCCCGAAGTCTGCAAGTTCTTGGCAATGGCGTCTTCTGAGACCAACAAGACAGCGGTCTGCAACCCTCTTCGAGTTTGCAGGACATCCTCTGCACATTCTTTGGGTACATGGACCAGAGTAAATCCCTTGACGATATCCCGGCAGAGCTTTACGATGCAAGGCAAGATGACTCGGATCTCATGCGGCTCAGGGTACCAACATTCGAGTGCGTAAGGAGCACTTCAATGCTCCTGCATCAGGAAAACGGGAGGCCCCGATATTTCCAGGCGGAGTTATATTGCCTCGGAAGTAAGCATATCAAGGCAAAGTTTAATATGCAAGATCCTACGGTGCTAGTCCTTGAGAGCACTATGATAAATTACTTTCAACCATAATGCTGGGAGTCGCCTGTCGAAATCACCGATAAATGAGGGGGGGGGGGGGGGGGGGGGGGGGGGGGGGGGGGGGGGGGGGGGGGGGGGGGGGGGGGGGGGGGGGGGGGGGGGGGGGGGGGTGGCTTCAATCGTGCTGAAAGAAGGTTATGAACGAACTGTACCTGGCTATCACGTGGCGATGAAAAATAAGCGCTGCTAAAAGCTTTTCCTATGTTCCACAATAGTTATCAGGCAAGCAATCAGGCAGATCACTGGCATGATCGGAACCAACTAACAGAACAGTAGGTTGTAACTAGTGTTTGAATCAGGCAAGCACTTGGGATCTGTGAACAAAACACTGTGAATCCGTCAAACTGATTGCTAATCACGCACATTCAAGGGTCAATTGAATCTGAAGAACAGCACCGAACGCATGCACGGTTCTCACTACAGGATTACACTTGCGACATAGGACGACATAATCATTTGACTTCACTGCATTAGCCACTGCAGAAACTACATGTTATAGGACTCATCAAACTAATCTCCTGTTAGTTAATTTGCAGCTCCGTAACCAAGTTGTGTATGATCTACTGTAGCTTGGAGGCTGCCCATAAATAATTTCTCGTGAACGCAATCGTCGCAATCCTCCAGCAAATTTGATACCAGTGGACCTTATACCCGTGGTCACATGGCTGCACCATCACGAAACGGGATATCCAGGCTCGGAATTTGGTCATCACTCACCCAAGCAACAGCAGGGGTGAGTTGAACTAACAGCCAAGCCTGACAAGACCCTGACCCATTCTCTGGGTCAGCTGTTGCCGTTCGCCCCAGTGCTATATCCATCTCAAAGTCGGGAACAGGATGTGCGATACTCCTCTGCTCGCCAGTACTGACCTGCCTGTCCGTCCACGCTGCTGGGACGCCATGGCCCCCAACTACAGCGCCGCCCTGCATTGAACCCAAAGTAAATCCTCCTAGGACATGCTAAGAGAAAGAGAAGGACATTGTTGGCTATCGGAATGAGCTGATAAAAACTGAAGTTGGGCACCCAGGCCTTGCAGAGGAAATCTCGACAGTGTAACACCGTTGACGTGGACTAAATGAAGGTTGTAATGGGTTGAGATCCTGTGTCGCTATGTCTTCTTAAAAGCGCACTGGGTATCTCTGTCTTATTGTTCTTCCGTTTAGATACACTGTTATTGTAACTTACATTTGAATTCAATATTTCTCCATTTGTACATGAGCAGCAGAAAACGAACGGAATACTGCAATTTGGAAGCTACAGAAGGTAATCTCAAGCTAAAGAACATAATCTCAAGGTAATCTCAAGGAAGGTAAACTCAAGCTACAGAAGGTAATCTCAACTATTGAACTAAAATTCCAACATTATCCCACGACACCCGAAGTTCAACATCTCTAA
Organism: Hypsizygus marmoreus; assembly: GCA_013433165.1. Lineage (NCBI taxonomy): Eukaryota > Fungi > Basidiomycota > Agaricomycetes > Agaricales > Lyophyllaceae > Hypsizygus > Hypsizygus marmoreus. The sequence goes on along the minus strand of CM024084.1, from coordinate 5,496,208 downwards.
CTCCCCTTTTAGTCATTCACTCCTTCCAACATGCGCTCTAGATCCAGCGTGTTAAAGTGCTTCGGGCACCGAGGGCCATGAGAATCAGGATTGATGGGGAGTGGGAGGGGCTCCACAGTACAGGTTGTACCAGACGTTGTTGAGGAACAGAATAAATTTCTGTATGCTGGTGATGGTGGTGACGGCAGTGGGCAGAGAAAGGAGCATTGTTGCCCCCCCCACATCAGTGGTAAGGATGTAGTCAATCCATTCACCATTGGGACTGATTGCTACAGGCCAGACAAGGCGACCTTGTACAATACGACCTGGCGGGAGCTCCTCTCATGGTACGTATAGATCTTCCTGCTTCGTAACGATGCGTATGATTGAACCAGGGCCTATGGTGGGATCGCGAACTGTCATCGCCGACGGAATCCATCGGAGGCGGATGGTGCCATCGATCGCAGTATAACTATTTTGTTTGGCGATTACACGATTAAAGGATGCATTTTCAGTCATGTTGTTGACGGTGGTGTTATATGGGAAGTGTTTTGGGATTCGAGGAAGGTTTACGAGCAGAGCGTGACAATGGAGGCTGTGGTCGTTTGCGAAGATCTGCAAGAGTCCTGGGATTGACGTCGCCAAAGAAGTCAGTATTTAAGTACTTGCATAGGTTCCAGATCATTTAGGGTCGACGGTAATCAAAAACAAGACAGAATGGTGACTGTATCGAAAACGAGTGACATCGATTACACTAGTCCATAAACGTAAGTAATGTAAGCCTAGCTATTGGAGAAAATGGTGGGATATTGACCACTGAATACTTTGAGGTAAAGCACAGGATGGATCACTGTGGGTCTTGTACATTGACTCTCGAAGCAGATGAGACCATGGTCCTGGAAGCGGCGGATGAACAGCGCAAGGCTTGAACTCGTAGCAGGAGGTACGTAAGTGCGAAGTAACCAGGGAAATCACGGGGATAAAATACCTCCGCCAGACGTTCGTCGGACAACCTCAGATTTACTACTGAATGCCTGTACATGTTGTACTAGGCTCCTCTCGTAATGACGACATTTCCTTTACATCGAGTGCTGTGTTGTGAGGTAAAGGCACGTGTTGTTTGAAAAAGACACAAAGACTGTCGAGCATGAACTGGACCACATAGACATAGCCATAGATGACATGCATGTAGGTTGAGAGAGGAAGGTCTTCAAGAATATGTTCGAGGCAAGGATAAAGAGGTCGATGCGGATCGGACGACAGGCCAGGAGTGTATGAACGAGAACAGGTCTCAGCGAAGGGTGTCGTGCCAAATAGAGGCGGCTGCGAATGAACATAGTGCATATAAGACATCTGAGTACAATTTCAATAAAGACGTCCAGCATAATAAAAACCATTTTTCACCTGAACAGGGCACCTCAGGTTCACCATTGTGCACACGAGATATTCAGCCAACTGAAATGGGCAGTACCGGGATATTTCTTGACTGGTCCACACACGACTTTTCCCTCGAGCGCTTGCTACTGCCAGTACAGTGCAAAACGAACCGACCGCGCTGTATCCCCATCTACCATTGCCGTATTGTTCCCCCGCTCGATCACCATGTCGGGATGCCTCAAACCTAGCCTTCGACATATCACCGGACGAATGGTTGATTCTCAAGAACTAAAGGGCGAGATCGTCGGCTTCAAATAGGCTGGCGTCAATTTGGAGAACATACCTAGCAGCTGAGGATGTCGAAAGAGGCTTTCGGGTTGTTGACGCATGCTACGAGGTCATCATGACTGTTATCAGAAATACATAACAACATTGGTAAGGAGGTAGCTTACATACAACCACAGTAAGGATTTCCGATGGGAATGAGCTGGTCAGTGTAGACCATGAGCAGCAGGAAGGTTGCTGGAAAAAAAGAAAGAAAAAGCCGCAGCTGCTCGACGTAATGACATCGAGCATCCTGTGGATACAACTTGAGGCAGCGTCAATGCTGCTTGAGAAAGGTTGCCCCAGTTGCTCGGTGTACAACACCGAGCAACTCGCAAGTTGATGAGGATCGTCGTGGGCGTACTTAAGACTATTGAGTTGAAGGTGCAGGTCGGCATGGATACAACTTGAGGCAGCGTCAATGCCTGCTTGAGAAAGGTTGCCCCAGTTGCTCAGTGTACAACACCGAGCAACTCGCAAGTTGATGAGGATCGTCGTGGGCGTACTTTAAGACTATTGAGTTGAAGGTGCAGGTCGGTTTCAAAGTCCAGCCATGGTGCAGCCAAACATGACCATACAGCGTCGCAGCTTGGCTTTGTCTGAACCTCCTAATTGTTTGTCTCGCCTGTATCTCTCTCCTCTCCTCGCCATTATTCTCATCCCACCACTACAAGTCTGCTTGGTGTCTTACGCTAAGCAGCATCTCGCAGCTATCACCACTAGCTTGGTTGGTGTTATACGCCAAACAGCTTGTGCTTTTATATGCCGAATTTGCGCCCTGACATTCCTTTAGTCGTCAATTGCACCTGAGACAATGTAAGTCGAACTATTCCTGCTGTTTGTGTCATATTTTTGAACGCCCTATCTCTCCCTTCAGACCCATCACTTTTAATCACCTTTACACGCCCTGAACCTACCATCTGAGTGAATTGTAAGCATCACGAATAATATCATATTGGTTTACTATTTCTTATACACTCTGTAGATGGACGCATCTGCCTATATCCATCCTCACGCCCTTGTCAAAAACCATGTGTACACTGTCATCGGAGGTAGCTGCACAAGATTCCCCACCATCCCGCCTCAGATATATCCTGAATCCGAATCCACACGACTGCCTATTTTTGGCCTCAACTGGGTTCCGAACGAATATCCGTATCTTTTCTTCATCCCCAAATACAAGCCTTTCTATGGCCCATTGTTTGATCGCCTCGCCTTCGACGAGCGGCGTGTCCCGGTAGAATGTGATGACAGAGGTCTATATGCCCTACACTCAGACATTATGACTGAGTGGGTTGCACTCGAACGAAACCTACGCGCGATGCTTTCTGCCATGCACCACTTATGTGGATCTCTTCCACCACCATAGAAGCGGATGCTGAGGAGGGGGAAATTGTTGAGGATGGGGAAATTGATAAGGATATCCCTCTACTTCCAGAACCTCTTGATCTTCCCGATCATAATGAGGCACAGTACTCCTCCATTGCTGACCTAACTCGCATGTATGGGGGTGCCCTGGAAGATGCAAAACAGGTCCCAGACGCTACAGATGAAAGTGTTGAGGACAGAGCCTATTATCGTTTTGGTTTTGTTTCCCCGTCTACAGAGGTGGCGCCCCCATGGGATCGACCTAGGTGGCCCGAAGTCCGCAAGTTCTTGGGCAATGGCGTCTTCCGAGACCAACAAGACAGCGGTCTGCAACCCTCTTCGAGTTTGCAGGACATCCTCTGCACATTCTTTGGGTACATGGACCAGAGTAAATCCCTTGATGATATCCCGGCAGAGCTTTACGATGCAAGGCAAGACGACTCGGATCTCATGCGGCTCAGGGGTACCAACATTCGAGTGCGTAAGGAGCGCTTCAATGCGTCCTGGTATTATCTCGTTCGGTGTGTCCCCGATGAAGAAGACCAATCAGTCTATGTGGGTTCGATGAGTGCAGCGACTCTCTTTGAGATCATCCGTCGCCCAGTAGGCTCTACTCTAGATTCAGTTATTGAGTTTCTGCTCGACAGACACATCACTTTCAGGACATTTATTCGTGGACCCCAACATCCTCCAAGGCGATCATCACGGATTTTCATTCCTCGATACCTAGGCCTAGGCTTTCGCCCGCCCAAGTACAAGCCCGACCATCTTGATTACAAGGCATACATATACTCTCGTGACTGCCTGCTGAGGTCTTCGCGCGGCCGTGCAGCTTTGCTCGCTGGTGGCATCGTAGCTCGTCTCGCAAAGGAAGTTGTTGACAACGAAGAGGTCTTGTATGGCCCCTTGGACACTGTTTTCACCGATGGGTTATGTTGTTGGAATGGAGAAAGCTCCTCAATGGGGTACTGGGATGACAACTTGACCCAGGATGAATTGGACACAATTTGCGGTGTTTACAAGGTTGCCACAGGTATTTCACTTTCTAAACTAGGTATTGCTGTGAATTTACCTATTATTGCAGGTCAGCTCGACAACGGACGCCCTCAAACAACTGACCTCTCATGGTGGCCGAAGCCCTCGATCTGGGAACAATGTGGCCTTTGGGTAGGATATTGGTCAGAGGATTGCGAGAAGTGGTTCAAGACACACCTTGCAACTTGCCTTGCTGGGACTGCGAGCCTCAAAAACCCCGGGGATTGGAGGCACTCAATTCGGTACTCGAAGCCTGCCGCGCGCATGGCTCACAAAAATGAGGATCGAGCTGTTGAAGCCCTTCATCGCATCCAATAATCTCATACTTACGTCCACTTGTTCAACACATCCACCCGTCATCACAAGCACGATCCGCCGAACATTATCACTTTGCATACTACTCAATACATACTCATGTCACTCTATACTCACACATCTACTTACTCGTAGCACATTCATACGCATAATTAAACTATATACGACCAATCTGATATGATCTTCTCCAGTTTGATTGTGACGATGTGTGTTATTTGTGCATGTTTGTCAACGTCATTGAGATGCCGCCCAGAATGTTTAACCATCTGGCACTTGTCGTCGGACTTCACCTCTACCCCATTCAAAGCGACGAGGGCAAGACTGTGCGATGTTGTACGTCGTACAGTCTTGCCTCCATCGTTACTCCATCACGATGCCTGTGTATATGGGCTTGTAGCTTCAAGTCACGATGGCGACGATGTTTATTGTTCTCCCCCCAAACCCGTCTTCTTGTATCCGAATGTTCCTTGTATTCCAACTCGTTTTGTATTGTACTTCATCACAATATATATGAAGGCACTCTTTTTCTCTCTCCTTTGGCTTCAATCCTCTCTAAGCTCTCTAAGTGACCTTGCCGTTGTCGGTGTCGTACGCCGACGACCCCACTGATGAATACTTGCTCCTACCTATGCAAATGTGTCCGTCATCCTACTGGACATTGGGTGCCGAAAGCCAATAAGCCCTTGCACAGCATCGAAATTCGCCAACTTCAGGAAAGCCAGGTCAGTCATTGTTTCGACTTCATCATCACCTATGACATTAAATTGAACCATATTGCGACAGGATATGTCTCTCGTCCAGGGTTTTGATGAGCTGAGTCTCACAAGCAAGGAGAATAACCAGGTATGTACGCCAGCCAACCTTTTGTATACCAAATTTATCGAAATCAGCAGGTGGACGATGACCGCTGCTCCACCGCCAATCTCATCACTGCTCTAACGCTAACGGACAATGGTCCAGCCATCGTGGAGCAGCAAAGCAAACTGTGGGCATCGTCCAATGACTTCCATCAATCGATAGCCTCAAATATCCCTGTTATTATGAACGGCATTCCCATGACCGATGTTCAAAACAGCGTTCAAGCAATCCTGGCAGAATCTGTCAACAGAGACCCTCTACCGAACCCTTCATCTCCTTCCTCAGCTACTTCTGCACGACCAGTCACATCTGTCAACGCATGGTCCAGGAAAGCGGAAGGTGTCATCGAAGCAGTCGAACTCGAAGCCCGTGCCATCGGCGACACCCTCACATTCGATGACAACAAACGTGTCTCGGATGACAAATTGCGGGTGTTACTGGAGACAGCTGCAGCAGTCGTTGAATCGGCTGGGAAATCTCTTGCATCCATCAAGAATCAAGCAGAGTGTGTTCTTGACCATAAAGAGAAAGTCCTCGCAATGTTGCGGTCTATCGACAGTCGAATCAGCCAGCTGGGAGCCCTCTTACCTCCCATTGTCCTAGAGGAAACACCGGTCGTTGTTGAAGCTGGTAAGCTTTACTACTTCCCTATCTCCTTGTCATCAAACTTAGTCCTGGCAGGTCATATCTATGAAAGTCCTGTCGCAAAACTCGATACCATCGCTCAGGTGATGATTTTATTGGGTGCTGTCTGTAATATCATTATGGGTCTCAGCACCGAGTCTTGCGACTTCATTCTAAGTGTCATGACAATGATTGTGAAGATGGCCATGGCTACCGCATTACCTCATGGAAAATCCAAACCTGAATACGAGCCCAACCAGCGTGCGATACTCGCGCAACTTCCAACAAGTCTCTTTACTGCGCTGAATCGTTTTGACATTGATGGTCGCACGACAACATTTGCTGCATGTCCCTCGTGTAATTTTACCCATGAGCCGGTCTATGATGCTGTTTCCGCCACTGCCACTTATCCTCGCCGGTGCACAAACCACATCGTTGGCACCACAGGGACCTTCGTTTGTAACACTGAAATATTGGAGGCGCGTAATGGACGACCAAGGCCCATAAAGCCATTCATCATTGCATCTTTCCCTGATTACCTTGCTCAATCTCTCGCTGATCCTAAAGTTGAGCGGCTCATCAAACAAGCCTGCGACCATGCCATGACTGATATCCATAACCCTCCTGACGAAACGACGAATATTTTCAATGCGGCATTCATGAAATCGTTCGAAGGTCCAGTCCCAGGCCAGCTGTTTGTCGACCGGGGCGACAAGGTTAGAATAGCATTTGCGATGCATGTCAATTTTTTCAACCCTAACGGCACAAAGAAACGTGGAAACTATGACTCTGTTGGTATCATCTCTCTGGCCAATTTGAACCTCCCCGAAACTATCCGCTACCGCCCAGAGCATATCTTCCTCGTCGGTGTTATCCCAGGACCCAAGGAATGCAACTTAGAGGAAATCAATCATTTCATTCGCCCAATCATGGATCAGTTGGAAATACGGTGGAATCATGGTTTTCATATTTCACATACCGCTGACTCTCCAGAGGGTGGCAAAGATGTCGAGGTTGCTGTCATGTTATCTGTTAATGACCTACCCGTGGCTCGCAAAGTGTCTGGGACTGCTGGTCATGGGTCTGATTTCTACTGTACTGTTTGTGATGGTCACAAATGCTGCAATATGTATAAGGCGGACTTCCAGAACTGGAGGTCGAGGAATGTTGATGAAATGCGGAAACAGTCACAGGCTTGGCGAGATGCGTCCACCGTCAATGTGAGGCAGAAGATTTTTGAAGACTACGGTGTACGATGGTCTGAGTTTTGGAGGCTTCCGTATTGGGATCCGACGAGAATGCTCGTCATTGACAGCATGCACTGCATTCTCGAAGGCATCGTCCATTACCATTGTCGCAATGTCTTGCGCATCGATGCCAATGAAGCACGCACTGTAGATCCACAGATGCCTGCATTTTCATACTCTTGGACACCATACGATTCCAATGTCCCCCCATTGTACCGTGGCTTCAAGGAGTCAGAGATTAAGCATGTTGCTGAAATCCAAAAGCTCTTGACCATGCCTTTCTCTGATACTTTCAGCGATGCCGTACTTATCACCAGGCTTTCCAGTAAAATGAAGAAACCCCTCCAATTTGTGTTCTCTGAACTCCATGTGTCAAATCTGATTGAACTCAAAAATGGTGTCCGTGTTCCTGCACGGACGAAACGCCATTTTGCGATGTTGCTGGCTAAATGGGTGAGTCGGATTATTCTCTCAGTCCTTGTTAGAATAGTGATGAAACATATGTTCGCATTCATAGCGTCTTTCGATGCCTCTGATCTCCGCCGACACTGTACCCAAAACTTGTACCACGGAAACCCTACAATACATACAGCACGTCATCAAGACTACGAGTACGCCTTCATGGATCCACTCTGTCCCTGCCAATTATGGAGGAGCTAGTGCGGGTTCAATCAAGGCAGACGAGTGGCGAATCCTCAGCACCGTCTATCTTCCGATTGCTCTCGTTACATTATGGGGTGATCAGGATGGCGCTCCTCCACCCGAAGGTTTTGGACCACACGATGGCTTTGTTTCAAGCAGCGACACTTGTCGTCCTATACACTATGAATACCTCCCGCGCATGGAGGTACCGTGATTTCATAAAAGTTTGGACAGATGGACTTCACACGTTGCACCCTCACACGAAACAGCACCCACAGAGGGCGAATGTACATGCCGCCTTCCACGTTTACGACTTTCTCATCCTATTTGGACCAGTAATATCATGGTGGTGTTTCCCTTTCGAGCGTTTGATTGGCGCCCTCCAGAAGATCAACACCAATGACATTGTTGGTGGTGAGTTCGCTTTCATTTTTCATTGTTAATGGCACTGATCATCTTTAGGTCCATTGGAGCATACTATGCTACAGTCACATATGAGAGCTGCAGGTCTTCGACGGTGGTTGAAAAGGCCCGATTGTCCGGAAGTCATTCGAAGGTTCAAGAGCCTTTTCGACAAGGCCTTTTCACAAAGTCTTTCCACAGACTGCCATACAACGGATAGAACCGATGCCTCTCCATTGACTTCCCAGCATGAAGTCGCTCACTATACCTATAATAGCGTGAACTACTCACGATCTTCCATACATTTGGGCAACAGCCTCGTCCTGTACTATCCTTTGCCTTCGTCCGTGACGCCAGTTGCGGGTAGCATCGAGAAGATCGTCGTTTCACCTGGTGGTGTCTACCTGTCAATCAAGCGTCAAGCCCTCCTTCCTCCAGGATCATATGATCTGTTCCGTCGTTATCCCTCGTTCCCGGCCAGAGTTTACTCTTCGAAGATGGACGATGGCCCTGTAGACAGGGTTTCTTTCGAGTCAGTGTTGTCGCACGTTGCCAGGTACACGTTTTCAGCCAATCGTGCCATTGTTCTGAATTTATCGAGAGTGAGTAGATTGTTGTGTTTTCTCTTCATCTGCTGATTTTTTTACTAGGTTTAGCCAGCCCCCTGTCGTATTCATAGAGAAATCTTAATATTATCAAATGTTTGACATCGCATAAGCTGACAACCTGACGGCACGTACGATGAGCGTACGACCAGCGTACGATCAGTTTAGGGCACCCCGAAATGGGTAGTTTAGGTCGCCGTTTAAGGCAGCCTGAAAACCTGTCTTAAATTTCTTGTTTGGGCCTTCCCAATGCAGCATCCGAAATGGGTCATTTCAGGGCGCGTTTGAGCATGGCTGGTATTTTAAGTTTTGGCTGCCCCGCCATTGACACCCAAACTAGCTGTTTCGGGTGATGTTTGGGTACCACTACAACTATTTATTTCGGACATGCTTGCACCGAATCCTAAAACAGGCATTACAGTACGAGTTGCGGTCCAAATTTGGGGTGTCCTTAATTGCATAAAATAGGTAATGTTTTGGGCCCTACTTCTATGTACACCGAAGTTTCACATTCAAGGGTTATTTTGATACTACCTTAAAACTCATTTTTCCCGGGGTGTGTGGTGGCCTCGTGATGTCCTGGCAGCTATGGGTAAAGCTTACCTCTCCTGACCTTCTAAAAATATTGACGGTCAACACAGTCAACGTTTGGAGCACTCCTCGGCTTTTGTGCAAATCTTGCATTATTCCAAGTCGGCGATATTGCATGGCGTTTGCAACTCGGATCTGCATTCTTACCTGCTTTACCTCTGATATTCGGTGTCTACTTCTGTCCCGAGTCCCCAAGATGGTTGATGAAGAATGGGAACTATCACGAAGCGTTTGCATTGTTTAAGCGATTGCGAAATTCAGAGCTACAGGTGGCAAGAGACCTATATTATGCACATTGTCAGCTGATGAAAGAGTTCACGATGATGCAAGGTAAGACCCTCTGGCTTATTTGACATACACTCGGCCCAGACTGAATGGCTATTGTAGGTCTGACATACATGACCCGCCTCACTGAGCTATTTACTGTGCCGCGTATCAGACGTGCCACTATTGCGAGTTTCCTCATGACATTAATCTAGCAGATGTAGGCATCTTTCAAAGAATCAAATCGCACCACTGACTCGACTGTAAACTAGGTGTGGTATCATCATCATCTATTTCTACTCCTCTACCATATTCGTGGAGTCTGGCTATTCTGTCAAGGCTGCGCTTCTCGCATCGTTGGGGTTCGGCTTCATTAACTGGATTTTCAGGTTTCCCGCTGTCTGGGTGCGTGAACTGGTTATTGTAAAATTGTGACATTTGAATTCATCAATCTAATTCTAGACAATCGACACCTTCGGATGGCATAATCTGCTTCTGGCGGCCTTCCCCAATATGGCGTGGTCCCTACTAGCTGCTGGTTTTTGCCTCACGATGGACAACGCTAACCCAGCGAAGATCCCTCTTACTGTTTTATTTATTTACATATTCACTGGTGAGCCGTTTCATCATTTTGGGTCTTGCTTTTCCTCTGACATGTTTTCCAGCATTTTACTCTCCGACGGAGGGTGCCGTGCCCTTCACCTATTGCTCTGAAATATTCCCCTTGACGCATCGAGAAATGGGAATGTTAGTTTTTTGAATCTTATTCTGTTCTGTGCTCACCACAAGACATTGCCAGGTCATGGGCTGTGGCAACAGGCCTGGTTTGGTCATTCCTCTTACCTCTAACGTTTCCACGTATGCTCGCAGTCTTTGGCAGCACAGGAGGTATGTGAAAAATGGATGATCGGCAGAAAAAAAGCTTTTCCTAATTCCTTTGGACCACCAGTATCTGGCAGTATGATACATCACCAACTAGTGTTTGAAGGTCCGGTTGCTGGGACCGAAAATCCGACCGAAACCGGACCGGACCCAACTGCAGGCAACCGGACCTTCGGTTGCGGTTGCCTCATTTTCAAACGGTCACGGTTGCCAGTTGCCTCACTTTGAGAATCTGAAGCAACCGTGAAAAGATCGGTCACAACCAGTTGCAACTGGACTTGTAGTCAGTAGAAATCATAGACTTCACGAGACAGAATTTCAATAGTCCGAACAAGTTTGACTTAAAATTTCAAGTGTCACTTGCAGGAATTGAACTCTGAACCTCACGAGACATAATCAATTCTTACTGTCAGACTTTACCACTCAACCACGGGGCCATTATTATTTCTCAAACACAAAGCAACTAGTCATGCTTTCAATTGCAGATAATAACAAAAGAAATTCGGATGCGTGTTCAATTTCGGTCGTTGCCAGGCGCTTTCCCACGCCTCTTCAACGGCCAAAACGGTGCTCTGGGAGCATTTGCTGACCGTTTACCTTGGTTTAAGAGGTGTTTATTAGGTTATATAGTAGAATATATTGGTTTTAGTCAGTTGTGACTAGTCCATGACTGGTTGGCAATCAGTTATGGTCAAAACTGGTCCCAACTGGTCCGGCAACTGCAAAAAGACCGCGGTTGCCGGTTGCCCACGGTCTTGGTCCGGTTTTTCAGATTTCAGAAAATTCCGCAACCGGTTGCGGTTGCCGGTTGCCTCGATCGGAGCTCAAAAACTGGACCCAACCGGACCTTAAAACACTATCACCAACCTGTAATTAGAATCTTTTCCGTGATACATAAAAGCCTCTAATTAGAAATTTTTTTGATATATCACCTACCTCTTAAGGCAATATGCAATGAAAATTCTTCCAAGTCCGGCATCACATGACTAAATATTCAGACTCAGCAGTGTGCTGCGCAGGGCTAGTTAGCAGTTAGGGTGTTAGGGCTTCGCGTTAGGGTCCGGTTAGGGCTCGGTAATAGAAGGGGTGAAGTAAAATAAAAAAATAAATAAAAAGAATAATAAAAATTGCAAAAGGAAGGAGCTATTTGGTTGTGTGTTCTTTCAATGGCCTCGATTCCTCAAAACAAATGGCAGATGATGTCAGCGCACATGCCTGAGCTCGAGGCCATCCTGCTCACTTTTGGCTGAAGTTTCTTCTTTCTCCTCATCCTCACTCTGAAAGCTCAAACAAACTTCCAAATACTGTGCTAATATGTGCCTAATTTCCTCTCAGCTCCTCCCAAAATTTGAAAATTTCCTGTGACATTTGGAATTTAGCAAAGATGTTGAGAGTCTGATGTGGCTTCACTGCTTTCAAGTCTTCAAAGCAGGTTTCTTGAGAGGACTTGGGTCCAGGACATGCAGGTTAACTATAGGATGCTGCTTCTGCCCTGAGAACCTTCATTTAAAGTAGAGACAGCAAATTGGAGTGACCAAAGGAAAGCAGTCAATCTACAAGATTATACCAAACCCCTTTGGGAATTCTTCAGCTTATCCATCTACAGAAAGTCAGAGATAGAAGTCTTCATGTCTGAATCTGATAGCCTACAACATGTTTGAGGGTTGTGATGTCCCAGTTTTCAAGAAACTATTATGTCTACTGTAGCAGGCCAGTGTGATTGTAAATGGCTCTCAAGCTTTGAACATCACTCCCCAGTTCTCTGAGATGATGTTTCAATATGGCTATACAAGGGAAAAGGAGAAAATGATTTTCTGAAAAGCAATCTTTGGTAGGCTGACATCCATTCTGCATGTTGTGGGCTAAATTTTAGCCTGAAAAGTAGGATGATCACATTTTGGGAAGCCTCAGTTATATATATTACCTACAAGACATGAGATTGTACTGTAGGTGCAACAAGAATGGTGCTTTTCAGCCCCGAGAGCGCGACGTGAGCATTTGATGCATCGGATTCGGAAGTCACGTGATGTTTTCGCGTGGCATTTCAAGCTCAGAATCAGAATCAGTATCCATCACCCCTATGGTTAACGAGCCCCGGTTAGGGTTCTGTTAGGGTTTTTTAGGGTCCAGTTAGGTCTGGTTAGAGTCTGGTTAGCCTGGTTAGGGTGGGGATCATTATTGCCTCGGAAAAGTGGCAGTGTATATGGGTATATGTAGAGTAACATCTCAAGAAATAACATGAGCATTTTGGTGTAACGGTTAAGTGAGCGACATTTTTAGCAATCTGCGAGGTCGAGGGTTCAATTCCCGACAATTAAATGCCTCACGTTGATTAGTAATTGACTTCAAACCGTGATATATCAAAAACACTTGTAATTAGAGGGTTTCATGTATCACGGAAAAGGTTGTAACTACAAGTATATGATGTATCATATTGCCGGATACGCCTGCTTGGACAACTAGCTTTCGGGTTTTACGCTGGCCTTAATGTCCTTTCCTTCCTTCTAGTTTTCTTCCTGATCTCTGGTATGTCTCCAGAGTAAATTTTAATGCACTGAAACTGATTGTGATACTGACAGAGACAAAACAATACACGCTCGAGGTGAGTGGTTTTTGGCCAGTATTTGTGAACAAACGAAGTCCTGAATTTTCGCATAGGAACTCAACCACATCTTCACGCGTCTGACCTCGGAGCATGTTATGTACCAAGCTACTACTTACCTGCCTTACTGGATCAAGCATTACATCCTATTCTGCAAGGACGTGACTCTCAAGCCATTGTACAATTTTGGAGGCCTGCAGATATGAAGACGAGGCTAGAGGATGCGATAGAAGTCCTACCCTCCGATATGACTGCAGTAAAGACTGTAATGTTGGCACCGAGATATTGGTGCAGTGGTGATTATGAATATTATGACTACATATGTTTGGCTTTGGTATCAGTGCTGTCATAATTGTAATGTGAACGGTCTTGCAGGTGCACAAGGCCACAATATTTAGTCCTAAGTTGCGTTGTGAACCTTCAACCAACTGATGTACTGTAACGGCTCTCCGATGCGAGCGTACAAATACGAGAGTGGGATCTGTCGTTCACTGAGTCTGGCGAGTCGTCAGAGTCGTTGCTGAGGTGTGAGACCTCGTGAAAGCGATGGTCCGAGTATCAATGAGCCGTGAACCAATCCTGAGAACTAAGGAGGACAACAGCACCTAGGAAGACCTTAGGTGTAGCCTGTGACCTCCGACTCTCAGGAAAACCGTAAGAGTGTCCTGATCCAAGACTGATCCTGGAAACAGAAACTATCAATGATGGTGTGAGGCGTTCAAGCACTCACAAAACAAGTCAGCCACCAAAGGCTACTCAATATCCTAGATCCTCTTCTACTTAGAGTAGGATCAACCTCGCTATGGAGGGTAGGATGCTTAGAGCTAGTATTTGGTTGGATGATAAGAAGGATGATATTCCGAATGCTACTAGCCGAGATTTGGATGAAGTGATTACATAATGTAGTTATGTAAGGTACTTCAGCCAAATGAGAAGAAAGCAAACAAAAGCTAGTGAGACAAGCTCAGCTAGTAGTCAAGAGTATTCCAGAAGTGCGAGTTGAATCAGTAATGATGAGACATCCGTCACATGTACCATGATTGGCATCGGACGATGATGAGAATAAGTAGAACGGATTCTCGATTACGAACAGAGCCTCATCATTTCAGTATGACTAGCTGTCGACTTCTTCCGCTGCGAGGTTTGGGGGCTCAAGATAAGGGGACGTTGCAGATCCTTGTCGACATCCACAAAATTCTATGATTATGCAGACGCCCACCCCTCATACTCATAAATCATATGAATGCAGAGAACAACTACAGTAACAGCGGGCTGACTTTACATTATTTGTCTACTCTACGCTAGAGCAACAAGGTTCCGGCTGGGGTGTTTAAAAAATGACTACGTGCCATTACGACCTCATCCTGAATAGTGATGCTATACCGCTCTATGACTTGGAGCACAACGGCTTTCACTATTTTATCGCTAAAATGCTGACCCACACATTTGCCTGCATGAACAGTCAGGTGCTGGTCACTGAGTGAGAATCGATGCATGAGACTCATGAGGACTGAAACCAAAATGCAGGAAGGAGTAATGGTAATGCATAGGCTGCAAGTCTTGGAATCTCTTCAGACGGAAAATGTCACCATCATTTCCTCAGACTGGCGATTTACAACTCAACATATATACATCAACCAAAACTGAGGTACCGGCTGACACAGTGTAGCCACCGAGGACTTTGGAAGTTGCCATAACCTCAGGAAGCATAAAAACTGGAACACATTCAGCAACGGATCTGGAAGACAACAAGGCATCTCACAGGATGTAGGTTGCAGGCGACCTGCCTCCAGGCAACAATAATGTAAGAAAGTATCCGTTCTTCATAGATAAGCCTCCAACTTCTCAGACCTTGACCCAGCAAATGAATTGGCGAATGCAGCACGTATCTCTCTCATCAGGCACGCTTGAGCATTGGCATATTGGGCAACTAGAACAATAGTCCAAGAGATAGCATTTGACACAATGCATTGGGAAGGCCCAAACAAGAAATTTAAGACAGGTTTTCAGGCTGCCTTAAACGGCGACCTAAACTACCCGTTTCGGGGTGCCCTAAACTGATCGTACGCTGGTCGTACGCTCATCGTACGCTGTCACTTGTTCAGCTGTGTGTTGGGACGTGGTCGGATAAAAAGTATTAGCAAATTATCTGAGCGCTAAATACAGATTCACTACAGTTTCATACGGCCTTCGAACGACGAGTGCGGCTCGAGATGGATGCTGGGCCGATAACCTCTCGCATATTGTTCACTACCTTTTTCATGGATGTGTCCTTGCCATGAGCCGAATAATACTTCAGCAGGCTCATTATTATGATATCGAGGGGCCACATGTTCTCGTAGTTGTCGAGAATTGGGAACTTGGCAACCATCTGATATTTGTAAAATACAGTAAGCCCTCAACATTATATGATGAAGAGGACAAGCTAGATACCTGGTTCTTAACATCCTTCAACTTCCGCTCATTCTGGTCCTTGAAACATAACGCAGGGTTAAGTTCTGTGAAAATAAGAGCACGAGCTTGCACCTGAACAATCGATATCAGAGCGTTGAAAGAATGAATGTGATAATGAGGCACACCTTCACTTCCGACAAAAGAGTCTCCTCCCACTTGACTTGACTTAGAACATTCTTTCGTCCGGCACCTTTGGGCCGCTCAATCTTGATCTTGGCTGAGATCGTAGTTGGGGGGCAGGCCTCATTAGAGCGCGGCGATGGACTAGAGCGAGGTGATGATAGAGCAGAGCTGAGCGGACTTGAGTCTGCATGGTGTAATGGAGCATTCATGTCTAGACATGGCTGATCGTTGCATATAGAACTAGAGGTCAAAGAAGAAGAGCGTGCTTCTTGGTGGTAAGGGTGATAGCGGTTGTGTATAGGCCTTGCGCGGTCGGCCGCCCCATCAACGGAGGGACCTGTTTGCAAATCCTCGAATGCAAGGAGAGATGCTGCTGGAGCGATGTAGAGCTTGGTGACATCGAGAAGAACTACGACGGGTGGAGGGGGAGCACCAGGCTGCACGAAGGGAGAGATAGAGGCAGAAGTAGACATGGTTGAACAGCTGAGAGACGCTGACGCTGATGTGAATATTATAAGTGGTCGTTATTCCTAAAAAGGAAATAAACAAAAGGAGTGTCAATGCCCTAACGACTCTCGTTGGGACAATTGGGTGGTCGCGCTCGGCAGGCGTTATTGTTGAAGAGTTGCCTGGCAAAAGATTATTGTTAGAAAGAGCTTAAAAACGAATACCTTGAGGTGCGAACCTTTCACACACAACTCATACGCCGTACACTCTATTCATCAATCCAATCACCAATGGCAATCCAACCGACCCCAGATGGATTCTCGGGTTCTCTAAACGATGCATACTCTCTGTTCTCAGTCATGGCTGGCCATACTGGTCCGATAACTTGTTTGAGTGCAATGGATGATGGGAAGTTTGCCAGTGGAGGTGAGCTCGACTGGACATTAATTTGCCATGAACCTAACAGGCAACAGGAATGGATGGTGTGAGGCTGTGGCGCATCGGCATTAGCAAGGAATTGGAAAGGCCGTCGGGTGCTGGACAGCGAGGAGCCACTACCGCTGTGACCTGGATCAGGAGAGAGGATGAACCGGATGATGGTTTGATATATGGAACGGCGAATGGCTTCCTTGTTTGCTGGAAGGAAACCAGAAGCAGTGGGAATCCTGTATGAAATCCGGTTCAAATCAAAGGAATATACTGAACATATTTAACAGGGGCCATTCGAGGAGACGTGTTGCGTACAGGTCGCGAAGCCCTCGGAAGTCATGGCAATCATGTTTGAAGCAGGGTCTAATCGTCTTGCCATATCCAACCAAAACTCCGTGGTCCAGGTCTTCTTGATAGACTCCAGAATGGAACTTCATCGCGTACTTTCTGTTGTCATCAACAACCACATCCCTAAAGCAATCGCCTTTGGGCAAGTGAACGGGGAGCACAAAGACATCCTCACGTTTGGGCTGTACGACGGCAACATGTAATTTCAGATCATATTTGCTAAGCGTGAGCTCATTTGAAGTGATGTAGACACATTTTACGGGGGGAAAAAGGGGAAATACAACAAACTCGGAACACAGGGTGTATGATGTGAGCAAGGAGAACTGTGGACAGGACATCATGCTGACTTTGATCCAGTGGAAATGCTGCTATTAACTCTCGGCGAGGAGTTTTCTGCATCGATGATCCTCTCCAGGGGACTGCCCTGTACCGCCTGGATTCTGGCGCTCGCATCCGCACGTATCCAGTCAATGTGGAAAGATCCACGAGGCCTCAGCAGGTTACCTTCGTGGAAGACTGCAGAGTCATCCTCAGTGGTAGCGATCACGGTGTTGTTTATATCTTCGACAGAAGAAGTGGCGACGTGGTGGACAAATTGAAGGTTGGCAACGACAGGATTCAAGCAGTGACTGTAAGATTTTATATCATCCCTGTCTTGGCACATCTGACGCGATGCAGACGATGGAAACAAATGAGATGTGTTTCGTACTTTCAGTGATGTCTCGAGGCAAAGGCGAGGCGAGTGATATCCTTGTCTGGCAGAAGAAAACCGACAAGCTTGCGCACCAAAGAACGAAGGAGGACTCCGACACCTGGAGTGGTTTCAAAATCGTCGTTCATGTGTGTCTGTGGGTCGTAACGATTGCTTTTGCATTTCAGAATGTCGGCGTAAGGTGCCACCTTTCTAACATGTTCTCTGTTGATAACTCTCCCACCAGACAAATGCCATGGTCATCGAAAAAGTGATGGACTACTGTGGGCTCATCTGATTAGTTTGTATTTGAATCTGTATGTAGAAATTTGCTTACAGTAGACTTGGTAACGAATCATTCAGAAAATTTTAACGAGTCATTCAGAAATTTTGTTGGAGTGAATTGTGAGCACCACAAGGCGACATATGACATCGCACAGCGTCACAATGAGTAGGCTGGTAAGAACATCAAGCGGGGTGGGCAAAATGAAGGTGTGCTGCTATGCAACGTACAACACGGCGCAGGCCACGCTGATAGTGATAAGCCATGCAATGGGTTGGAGGTAAGGGGTGTGAGAAGCGACGATGGGTAAGGGAGACTTCGACGATAATACCGGAGGGTCGGAGACGTAGAGTGAGATCTTCACCCTGCGAAGTGTACACTCAGGTGGCCACGGGGACGCTCTCGAGCATGAGAACTGAGGGTTAAAATGAGGTCCTCACTGAACGACGTCTACATGCTCAGGCGGCCATGGCCTGGCACGAGGGTACTCTTGAGCACAGGTGCACAGGGCCACTATGGGTAAAATCGAAAATTTGCTAGATACAAAAGGCGCCACTATGCGACGTATAACATGCACAGAACCAGGGCGTATTCGACAGTGATGAGGTATGGGGAAGAGGTTGTCACGGTGCATGTTGACGCTGTTTGGGTAGATGCTGATCAATACCGCCAAACATGACCAACGCAACTTTCCACAATCTCTTACTTCTTCCCCTCATTAGTTGCTTGGTGTCATACGCCAAACAACTTCTAGTCGACTCACCTTCCACAATCTCTTACTTCTTCTCCTCATTAGTTTGCTTGGTGTCGTACGCCAAGCAACTTCTAGTGCTATAGTGTTGGAAAGCAGCCATCAGACCCAACCGCGACTGCCAGGGCTCGACCTTGTTCTAAATGATGCCCAAGCCACTGAGTGGCCGGTTGTGATTGTCGGGGGAAGACAATGGTGGTCGTAACCATCGTGATAATGGCAGTCGTAGATGATCCAGCAAAGTCGGGCATGGAATCGAAGAAGATACATTTTGGCACTCGTGCCTTTCGAATGCAGGTGCGGTACTCTCAATTAGCGACATTTATGCTCGCAGTTATACACATCCTGGCGATGTCGGATCTTGAATGGCCGGCGAGTACTTGGTGTACTCTTCCTTCGCACCTCGTTTCTCCTCCCCGCTGTTGCTCCGTGCTCGAGAGCACCTCGGCTGCCTGAGCACATAGTCATCGCTCAGTGAGGACCTTACCCCCGTCCTCTAGCTTCGCCACTTCATCAAGATATCACTGCCAATGCAACAGGTGTCTCGTTCATCTTCTTGGCCTGCGTTGTGTCAAACGCGATTCGCGTGACTTTGGTGGGCTTCGCGACCTTCACCACTACGTTATGTCTCCTTAATTGACCCTCGTTAAATGTATCAATGTATTCCTTCAATTCAAACGGATTTCCGTACAAATTTTGTACCGCTTGTGATTTCCTTCCAGCAAACCAGGAAGCCATCATCGTTCTGCAACTTATTGTTTTGGCAGCGGCTAATTACAGGTAGGACGATATCATTGACCCTTATGCTGAGCATTATCTAACGGGATCCCTCAGAACTTTCATGAAAGCCTGCTTTCATTACGAATTATGAACAAGGAATACGCCATTCTAAATATGTAAGGTTTTATACCATCCCAGCGCAATCTCAAAGTCTGACCCACATTCTGTGTTGATATCTCCAGGTCCATGTGCTGCAGTGTAGGGTGTTAAACTCCTTCAAAGATTGACGCATTGTCGTCAGAAATGTTTGAATTTCAGCTTCTGACGGGCCTGAATATACCCCAGGATTGGGATATCCATATGTGTCAATGAGCTCAAGTGTCTGAAGATGAACGAACACGGTTGCCCAGCAGACGACCAGTTTCTAACATGGTCATGGATCATGAGCACGCGGACTTCCTGGCAAATGATGATTACACGCACCAATGACTCATCCTTCAGGTCGTCCAATCGAAAGGAAAGCTTCGATGTCTTTGGAATTGGACAATTTCCCTCACAGTATGTGTAGAATTGCGCTTGCCCCGCCTGATGTTCGATGGTCACATCGCCCTCTGGTGCCGAGATCATCATAGACTTGCCCGACATCCCTCGATGAATGACAGTATTGAAGCAGGCGCGAAGTCCACTCCAGCTGTCGACCAATTTCCCCCCTTGCGCATATCTCGTTGGATAGACTGCCACGTTTTCGAGGTTGGGACATAATAAGGCTGAGGCCCACGGGAGATAACGGTCACAGAAAGTCAGACTGGCGAGGCGAGGTAGTTCGACAGTGCGACTGGATGATCTTGAAGAAGATCTAGGTTGATGCTGCTGCGATTGACTCGCACACCGACCAAACAATGTTAATGTCTCCAGAGAACTGTGACGACTGAAGAACTCGGTGGGGAGTTGGGGGATGATCACGGTGGAGAGTCGGAAGCGTTGAAGCGCCGGAAAATTGGCCTGTGCGAGGATAGCGTCACTCTTGTTTCTTTGCAGTGACAAACATGTCAGGCCAAAATCTTGAACACAGGGGCTCTCGAGAAGCAGAAATCCGACTTTGGCCAACGATGGTGTTTGGAAAAGGTCATCCGTCAATGATACGCTATGGACACTTGACATCAGAGTTCTGATACTGGCGTTGTACGCAGTGCTCCCCGTATGGCCTGCCAGTTAGTGTTTGCAAGTCCGGTCCGGTCCGGTCTTTTGCTTCCAAAAAAGGCAACCATGGACCGGACCGGTCTTTCTAAATTTAGAAAATGGTAGGACCATGGACCGGACCACGTAGGACCGGTTTATTTCGGTTTTTTTAATAGACCGGACCAGTCTTGACCAGTTCGGACCGGTTTTTGATGAAAAAATATATTTTCGCATGTCACGCAGCCTATATACCATATGAATTACTTTTAAACAATAACATACTTCAATATCTAAAGAAACAAGGGCACGAGCAAGCTTAAAAGACAAATTGAACTACATTTTGGAATGATTTGACCATGCACAGACTGTTTGCACATGTTTGGATGTCATATTCTTTTCGAAAATAATGTGTCAACACATCTTTACAACCTCAATTTGCTTAATTTTGTGTGTAACAGTCTTTGAGACATAAAGTTGAATTTTGAAACATTGCTCATTGTAATTTTTGTGGGCTATTAGGAGGGTTATGATGGCTATATTCAGGTATATTTTAGGCCCAAAAAGACCGGTCTATAACTGGTCTTAACCAGTTTTGGCCGGTCTTTTTTTCAAAAATAAAATAGACCGGACTGCGGTCTTTTTTTCAAAAATTTGAAAGACCAGGACCGGCGGTCCGGTCTTTTTCGGTCTAGTCCGGTCCGGTTCCGGTCTTTTTTTCGGTCCTATGGACCGGACCTGTAAACACTACTGCCAGTTGCGAGACCTGGCGAGCAGGGAAGATGTAGAAGCTCAGGGTTTCCACCGAGATGAACTTGCATTGGGTGGATAAGGAGCCGAGGAAGGCGCCTAGAGCATGCCCTGCGTTCGGAGCGCGCGGGACAACAAGTTCGTGGTCATAGAATCGGAGGAATATGGTGGTGATTGGTGTCCTGACACTGAACTCTTGCAGTGCCTGCGGATGTTCCAACAAGTAGAAAACGTCGCAGATGAATGTGACATCATCTCTGAGGTATACGGAGGAGAGCAGGAGGAAAACAGTCGCAGGCACACTTTGGCAAAGCCACAGCTCCTGCGAGCCAGATTTAAGGACACCAATGCGATGGAGATATACTGATATACTGAGAGGCCGAACACACTGGCAGGCACCAGCCATCGCAATGAGAGTTCTATCAGGAAGCTCCTCCAGAATGGCGAGGATTATCTTGTTTGGGGTATCGAGGAAAGATGGACCTTCGTCACGGTTGTCTTCCGCAAAACGATCCAATGCACGCCGTTTCGATATCCTTATGTTCGGACCGATATAGTCGTGTTCCTACACCGTGTCAGCTGAGTTGAAAGACAGTGCTGAGCGAACATACCTCGCTGACTCTCCCTCGCTTTTGGCCCACACTTCCAGAACCCGAGATAGACCAGTATCCCTGGATCGGTTTCTTTTCAACAGGTGAAAATTTCGCGAACTATTCTATGCGCGTCACTTACCATGGCTGAAACAAGGTGCGAAGGTGTAGCGAAGGATGTTTGCAAGATTGTCGACATCATTGTAGTGGATTCTTTGGGTTTGAAGCTGCAGTAGGCTTGGTTTGGGTCTAGGAATTGTAATATGGATACAATGCAGTTCTGACGAGCTTAAATAACTTTTGAATACATTTTATTGGACAATTGAAAGCCTTCTTCGAGAGTCCGTACTGGTATTGGAAAAAACAATAAGATATGCAATGTACAGTGGAAGCGACTCCCGGGGATAGGTATACCATAGCAACATTTCGAAAACAAAACAATCTCAAATGGAGTGACTACTGTGCAGGTGCCGAGAGCGCCACCAGCCTTACTAAGGGGATCCTACGCTCAGGTTCATGCCGACATGGATGAGTGACCACAATAAGTTGAGTTTGACCAGGAACGCACCTGGGCAAATAGAACGGAGATTGGTGCTCCCAGGCGCATGGAATAATAGATGCACAAGTCCAGAAGATGTCGCCGTGCCTCCCGGAGCCCCACGAGATGCTGGTTACTCTTCTATCCTGGATATAATAAACCTCAAGACTGTCTCTTTAGCAACCCGTGGTCAATAAATATGTCATATTGCCTGTCGCGCTCGCCTCCAGAGGCACGACCAACAAGCATCAGAATCCTCTCAGATAACTTGAGCTCAAGCATGATATCAGAGAAGTGCTCTCGTGCACAGGTGTAATGAGAGGAAGTACAGTTGACCTCTTGCGATGATCAAACTCAGCCCATGCCGCCATAGCCGCTGCCAACCACCGGAATAATAACAAGTCCTGACGCGAACTGGGCTTTGCCTTTTGTGATTGCGCCTATCACGCAAAGGTTTCCCACAAGAATCTTGAAATCTGTCAAGAGGATGGAGACACATACCTGTTATAGGGTTCTTATTGTTGAACTTCCAGAGTGCAGAGGATGACAGCATCAAAAACAGAAACATAATTATTCTCGGAACGTCTTTTAACGTCGTCAAGATCTCTTACACTGTAAAACGACCATGTCTCAACTCACGCATGCCACGGTTATTACCATCATTTTGCTCCCAGTCCTCTCGACTCTTCTCAACCTTTGCCTCATTTTACGCCTCCGTCGAGAAAGGCAGCAAATTCACGAAACACTGTTCGAGCTGTCGCTGGGCGTGAAAAACTTGGGGGCCCGAAACAACACCAAGTTCAAAGACCTCGTCTTCGCCATGCAAGCCCTTGAAGCAGAGGCTCATGATGCCGGCAATATGATGAAAGAGGAAATGGTGAAGATAGTGTCGCTATTAGAATCAGGTTTGATACTACGTCACTTTTTGAGACATTGGTCCTGACGCTTCAGGATCTCAGCGCAACCGATGCAGTATGACAGTGATGGGTCCAATACGGAGTAAGGGGTCATCTGCGGGACTATGGGGTATAAATACAGGGGTTGAGAATGAGAAGGGGCGATGGTAGAGTCGATGGTAGAACGATTTCATTGGAAACACTAGCCCCCGATGACGGAGCAATGTATTCTCTCATTCTCTGATTAAAATCATAGTAAACCATTCATCTACAAGTTTTGAACATGCTTGCGTCGGTTGGAGGGAGAGCGGCAGGACAAAACGAGCCCTGAGGAACTTGGGGTAGATCATCCTGCAATTTCGTTGCGACGAGTTCAGCTGAACCCCATTGGTAAAGTAGCGCTGACGGAGTGTGGGACTGAGAGCGGCAGCACAAAAAGGTTGCCATATCATCGCCGTCCATTGTTTTGGGGCTCGTAAAAGGTGATGACGAAAGACAGCTCCATTGCCCTGGTTTATTGTTTCCAAAGCTATAATTTACGAACAGAAAGAACGGCAATTTTCATCACCAACATGTTCAAAGCACAACAAGTCTTCGCCATCATCAGCCGCTTCTTATTCATCCTCATCGTCGCATTGCTCATCATCCTCTTCTACGCCAACACCATGATGCTGATTGATAGCCACCGAGAACGGAGAGAGTTCTGGGAATACGTCAACACAACCTCAATGCAGCTAAAGTCACTGCACGAGACAATTCTGAAGACCATCCAGGAGGAAATGCTGTAATATGATCCACAGTGCGGTGATGAAAGGTAACGTCATGAACCACTGTGTTGGGATCGATGCTGACAGATCCGACGGTAGATCCAATGTGGCAGTGGGAGGAAGCATCATGAGTGTTCGTGGGCTGCAAACTACATGTCAGAGCAGGAGCAGTTGAGGAAATCGTCGAGGGACTCACCATTAACAGTAGCATTACAAAAGCTTTGGGGAGTTTATACCAAGCTGGGATCTGCATTAGCTTTCAATAGTATCATCAAGAAAGACCAACGCTCACAAGATCAGTTTGGTAATGAACGACAACGAAGCAAGTCTACTCCTCCAACATCAGCAACACAAAGACTACGAGGCGTAAAACACCTCGCAAATCCTTTCTGAAACAGCAGAGAACCATGACCCCCCACCAAGCGTAAAACACCTGGTGGAATGGCTGTTGGCAGTTTTGGTGTTGTCGTTGGTCGTCGTGTTTGTTGGGATGGAAGGTGAGTGGAAGTGACGCAACAAGCGATGCTGTGTGGCCATATTTGCCTACGCAGTCATCGGACTTCGAAATCCCTGCACTTCTCCACCGACGCTCACTGCCATCGCCAGATGACTAGCCTCACCAATTCCCTGAGCTGTTCGGCGTTTACGCTGTATAGCTGTGACACCTTTTCGCGAACGAGCAGTGATACCGCCTCAGGATATATCCGCAGGCTGCCCAATGTTTTGTACGTCGAGCAGCTGTGGCACCCTTTTTTTTAGGCCCTACATTTTGTCCTGCAATGCTGACCTGCTCATTCTGGATTTGCATCAAAACACTTGCTGTGATTCCAAGTACACTACCTATTTACCAGTATTGTATTCTTGTCTGACACTCACGATGGCCGTGTAGCGTACGACAGCAACTCGAAAGCCTCCTTCGACACCCTCAGTTCGTCCACCACCCAACCTGGCCTGACCTTTTCCTCGTTCTCAAGCCATGCTGGGTTGTACATCTTGCGGGGAAGACCCTTAACGGGAGGCGATGTTCCATTCTGCTCGGCCGGGAAACGTGGGACCAATTTACCTCCCCGAGTAGCACATATGGCTGGCTCCTCCGCAGCCTTGTCGATGTATTGCAGGTAGTCCCCGATTTCAGGAGCCCGCCAGGTGCAAAGCTTTACCCAGAATATAGACATAGTCTTGTTCCCCACTTTCTTTGTCCCTTCTTCCTCAGACGACATTCCCTCCCAAGTTAAAGTTTGCAGCAAGTCGCAGAAATATTTCCATGCATCCAAATCTGGAGCCCTCTCATACGTTTTAATTGCAATAATTTTTTCGACTGTTGCGCCGCGTCGCTCATGTTTCTATGGCAAAGATTAGTGCATACGGACATCTATCAAGCATCTACACTCACACGTCTCCAGCGTGATTGGGACACAGCAGCTTTTATTCTCGCTGTTGTGGAGGTTCCGACGCGTAATAACAATTCATGATCAGTTTCCATAGTGTTGGTGTTCGACTGGAACCGAGGCTGGACATCTGACCAGGCCTCGCGTGCTCGTTTGAGGTGGCCATATAGCACGCCCATCAGGTATCCCTCTGAGACATTAGAGAGGTTCCATCCTCCGTCTACTGTGCGCGTCGCAATAATTTTGTCGTAAACCTTGCGCAGAATAACCTTATTCCATTTGGAATGTTCCCATCCCCTGTGGAAGTGGAGCACATTTTCATCATCTGGACCTTGACCTTCTTCTGCCTGAAATGCAGCCACTGCCTCCCCTGCTGCCGGGCGATAAGAAGTGAAGTCGGCTGTTGTATCAATGCCGAAGGTCTGCCTCCATGCCCGTCGAATCATCATCTGTGGGCACTTTAATGGATAGGAAATGCCATAAAGAGATGTTACTTTACCTTCCATGTCTTATCGGCTTCCTCAGTCATCTTTGCCTGCTGTTCTTTAACTTCTATCGTCATGGATTTTCAAGTAGATTTCCGGTGTGTCTTGGTGATTCCACTGACGCCTATTTGCCGGAGTGCCTCGGTGACAACTGCCTTGATACCCTGCAGATCATTTGCGTTGAGCGTGTGTTCTGGATTGGGCTCTGCGGGTCCATTACTTCCAGTCGCTTCCGTGTTTTGGGACGTCGGTGTTGGGCGGAGCGGCACGATTCCTACTGTTGCACCTTGACTCTGCAACACGTTGAACTGTTGGGATCTCGTTGTATGGTGAGAATTTGTTTCGCCGCCTGGTTGCTGCATTTGCGGGGACCCTCCAGATGCCGATGGGGCTGACTGAGGGGGGCTTGTCGACGCGCCTGATGAAGTTGGCTGCTGCGGTTGGGGGAAGGATCCTGGGGGCGTTTGTCCAGATGACGATGGAGCAGGCTGAGGGGGACTTGTCGGCACACCCGACGAAGCTGGCTGCTGAG
Organism: Hypsizygus marmoreus; assembly: GCA_013433165.1. Classification (NCBI taxonomy): domain Eukaryota; kingdom Fungi; phylum Basidiomycota; class Agaricomycetes; order Agaricales; family Lyophyllaceae; genus Hypsizygus; species Hypsizygus marmoreus. Next base: position 5,469,725 of record CM024084.1, on the reverse strand, counting down.
ATTGGGGGAAGGATCCTGGGGGCGTTTGTCCGGAAGACGATGGAGCAGGCTGAGGGGGGCTTGTTGATGCACCGGACGAAGTTGGTTGCTGTGATTGGGGAAATGATCCTGGGATCGTTTGTCCTGAAGCCGATGGGGCCGACTGAGGGGGACTTGTCGACGCGCCTGACGAAGTTGGCTGTTGAGATTGGGGAGGAGACCCCGCCGACGTCAATGGAGTTGATTGGGCAGTCACAGTCGGTGTGTTCGGCATGTTCTGTTGCTGTGGTCCCGACGGCGCCGGCGCCGACAAAGGACTTGCCTGTGCAGACTGTTGAGTCTGGAACAACTACAGTCAATACTGCTACATACCGCTTGGACTTTCTGGCGCATGGCACGTATGTTGGCATCTCGCTCGGACTATCATCTCTGGTAAGTCGACGAAATCTGATTCTATGACCAAATTCTTACAAGCTGTCTTTCAAAATCCAGCTTTGTCTCAGCCATGTTCTTTTGCTACATCATGCCAGTCAATATTCCTCGAGGATAGTGTGATATAAGGAGGACTCTACCAGGTCTATCGTGTGCTGGCGTAGCTCTCCTATCTCCTCCTCAGCTTGCCGCGCCCTCGCGCTCTAGACACCCCTCTGTTTAACAGATCACAAACATGACAGAATGAGCTTCACCATTGCTTCGTTCGCTCTATGCAAAGCTTCGTTCGCTCTATGCATAGTTGCATTTTCAGCCGCGCTTGGCTAGACGTGAATAAGCTCAATGCACAGAAAGTGTTTTGTTGTGCATCTCCCGGCTCACCAACTGAGTATGTGCTGCAATCGCCTCTTGTACCTTGTGAATCTACCGCAATGCTCAGCCGGGTGTCAATAGTGTTCCGAGGTCCAGTTGAATAGACCGCATTTTAGACTGAAACTGGACTGAACCGGACCGATGTAGACCGGAACTGAAAGTCCGGTCTATGTGTTTAGAAATATTGTAACCGGACCGACTTGAACCGGTTGAGACCGGTTACATTTGAAAGTCAGCCTTAACAAAAAAAACTCGTGTCTCGGAACATATTTCGGGTTTTTTGGGCTGAGTTTTAATTTATTTGACGTGTGAAAAGTACCAACATGCGTGAAATTGATGAATCTACATTTTATTTTTTCTGTATAGGTCACGTGATTATGTGATTCAGTCACGTCTCAATTTGGTCGACGTGTCAGACCTCAAAAATGTTGCATCAAAAATAGTATTTGGGCCATAACTCCCTCAATTTTGACTTAATCAATGAGTTCTAAGCTGTTATATAGTGTTTATATACATATCTAACCCTCTGATGTGACATCTGCTGCTGCAGGAGGTGAAAAAAGATGGATGCGTGAAAACGGCTTTGGATGACGGTTGAGACCGGTTATGTAACCGGTTAACCGGTTTCCCGCGGTCCGGTCCATGGGTCACATTATTTTGTAACCGGCCGGTCCTAGGTTCAAGCTCTGGAGGTGCAAAAAACCGGACCAGACCGGACCTCAGAACACTAGGTGTCAATGAGTCGCTTTGAGACCTACCAGATTGTTTTCGAAGTTCTCAGCCAACTCCTTGAGTTGCTTTCTCTAGCGATGAAAAAAAACTAATTAGCCCCCCCCATGCCTAGGATTGCGGGGATGTAGACGCTCACCAAGTCCAGATTCTCCGTCTTCATCTTATCCATATCATTTTCGTATTGAAGAATGTGCTCTACCATTTCCTGTTCCGCATCATCATTCCCTTGGAGCCACTTCTTGAAATCTTCTTTAAGTTCATGCATCTGGTTATTGAATGATGAAGTCATCGCTTCCGCCTTCTCTTGCTGCGCAAGGCGTTCTTCCGTGAGAGTTTGGTTGAGTTTAGCATATCACTCTTCCCACCCGGCAGTTTCAGCGAGAAATTTTTGCCGTTCTGATCTTCGTTTCTGGACGACCTACGAAATAGCCGTCATTGGAGGACATGAGACAAAACGTTCAGACTCACCTCGTCGAATTTGGCACGACTTGGCCCTGCGACTGCTACCCTCTTATTATCATGCACAACCTAATAGTGTGCGTATACCTTGTCAGTACTGCGATATGCCAATGATAGTCTAGACACTGACGTGGGTCTCTTTTAGGAGAGTCGGTTTCTTGCGCCTCTTGGAGGACCGTGATAGGTCTACCCAAGCTGAAGCATTCCGAGAGCCACTCGACAATCTGTTTGGCTTTCGTGGTGGTACTTCTGTTGGATCCAGCTGTCGGTGATTGGCCATGTCCCAGGTAAATTGGAATCCCGCTATGTCTTCGCTGCCGGTTGGCAGCGGCACTGGTGATAGCATTGTGCCTTCGTCAGACTGAAGAGCTGGGGGGAGTATTGGGTCTTTGTTGACATTGGACTCAAGATGGGCGGCGCTGTTCTCCCCGTTGATCATGGTCTGACCAACGCGCGTCATTTCAACATCGGGCTCGAAGGGCGTCCCATTTGTCACACCGTGCACTGATGGCTGTGTCGTAGCCTCATGCGCCAGGCCGTTCCGAGGGAGAATGTTGATCATGGCAGGTCCGACATTAGACTGAACAGCAGTCCCGTTCTCTGGACCATCTGTTATTGTCGGCCTAGAAGAAATATCCATTTCAAAGTCTGCACACGGAAGGGCACTGTTCCCCTCGCTGGTGATTGTTGGGCTACCTGGTGGCGTGATGAACATTGTTTGCTCACGGATGGTTATAGGCTGTGTTGCATTTTGGTGGACCGAATCATTGTTTGGAGGATGCGGTAAACCCATATCGACGTCGAGATTCCGAAGGGTGGTAAACCCCTGCTCGCCGACTGTCCCTGGACTACCTGGTGGCGTCACGAAGAGCGTTCTGTTCTCCTCGTGGGTGGGTATAGGGTGCGGTCTTGTGTGAACAAGGCCATTCTTCGGGAACCTAGCATCGGACTGAGACCCTGACCCATTCTCTGGGTCAGCTGTTGCCGTTCGCCCCAGTGCTATATCCATCTCAAAGTCGGGAACAGGATGTGCGATACTCCTCTGCTCGCCAGTACTGACCTGCCTGTCCGTCCACGCTGCTGGGACGCCATGGCCCCCAACTACAGCGCCGCCCTGCATTGAACCCAAAGTAAATCCTCCTAGGACATGCTAAGAGAAAGAGAAGGACATTGTTGGCTATCGGAATGAGCTGATAAAAACTGAAGTTGGGCACCAGGCCTTGGAAGAGGAATCTCGACAGTGTTAACACCGTTGACGTGGACTAAATGAAGGTTGTAATGGGTTGAGATCCTGTGTGCTATGTCTTCTTAAAAGCGCACTGGGTATCTCTGTCTTATTGTTTCTTCCGTTTAGATACACTGTTATTGTTAACTTACATTTGAATTCAATATTTCTCCATTTGTACATGAGCAGCAGAAAACGAACGGAATACTGCAATTTGGAAGCTACAGAAGGTAATCTCAAGCTAAAGAACATAATCTCAAGGTAATCTCAAGGAAGGTAAACTCAAGCTACAGAAGGTAATCTCAACTATTGAACTAAAATTCCAACATTATCCCACGACACCCGAAGTTCAACATCTCTAACTCCCCTTTTTAGTCATTCACTCCTTCCAACATGCGCTCTAGATCCAGCGTGTTAAAGTTGCTTCGGGCACCGAGGGCCATGAGAATCAGGATTGATGGGGAGTGGGAGGGGCTCCACAGTACAGGTTGTACCAGACGTTGTTGAGGAACAGAATAAATTTCTGTATGCTGGTGATGGTGGTGACGGCAGTGGGCAGAGAAAGGAGCATTGTTGCCCCCCCCACATCAGTGGTAAGGATGTAGTCAATCCATTCACCATTGGGACTGATTGCTACAGGCCAGACAAGGCGACCTTGTACAATACGACCTGGCGGGAGCTCCTCTCATGGTACGTATAGATCTTCCTGCTTCGTAACGATGCGTATGATTGAACCAGGGCCTATGGTGGGATCGCGAACTGTCATCGCCGACGGAATCCATCGGAGGCGGATGGTGCCATCGATCGCAGTATAACTATTTTGTTTGGCGATTACACGATTAAAGGATGCATTTTCAGTCATGTTGTTGACGGTGGTGTTATATGGGAAGTGTTTTGGGATTCGAGGAAGGTTTACGAGCAGAGCGTGACAATGGAGGCTGTGGTCGTTTGCGAAGATCTGCAAGAGTCCTGGGATTGACGTCGCCAAAGAAGTCAGTATTTAAGTACTTGCATAGGTTCCAGATCATTTAGGGTCGACGGTAATCAAAAACAAGACAGAATGGTGACTGTATCGAAAACGAGTGACATCGATTACACTAGTCCATAAACGTAAGTAATGTAAGCCTAGCTATTGGAGAAAATGGTGGGATATTGACCACTGAATACTTTGAGGTAAAGCACAGGATGGATCACTGTGGGTCTTGTACATTGACTCTCGAAGCAGATGAGACCATGGTCCTGGAAGCGGCGGATGAACAGCGCAAGGCTTGAACTCGTAGCAGGAGGTACGTAAGTGCGAAGTAACCAGGGAAATCACGGGGATAAAATACCTCCGCCAGACGTTCGTCGGACAACCTCAGATTTACTACTGAATGCCTGTACATGTTGTACTAGGCTCCTCTCGTAATGACGACATTTCCTTTACATCGAGTGCTGTGTTGTGAGGTAAAGGCACGTGTTGTTTGAAAAAGACACAAAGACTGTCGAGCATGAACTGGACCACATAGACATAGCCATAGATGACATGCATGTAGGTTGAGAGAGGAAGGTCTTCAAGAATATGTTCGAGGCAAGGATAAAGAGGTCGATGCGGATCGGACGACAGGCCAGGAGTGTATGAACGAGAACAGGTCTCAGCGAAGGGTGTCGTGCCAAATAGAGGCGGCTGCGAATGAACATAGTGCATATAAGACATCTGAGTACAATTTCAATAAAGACGTCCAGCATAATAAAAACCATTTTTCACCTGAACAGGGCACCTCAGGTTCACCATTGTGCACACGAGATATTCAGCCAACTGAAATGGGCAGTACCGGGATATTTCTTGACTGGTCCACACACGACTTTTCCCTCGAGCGCTTGCTACTGCCAGTACAGTGCAAAACGAACCGACCCGCTGTATCCCCATCTACCATTGCCGTATTGTTCCCCCGCTCGATCACCATGTCGGGATGCCTCAAACCTAGCCTTCGACATATCACCGGACGAATGGTTGATTCTCAAGAACTAAAGGGCGAGATCGTCGGCTTCAAATAGGCTGGCGTCAATTTGGAGAACATACCTAGCAGCTGAGGATGTCGAAAGAGGCTTTCGGGTTGTTGACGCATGCTACGAGGTCATCATGACTGTTATCAGAAATACATAACAACATTGGTAAGGAGGTAGCTTACATACAACCACAGTAAGGATTTCCGATGGGAATGAGCTGGTCAGTGTAGACCATGAGCAGCAGGAAGGTTGCTGGAAAAAAAGAAAGAAAAAGCCGCAGCTGCTCGACGTAATGACATCGAGCATCCTGTGGATACAACTTGAGGCAGCGTCAATGCTGCTTGAGAAAGGTTGCCCCAGTTGCTCGGTGTACAACACCGAGCAACTCGCAAGTTGATGAGGATCGTCGTGGGCGTACTTAAGACTATTGAGTTGAAGGTGCAGGTCGGCATGGATACAACTTGAGGCAGCGTCAATGCCTGCTTGAGAAAGGTTGCCCCAGTTGCTCAGTGTACAACACCGAGCAACTCGCAAGTTGATGAGGATCGTCGTGGGCGTACTTTAAGACTATTGAGTTGAAGGTGCAGGTCGGTTTCAAAGTCCAGCCATGGTGCAGCCAAACATGACCATACAGCGTCGCAGCTTGGCTTTGTCTGAACCTCCTAATTGTTTGTCTCGCCTGTATCTCTCTCCTCTCCTCGCCATTATTCTCATCCCACCACTACAAGTCTGCTTGGTGTCTTACGCTAAGCAGCATCTCGCAGCTATCACCACTAGCTTGGTTGGTGTTATACGCCAAACAGCTTGTGCTTTTATATGCCGAATTTGCGCCCTGACATTCCTTTAGTCGTCAATTGCACCTGAGACAATGTAAGTCGAACTATTCCTGCTGTTTGTGTCATATTTTTGAACGCCCTATCTCTCCCTTCAGACCCATCACTTTTAATCACCTTTACACGCCCTGAACCTACCATCTGAGTGAATTGTAAGCATCACGAATAATATCATATTGGTTTACTATTTCTTATACACTCTGTAGATGGACGCATCTGCCTATATCCATCCTCACGCCCTTGTCAAAAACCATGTGTACACTGTCATCGGAGGTAGCTGCACAAGATTCCCCACCATCCCGCCTCAGATATATCCTGAATCCGAATCCACACGACTGCCTATTTTTGGCCTCAACTGGGTTCCGAACGAATATCCGTATCTTTTCTTCATCCCCAAATACAAGCCTTTCTATGGCCCATTGTTTGATCGCCTCGCCTTCGACGAGCGGCGTGTCCCGGTAGAATGTGATGACAGAGGTCTATATGCCCTACACTCAGACATTATGACTGAGTGGGTTGCACTCGAACGAAACCTACGCGCGATGCTTTCTGCCATGCACCACTTATGTGGATCTCTTCCACCACCATAGAAGCGGATGCTGAGGAGGGGGAAATTGTTGAGGATGGGGAAATTGATAAGGATATCCCTCTACTTCCAGAACCTCTTGATCTTCCCGATCATAATGAGGCACAGTACTCCTCCATTGCTGACCTAACTCGCATGTATGGGGGTGCCCTGGAAGATGCAAAACAGGTCCCAGACGCTACAGATGAAAGTGTTGAGGACAGAGCCTATTATCGTTTTGGTTTTGTTTCCCCGTCTACAGAGGTGGCGCCCCCATGGGATCGACCTAGGTGGCCCGAAGTCCGCAAGTTCTTGGGCAATGGCGTCTTCCGAGACCAACAAGACAGCGGTCTGCAACCCTCTTCGAGTTTGCAGGACATCCTCTGCACATTCTTTGGGTACATGGACCAGAGTAAATCCCTTGATGATATCCCGGCAGAGCTTTACGATGCAAGGCAAGACGACTCGGATCTCATGCGGCTCAGGGGTACCAACATTCGAGTGCGTAAGGAGCGCTTCAATGCGTCCTGGTATTATCTCGTTCGGTGTGTCCCCGATGAAGAAGACCAATCAGTCTATGTGGGTTCGATGAGTGCAGCGACTCTCTTTGAGATCATCCGTCGCCCAGTAGGCTCTACTCTAGATTCAGTTATTGAGTTTCTGCTCGACAGACACATCACTTTCAGGACATTTATTCGTGGACCCCAACATCCTCCAAGGCGATCATCACGGATTTTCATTCCTCGATACCTAGGCCTAGGCTTTCGCCCGCCCAAGTACAAGCCCGACCATCTTGATTACAAGGCATACATATACTCTCGTGACTGCCTGCTGAGGTCTTCGCGCGGCCGTGCAGCTTTGCTCGCTGGTGGCATCGTAGCTCGTCTCGCAAAGGAAGTTGTTGACAACGAAGAGGTCTTGTATGGCCCCTTGGACACTGTTTTCACCGATGGGTTATGTTGTTGGAATGGAGAAAGCTCCTCAATGGGGTACTGGGATGACAACTTGACCCAGGATGAATTGGACACAATTTGCGGTGTTTACAAGGTTGCCACAGGTATTTCACTTTCTAAACTAGGTATTGCTGTGAATTTACCTATTATTGCAGGTCAGCTCGACAACGGACGCCCTCAAACAACTGACCTCTCATGGTGGCCGAAGCCCTCAATCTGGGAACAATGTGGCCTTTGGGTAGGATATTGGTCAGAGGATTGCGAGAAGTGGTTCAAGACACACCTTGCAACTTGCCTTGCTGGGACTGCGAGCCTCAAAAACCCCGGGGATTGGAGGCACTCAATTCGGTACTCGAAGCCTGCCGCGCGCATGGCTCACAAAAATGAGGATCGAGCTGTTGAAGCCCTTCATCGCATCCAATAATCTCATACTTACGTCCACTTGTTCAACACATCCACCCGTCATCACAAGCACGATCCGCCGAACATTATCACTTTGCATACTACTCAATACATACTCATGTCACTCTATACTCACACATCTACTTACTCGTAGCACATTCATACGCATAATTAAACTATATACGACCAATCTGATATGATCTTCTCCAGTTTGATTGTGACGATGTGTGTTATTTGTGCATGTTTGTCAACGTCATTGAGATGCCGCCCAGAATGTTTAACCATCTGGCACTTGTCGTCGGACTTCACCTCTACCCCATTCAAAGCGACGAGGGCAAGACTGTGCGATGTTGTACGTCGTACAGTCTTGCCTCCATCGTTACTCCATCACGATGCCTGTGTATATGGGCTTGTAGCTTCAAGTCACGATGGCGACGATGTTTATTGTTCTCCCCCCAAACCCGTCTTCTTGTATCCGAATGTTCCTTGTATTCCAACTCGTTTTGTATTGTACTTCATCACAATATATATGAAGGCACTCTTTTTCTCTCTCCTTTGGCTTCAATCCTCTCTAAGCTCTCTAAGTGACCTTGCCGTTGTCGGTGTCGTACGCCGACGACCCCACTGATGAATACTTGCTCCTACCTATGCAAATGTGTCCGTCATCCTACTGGACATTGGGTGCCGAAAGCCAATAAGCCCTTGCACAGCATCGAAATTCGCCAACTTCAGGAAAGCCAGGTCAGTCATTGTTTCGACTTCATCATCACCTATGACATTAAATTGAACCATATTGCGACAGGATATGTCTCTCGTCCAGGGTTTTGATGAGCTGAGTCTCACAAGCAAGGAGAATAACCAGGTATGTACGCCAGCCAACCTTTTGTATACCAAATTTATCGAAATCAGCAGGTGGACGATGACCGCTGCTCCACCGCCAATCTCATCACTGCTCTAACGCTAACGGACAATGGTCCAGCCATCGTGGAGCAGCAAAGCAAACTGTGGGCATCGTCCAATGACTTCCATCAATCGATAGCCTCAAATATCCCTGTTATTATGAACGGCATTCCCATGACCGATGTTCAAAACAGCGTTCAAGCAATCCTGGCAGAATCTGTCAACAGAGACCCTCTACCGAACCCTTCATCTCCTTCCTCAGCTACTTCTGCACGACCAGTCACATCTGTCAACGCATGGTCCAGGAAAGCGGAAGGTGTCATCGAAGCAGTCGAACTCGAAGCCCGTGCCATCGGCGACACCCTCACATTCGATGACAACAAACGTGTCTCGGATGACAAATTGCGGGTGTTACTGGAGACAGCTGCAGCAGTCGTTGAATCGGCTGGGAAATCTCTTGCATCCATCAAGAATCAAGCAGAGTGTGTTCTTGACCATAAAGAGAAAGTCCTCGCAATGTTGCGGTCTATCGACAGTCGAATCAGCCAGCTGGGAGCCCTCTTACCTCCCATTGTCCTAGAGGAAACACCGGTCGTTGTTGAAGCTGGTAAGCTTTACTACTTCCCTATCTCCTTGTCATCAAACTTAGTCCTGGCAGGTCATATCTATGAAAGTCCTGTCGCAAAACTCGATACCATCGCTCAGGTGATGATTTTATTGGGTGCTGTCTGTAATATCATTATGGGTCTCAGCACCGAGTCTTGCGACTTCATTCTAAGTGTCATGACAATGATTGTGAAGATGGCCATGGCTACCGCATTACCTCATGGAAAATCCAAACCTGAATACGAGCCCAACCAGCGTGCGATACTCGCGCAACTTCCAACAAGTCTCTTTACTGCGCTGAATCGTTTTGACATTGATGGTCGCACGACAACATTTGCTGCATGTCCCTCGTGTAATTTTACCCATGAGCCGGTCTATGATGCTGTTTCCGCCACTGCCACTTATCCTCGCCGGTGCACAAACCACATCGTTGGCACCACAGGGACCTTCGTTTGTAACACTGAAATATTGGAGGCGCGTAATGGACGACCAAGGCCCATAAAGCCATTCATCATTGCATCTTTCCCTGATTACCTTGCTCAATCTCTCGCTGATCCTAAAGTTGAGCGGCTCATCAAACAAGCCTGCGACCATGCCATGACTGATATCCATAACCCTCCTGACGAAACGACGAATATTTTCAATGCGGCATTCATGAAATCGTTCGAAGGTCCAGTCCCAGGCCAGCTGTTTGTCGACCGGGGCGACAAGGTTAGAATAGCATTTGCGATGCATGTCAATTTTTTCAACCCTAACGGCACAAAGAAACGTGGAAACTATGACTCTGTTGGTATCATCTCTCTGGCCAATTTGAACCTCCCCGAAACTATCCGCTACCGCCCAGAGCATATCTTCCTCGTCGGTGTTATCCCAGGACCCAAGGAATGCAACTTAGAGGAAATCAATCATTTCATTCGCCCAATCATGGATCAGTTGGAAATACGGTGGAATCATGGTTTTCATATTTCACATACCGCTGACTCTCCAGAGGGTGGCAAAGATGTCGAGGTTGCTGTCATGTTATCTGTTAATGACCTACCCGTGGCTCGCAAAGTGTCTGGGACTGCTGGTCATGGGTCTGATTTCTACTGTACTGTTTGTGATGGTCACAAATGCTGCAATATGTATAAGGCGGACTTCCAGAACTGGAGGTCGAGGAATGTTGATGAAATGCGGAAACAGTCACAGGCTTGGCGAGATGCGTCCACCGTCAATGTGAGGCAGAAGATTTTTGAAGACTACGGTGTACGATGGTCTGAGTTTTGGAGGCTTCCGTATTGGGATCCGACGAGAATGCTCGTCATTGACAGCATGCACTGCATTCTCGAAGGCATCGTCCATTACCATTGTCGCAATGTCTTGCGCATCGATGCCAATGAAGCACGCACTGTAGATCCACAGATGCCTGCATTTTCATACTCTTGGACACCATACGATTCCAATGTCCCCCCATTGTACCGTGGCTTCAAGGAGTCAGAGATTAAGCATGTTGCTGAAATCCAAAAGCTCTTGACCATGCCTTTCTCTGATACTTTCAGCGATGCCGTACTTATCACCAGGCTTTCCAGTAAAATGAAGAAACCCCTCCAATTTGTGTTCTCTGAACTCCATGTGTCAAATCTGATTGAACTCAAAAATGGTGTCCGTGTTCCTGCACGGACGAAACGCCATTTTGCGATGTTGCTGGCTAAATGGGTGAGTCGGATTATTCTCTCAGTCCTTGTTAGAATAGTGATGAAACATATGTTCGCATTCATAGCGTCTTTCGATGCCTCTGATCTCCGCCGACACTGTACCCAAAACTTGTACCACGGAAACCCTACAATACATACAGCACGTCATCAAGACTACGAGTACGCCTTCATGGATCCACTCTGTCCCTGCCAATTATGGAGGAGCTAGTGCGGGTTCAATCAAGGCAGACGAGTGGCGAATCCTCAGCACCGTCTATCTTCCGATTGCTCTCGTTACATTATGGGGTGATCAGGATGGCGCTCCTCCACCCGAAGGTTTTGGACCACACGATGGCTTTGTTTCAAGCAGCGACACTTGTCGTCCTATACACTATGAATACCTCCCGCGCATGGAGGTACCGTGATTTCATAAAAGTTTGGACAGATGGACTTCACACGTTGCACCCTCACACGAAACAGCACCCACAGAGGGCGAATGTACATGCCGCCTTCCACGTTTACGACTTTCTCATCCTATTTGGACCAGTAATATCATGGTGGTGTTTCCCTTTCGAGCGTTTGATTGGCGCCCTCCAGAAGATCAACACCAATGACATTGTTGGTGGTGAGTTCGCTTTCATTTTTCATTGTTAATGGCACTGATCATCTTTAGGTCCATTGGAGCATACTATGCTACAGTCACATATGAGAGCTGCAGGTCTTCGACGGTGGTTGAAAAGGCCCGATTGTCCGGAAGTCATTCGAAGGTTCAAGAGCCTTTTCGACAAGGCCTTTTCACAAAGTCTTTCCACAGACTGCCATACAACGGATAGAACCGATGCCTCTCCATTGACTTCCCAGCATGAAGTCGCTCACTATACCTATAATAGCGTGAACTACTCACGATCTTCCATACATTTGGGCAACAGCCTCGTCCTGTACTATCCTTTGCCTTCGTCCGTGACGCCAGTTGCGGGTAGCATCGAGAAGATCGTCGTTTCACCTGGTGGTGTCTACCTGTCAATCAAGCGTCAAGCCCTCCTTCCTCCAGGATCATATGATCTGTTCCGTCGTTATCCCTCGTTCCCGGCCAGAGTTTACTCTTCGAAGATGGACGATGGCCCTGTAGACAGGGTTTCTTTCGAGTCAGTGTTGTCGCACGTTGCCAGGTACACGTTTTCAGCCAATCGTGCCATTGTTCTGAATTTATCGAGAGTGAGTAGATTGTTGTGTTTTCTCTTCATCTGCTGATTTTTTTACTAGGTTTAGCCAGCCCCCTGTCGTATTCATAGAGAAATCTTAATATTATCAAATGTTTGACATCGCATAAGCTGACAACCTGACGGCACGTACGATGAGCGTACGACCAGCGTACGATCAGTTTAGGGCACCCCGAAATGGGTAGTTTAGGTCGCCGTTTAAGGCAGCCTGAAAACCTGTCTTAAATTTCTTGTTTGGGCCTTCCCAATGCAGCATCCGAAATGGGTCATTTCAGGGCGCGTTTGAGCATGGCTGGTATTTTAAGTTTTGGCTGCCCCGCCATTGACACCCAAACTAGCTGTTTCGGGTGATGTTTGGGTACCACTACAACTATTTATTTCGGACATGCTTGCACCGAATCCTAAAACAGGCATTACAGTACGAGTTGCGGTCCAAATTTGGGGTGTCCTTAATTGCATAAAATAGGTAATGTTTTGGGCCCTACTTCTATGTACACCGAAGTTTCACATTCAAGGGTTATTTTGATACTACCTTAAAACTCATTTTTCCCGGGGTGTGTGGTGGCCTCGTGATGTCCTGGCAGCTATGGGTAAAGCTTACCTCTCCTGACCTTCTAAAAATATTGACGGTCAACACAGTCAACGTTTGGAGCACTCCTCGGCTTTTGTGCAAATCTTGCATTATTCCAAGTCGGCGATATTGCATGGCGTTTGCAACTCGGATCTGCATTCTTACCTGCTTTACCTCTGATATTCGGTGTCTACTTCTGTCCCGAGTCCCCAAGATGGTTGATGAAGAATGGGAACTATCACGAAGCGTTTGCATTGTTTAAGCGATTGCGAAATTCAGAGCTACAGGTGGCAAGAGACCTATATTATGCACATTGTCAGCTGATGAAAGAGTTCACGATGATGCAAGGTAAGACCCTCTGGCTTATTTGACATACACTCGGCCCAGACTGAATGGCTATTGTAGGTCTGACATACATGACCCGCCTCACTGAGCTATTTACTGTGCCGCGTATCAGACGTGCCACTATTGCGAGTTTCCTCATGACATTAATCTAGCAGATGTAGGCATCTTTCAAAGAATCAAATCGCACCACTGACTCGACTGTAAACTAGGTGTGGTATCATCATCATCTATTTCTACTCCTCTACCATATTCGTGGAGTCTGGCTATTCTGTCAAGGCTGCGCTTCTCGCATCGTTGGGGTTCGGCTTCATTAACTGGATTTTCAGGTTTCCCGCTGTCTGGGTGCGTGAACTGGTTATTGTAAAATTGTGACATTTGAATTCATCAATCTAATTCTAGACAATCGACACCTTCGGATGGCATAATCTGCTTCTGGCGGCCTTCCCCAATATGGCGTGGTCCCTACTAGCTGCTGGTTTTTGCCTCACGATGGACAACGCTAACCCAGCGAAGATCCCTCTTACTGTTTTATTTATTTACATATTCACTGGTGAGCCGTTTCATCATTTTGGGTCTTGCTTTTCCTCTGACATGTTTTCCAGCATTTTACTCTCCGACGGAGGGTGCCGTGCCCTTCACCTATTGCTCTGAAATATTCCCCTTGACGCATCGAGAAATGGGAATGTTAGTTTTTTGAATCTTATTCTGTTCTGTGCTCACCACAAGACATTGCCAGGTCATGGGCTGTGGCAACAGGCCTGGTTTGGTCATTCCTCTTACCTCTAACGTTTCCACGTATGCTCGCAGTCTTTGGCAGCACAGGAGGTATGTGAAAAATGGATGATCGGCAGAAAAAAAGCTTTTCCTAATTCCTTTGGACCACCAGTATCTGGCAGTATGATACATCACCAACTAGTGTTTGAAGGTCCGGTTGCTGGGACCGAAAATCCGACCGAAACCGGACCGGACCCAACTGCAGGCAACCGGACCTTCGGTTGCGGTTGCCTCATTTTCAAACGGTCACGGTTGCCAGTTGCCTCACTTTGAGAATCTGAAGCAACCGTGAAAAGATCGGTCACAACCAGTTGCAACTGGACTTGTAGTCAGTAGAAATCATAGACTTCACGAGACAGAATTTCAATAGTCCGAACAAGTTTGACTTAAAATTTCAAGTGTCACTTGCAGGAATTGAACTCTGAACCTCACGAGACATAATCAATTCTTACTGTCAGACTTTACCACTCAACCACGGGGCCATTATTATTTCTCAAACACAAAGCAACTAGTCATGCTTTCAATTGCAGATAATAACAAAAGAAATTCGGATGCGTGTTCAATTTCGGTCGTTGCCAGGCGCTTTCCCACGCCTCTTCAACGGCCAAAACGGTGCTCTGGGAGCATTTGCTGACCGTTTACCTTGGTTTAAGAGGTGTTTATTAGGTTATATAGTAGAATATATTGGTTTTAGTCAGTTGTGACTAGTCCATGACTGGTTGGCAATCAGTTATGGTCAAAACTGGTCCCAACTGGTCCGGCAACTGCAAAAAGACCGCGGTTGCCGGTTGCCCACGGTCTTGGTCCGGTTTTTCAGATTTCAGAAAATTCCGCAACCGGTTGCGGTTGCCGGTTGCCTCGATCGGAGCTCAAAAACTGGACCCAACCGGACCTTAAAACACTATCACCAACCTGTAATTAGAATCTTTTCCGTGATACATAAAAGCCTCTAATTAGAAATTTTTTTGATATATCACCTACCTCTTAAGGCAATATGCAATGAAAATTCTTCCAAGTCCGGCATCACATGACTAAATATTCAGACTCAGCAGTGTGCTGCGCAGGGCTAGTTAGCAGTTAGGGTGTTAGGGCTTCGCGTTAGGGTCCGGTTAGGGCTCGGTAATAGAAGGGGTGAAGTAAAATAAAAAAATAAATAAAAAGAATAATAAAAATTGCAAAAGGAAGGAGCTATTTGGTTGTGTGTTCTTTCAATGGCCTCGATTCCTCAAAACAAATGGCAGATGATGTCAGCGCACATGCCTGAGCTCGAGGCCATCCTGCTCACTTTTGGCTGAAGTTTCTTCTTTCTCCTCATCCTCACTCTGAAAGCTCAAACAAACTTCCAAATACTGTGCTAATATGTGCCTAATTTCCTCTCAGCTCCTCCCAAAATTTGAAAATTTCCTGTGACATTTGGAATTTAGCAAAGATGTTGAGAGTCTGATGTGGCTTCACTGCTTTCAAGTCTTCAAAGCAGGTTTCTTGAGAGGACTTGGGTCCAGGACATGCAGGTTAACTATAGGATGCTGCTTCTGCCCTGAGAACCTTCATTTAAAGTAGAGACAGCAAATTGGAGTGACCAAAGGAAAGCAGTCAATCTACAAGATTATACCAAACCCCTTTGGGAATTCTTCAGCTTATCCATCTACAGAAAGTCAGAGATAGAAGTCTTCATGTCTGAATCTGATAGCCTACAACATGTTTGAGGGTTGTGATGTCCCAGTTTTCAAGAAACTATTATGTCTACTGTAGCAGGCCAGTGTGATTGTAAATGGCTCTCAAGCTTTGAACATCACTCCCCAGTTCTCTGAGATGATGTTTCAATATGGCTATACAAGGGAAAAGGAGAAAATGATTTTCTGAAAAGCAATCTTTGGTAGGCTGACATCCATTCTGCATGTTGTGGGCTAAATTTTAGCCTGAAAAGTAGGATGATCACATTTTGGGAAGCCTCAGTTATATATATTACCTACAAGACATGAGATTGTACTGTAGGTGCAACAAGAATGGTGCTTTTCAGCCCCGAGAGCGCGACGTGAGCATTTGATGCATCGGATTCGGAAGTCACGTGATGTTTTCGCGTGGCATTTCAAGCTCAGAATCAGAATCAGTATCCATCACCCCTATGGTTAACGAGCCCCGGTTAGGGTTCTGTTAGGGTTTTTAGGGTCCAGTTAGGTCTGGTTAGAGTCTGGTTAGCCTGGTTAGGGTGGGGATCATTATTGCCTCGGAAAAGTGGCAGTGTATATGGGTATATGTAGAGTAACATCTCAAGAAATAACATGAGCATTTTGGTGTAACGGTTAAGTGAGCGACATTTTAGCAATCTGCGAGGTCGAGGGTTCAATTCCCGACAATTAAATGCCTCACGTTGATTAGTAATTGACTTCAAACCGTGATATATCAAAAACACTTGTAATTAGAGGGTTTCATGTATCACGGAAAAGGTTGTAACTACAAGTATATGATGTATCATATTGCCGGATACGCCTGCTTGGACAACTAGCTTTCGGGTTTTACGCTGGCCTTAATGTCCTTTCCTTCCTTCTAGTTTTCTTCCTGATCTCTGGTATGTCTCCAGAGTAAATTTTAATGCACTGAAACTGATTGTGATACTGACAGAGACAAAACAATACACGCTCGAGGTGAGTGGTTTTTGGCCAGTATTTGTGAACAAACGAAGTCCTGAATTTTCGCATAGGAACTCAACCACATCTTCACGCGTCTGACCTCGGAGCATGTTATGTACCAAGCTACTACTTACCTGCCTTACTGGATCAAGCATTACATCCTATTCTGCAAGGACGTGACTCTCAAGCCATTGTACAATTTTGGAGGCCTGCAGATATGAAGACGAGGCTAGAGGATGCGATAGAAGTCCTACCCTCCGATATGACTGCAGTAAAGACTGTAATGTTGGCACCGAGATATTGGTGCAGTGGTGATTATGAATATTATGACTACATATGTTTGGCTTTGGTATCAGTGCTGTCATAATTGTAATGTGAACGGTCTTGCAGGTGCACAAGGCCACAATATTTAGTCCTAAGTTGCGTTGTGAACCTTCAACCAACTGATGTACCATGATTGGCATCGGACGATGATGAAAGTGAATTAAGTAGAACGGATTCTCATTACGAACAGAGCCTCATTCATTTCAGTATGACTAGGCTGTCGACTTCTTCCGCTGCGATGTTGGGGGCTCAAATAAGGAGGGACGTTGCAGATACTTGTCGACATCCCAACATTCTACTGATTATGCAGCGCCCACCCCTCAACTCATAAATCATATGAAGTTCAGAGAACAACCTACAGTAACAGCGGGCTCTGACTTTACATTATTTGTCTACTCTACGCCTAGAATGCAACAAGTCCGGCGTGGGAGTGTTTAAAAAATGACTAGTGCCATTGACGACCTCATTCTGAATAGCTGATGCATATCCCCCGTCTGAATGATTGGAAGTCACACGCTCTTCAATATTTTATCGCCTACAAAATGCTGACGTGCCCCAAACCGCCTCCCCCCCCCTAACATTTCGCCTCCAGTGATACCAGTCAAGGTGAGCTGGTTCCCCACTATCCGAGCTGACGTATCGCACCGCCCACTGAGATCATGCACGCTGAAACAAAAAACGCAGACCAAGGAGTAATCGTCACATCGCATAGCGCTGCACAGTCTTCGGAATCCTCTCAGACGACCACATGTCGTCCCAACCATCATTCTCTCAGGACTGGCGACTTTACAACTCAACATATACTACCATCACAAAACTGGTACCGGCTTGACACAGTGTAGCCACGAGACTTTAAAGTTGCATAACCCCAAGAATCATAAAACTACCCTAACCCTAACCCTAACCCTAACCCTAACCCTAACCCTAACCCTAACCCTAACCCTAACCCTAACCCTAACCTAACCCTAACCCTAACCATGAACAGAAAGACGTACTTTATCCTGTGAACAATCGAGCGCTGAAATTTAGCAATTAAAATCCTTAAATTCATGGAAGCTTGGACTTGCTTTGGCCTGTGAGACAAGTTGGTGAGTCAGTTCAATGCCAAGGCCAAGTGGGCTGGAACATACCATCTCGACTTTGTTTGGCTTTGTTTGGCTGTAGCTTGGACTGGCAAGTAGGTAGTTAGAGGGTAAGAAAAGTTGAATCAAAAAAGTTGATGGCCAGGTATATATACTGCTGGATGCCAAATAGAGCCAAACAAAGTCACATGTATGGAGTCACCACATGGTTGCCACATGGCCATAGTCCGGCCTCTGCAAGGCCCTCTCAGTTTTGCATCCTGGATGGCTGTTTGCTTTGACGCGCTCTGAATATTACTTGTCGCGTTTGTGTGCATGGATTTAATTCGAGGGGGAGGAGGGGACCCTCTCACCCTGGGAGTGTCTCATGACAATGTACCCTGAGCCTTGGATGATCTCCGGTTCCTCCTCTACAACTGCTGCCATTGTTGCTGTTGTTGAGAGAACAGTTGCGCTCCAGCTCGAACGCTGCAACAGCCGGTCTCAGGGTGGGCCGCGGCCTCGTGCCAGGCAAGGTTGGCATCTGGATGACTCCTCGGACCCTCTGTGGCCTGTTTGATGAATGGAATTTACGGGTTTTAAATGCTAAGTTTGAGGTAAAGCGAGGATCGAACGACTGCGCTCCCCTCGATACCTGGAAAGGACATGCAAGCTAGGGAAGACTATCGAAGTGAAGCACGGTGAAGACCATCGACGCGATGTCCACAGCTTGGATGCATGGCGGGGTGGACGACATGGACCTGGTTCAAATTTAAGAACTATGATTGGTAAATTTGAAACGCTCACGGGGGTCGAAGTGCCCGAACGGCCACCACAATGAATGGGTGCGGCCACAATGAACTTTCACGGTGAACCGCTGAGAGGCGAAGGAGGCAAGCTGGGGAAGACTATCAAAGTGGAGCCCAGGAAACACTGTCGACGCCATATCTACAGCTGAGAGGCATGGTGGAGTGGGTGACATGGACGCTGGTTCGAATTTAGCAACTATAATTGCTAAATTTGAGATGCTCATGGGGGTCAAACGGCCTGAACGGCCACCACAATGAATCGGTGCCGCCACAATGAGCATTCGCGACAAGTGGCCTTCAGGCGAGATAATCCCCCTGAGCGGGTCCCACCACAATGACCATTGTGGCGGGAGTATAAACTTAGAGAGAGTGGGGCCCCGAGTCGATGGTCCCTCTCGAATGCGAACAGAATCCCCGAGGCCTCCGTACACGCTTGTCTCGACGTTCAACGTTCAACGCCCGGATCGAGCTTCTGATTTTGACGAAACGGATTCCCCTGCCATTGTTCGGCCGTGCATAAGTAGTCATAGTCAGTACTTGACATGGTATTGGTCACTACACGATGTCATGCTGGATCGTGATGGCGACAAGATGGATGCTGAGGGCACTGAATCAGAGTGAAAATATGATGTCGAGTCCGTTGATCTACGTGGTGGCTCTTGTGGCCGGAAGGAAGGCCCTGGGAGGAAGTCTACCGTCGTTAAAAAATCGCATTCGAAACCTAAGATACCTACGCGTCCCTGCACCCCCGCCTCCGGGCCATCCAGCTGTGAGTATATACAAATATTCTGAGTTAAATTAGTTACATATAAAGTGCGTACATACTATTCGGAAAGTAGGTTGTGGTGAGTACGTCGTCAGAAGGTCGTGATGAGAAGGACAGCAAAGAAAAAGACATAGAGCACGAAAACAAGAACAAGAATGCAAGCAGAGGACAAGAGAAAAAAAATGGAATATCAGACGTCACAAGAACACTTCACGGTCTTAGGATCCCCCTCCCCCTCCCTCCTCGTGCTCCCTTCCCACCACCTCTGCCTCGTTTACCGGTACCGCGATTCTGCCCGCGCATCGACACTGTAGGATAATCACACGGATGCTCCCTGCGTGCACACTGACTACGACATCCAAAAAAGCGATACAGTGACATCAGCACACCCAGGACATATCAACGCAATGAAGGAACATACAACATACTTGCAGGTCGGGTCTTTACTTCCCTCCGCCGGCCGACCGCATGCGATCTTGCGGTCCCGACAGAAAAAACACGCGAGATTGTGAGGTGAACGTTTCGATGACTCTGGGTCATCGCCGGGGTTCCCAGATGGTCCAGCTTTGCAGGGTGGTGCTGTTGGGAGGTCCTTCGATGGAGTGTGAGGCGGAATAGAAGGGATTGGATCAGAGACGTGGTCAGAGTCGAGGTCTGAGGAAGATAACGATGGTGTGTCGCTCGTTTCAGTAATCTGGGGGCTGCGCGACGAGGACGAGGGCGTCAATGGCGAGCCAATGATAGTAAGTGGTGATGGTGGTGGAATGATCGGAGCAGACGAAGGTGGTCGCCTGACGCGCGGATCCAACGTCCGTTCGTGCTTCCGGATTTTCGCCTCCTTCGGGCGTCGTCCCTCAGCGCGAGCTACGGATCTGGCAGGCTTGACCTCTTCGGGCTCGTATTCCACTTTCCTGGCTTTTCGGGGGATCTCTCGTTCTTCATCCCGTTGCTCTCGCTCCAGTTCTCGCATGAAGGTGATGTTGGCGGCGAGTTCGGAGTACTTGGACCGACAATGCTCTGGAACGGGCTCGTGAAAAGAGTGAGGACGAGAGGGGAGTGGTCGAGCTGGGTAAGGGAACGACGACATGGTGTCCGGGGTGTTCAGATAGGAATGGTGCTCTTCGTGGTAGGAGTGCGAACGGATCGGCGGTTGATGTTGCGAATATGCATCAAAGTAGGCATATGGAACAGGGGACGGTGTTGAGTATGTGGTGGCCGACAACGGAGATGATCTCGCTAGCTCATGTTCGTAGCCTGAAATAGGAGTGGGGACGTATGGAGAGCAGGGAGGCGTCGACACCTGAAGAAGATATTAGCGGTGACGAAGTTGTGGAGTATGTCCTAGAACGTACAATGCTCGCTCCACGATATTCTTCGTAAGCATTCACTTCGGCTGAATAGTACCCTCCATCATACGAGGCCGGCGAAGGGGAATAAACATCTTGGGGAGCTGGCAGCGTGGATAGACGACCCGGCACAAGCATTGGATGGGGAATGACAGGTACTCGACCCTCGGGAAGTGACCAGCCACTTTCGTTACGAATATGATCCGCCGCCTGCAACTGATGATTTCCGTCGTCGTAGCCAACATCCCGAAAAAGCTGACTATTTTGGACGCGGGTGTCGATGGGATATGGGTTTGGTGGTCGTTTCCGATGGAGAGCTGTCAAGGGCTCACGAAGAGGAACAAACTTCTGTAGGAGTTAACCAGCTCTCGTTCAGCATTCGGGGGAACGATACCAAAAAGAGGACTAAACACTCACAGAACGACTCCGGTTTTGCCCCGCATCCCGCGCTGGGGAGTTAGAGTGTACTACTCGTTCACGATCCATGTCGAGAGGCGGCTGTACCAAAGATGGAGCTGCCTCGTAGCGCGGAGGGCTCTGGGTCCCGAGCTCACGCTCGTTTGGTCTGGGAACGTTGCTCGTCGAAGATGGAGGATACGGATTGCGAGGACGCCATTTCTGCCGTTCGTGTGGCCACAACAAGTGTTCTTCTACGCCGGAAGTGCGTCGCGGATCGACCTGCGGACCCTGCCCGCTCAGGGATGCGCCGTCGTTGTGGTGCTGGTCATGGGCAAGGAAACCAGAATTTCCACTCCAGCCGTCCGGCGGTGGGGTGAATGGCATTTCTGTCGTATCTGTCGTGTTCGCGTCGTGGGTTATGAAAAATGAGGACGACGAAGCAAGAGATAGATTGTAAACGGTGAGCGAGTGCGAAGGCGGGGAAGGAAGAGTGGGGGGTGTAGACGCTGAACCAAATCTTCGTTGAAAGGCCTTACGTACAGACATATACATTATCTCGTCACATCGGAGATCTTTGCCTCGAGGCTTCACTAAGCCGAATAAAGAGAAAGTTCGCGTGGCAAAGAGAAAAACAAGGACCCACAGGCGCCGGCAAGTGTTCCTTTTGAGGCGTTGTGCGGGTTGATCACGAAAAGCTTTACAGAAACAAATTGGTGTCAATGGTGTTTTGGCCGTTTTGCTTTGGAGTTTTGCTTTAGGTAGTGGGAAACGTTTTCTCTCCCATTCGTTTCAGTTGGAAAAGGCACACGAACGCCGGGCAAGGCCTCGAACAGTGAAATGAAAACAAACACGTGGAGTGTGATGAATAGAAACGTGATCATGATCGAAGCGCTGGCACCAATCTCGACGCGCCCCTCAGACAACACGCGTTGAAGGCCAGGTTGAGGTGCTGTAAGGGCGGCATATGACCTTGAAGGATGGTTAACTGAGGGACTTGAGGCCATTGTCCGAACTTGCGAGGGACCAGATGTCGAGTTGTTTGACTGTGGTCAGAGGTTGAGAAAGGCGGTCTGTTCGTTGTTCATCGGTACTCTTCATTTGAGGAACGAGATCTAGATTTATCTCTGGACCAGGCCATGGCACTCCTTCAAGAACCACAGCCGGATTCCCGCGAATGCATGGATCGAAAGCAACGTAATTCCACTGTCCAACTGAGCGAGCACTCCTTCCATGAACGCCCTATCGACTCTCCTCCACACCAACCTTCCATACCTCAAACCCACCCTCACCGCCAACGCCCACAACACCCCCGTCCCAATCAACACTCAATACTTTCTTCGTCCCATCCCAAGCACGGAAACTGGCAACAGCGCCCTTGGTGCTCCGCACGTCCCAGACGCGGACGACACCATCGTACGCTCCGCTCACGAACTGGTGGCTCCCGGCCGGACCAGATGCTAGACAGGAGGGCGTCGCAGAGTGAAGGAAACTTGCTGATGCCGCTGATGGAAGGGCGGATGAAGATGAAACGCGCATGTCGTAGTGAGTGACAGTTCGGTCCGTTGACGATGCAAGGACAGAGTTCGCAGATGCAGGATCATCGCCTATGGTAATGAGGTCAAGGAACGGCTTTTCAGCGGCGGTCTACGATAAAGATTATTAGAGGCTGATCGACACTGAGGGGAAAGGAGAATGGGGGCTTACCACGGTATGCGTACACAGGCCGTTCTCCACGTCCCATACTCGCACCGTCGAGTCAAAACCACAACTGATTGCCGTATCGTCACTTCCGAAAACGACCTTCGACACACGCGCCGTATGCGATTTGAGCACCTGCAGCGGGGCCTTCCTTTTCCCGGCCGCCTTCCCATTCTCCTCCACGCGCCGTCGCTTCTTCCTGTCACGGTCGGTTAATGCAGGTTCCGGCACCTCGTCCGTGGCAGGAATGGACGTGTCCCAATATCCGATGAGGGTGTCCCAGGATGACGTGAGCAGGTGGGTCCCGGTCGCGTTAGAAGCGATGGATGAGAGAGGGGCCGTGTGCAGGTGGAGCGTTGCGAGGGTTTTCGAGGTGGATTTCTCCGTTCCCGAGAGAGTCACCTCTGTGATGTGAGCCGTTAGATCGTGTGAGGCGCTGGCCAAGATGAAGGTATCCGGCGAGGTGGTGGTGGATGGAACGAGACTGATGGAAGTGATAGCGGCAGCATGGGCCGGCGTGCTGGATGTAGGTTTTTTGGAGTAATCAAAGGAACGAATAGTTCCATCATACGAGGCGGTGAAGAATTGTCTGGATGATAACAGTTAATAAAACACCGAAATGAAATCGTGAGCCGACGCACCCAGGTACCTTGCAAGAAACAGCGGAAACCCAGTCCTCGTGAGGGAAATCGGACATCTTTTCAGGCGGCATCACTGATTCGATATATTCGATCTCTAACGTTTCTTCCTGGATGACGAAAACGGTAACGATTAGCTTCAATTGAATATCGATGACCAAAACCCAACCAAGTCCATACCTCTCCAGCACCATTCTCCGCGCACCATTCGCCCAAACTACTCCTTAAGATTTCTCCCCTCACGAGAAAGTCGAATGGCACGATTTTTGGGAGTGATAGGGCCTTGTTGACAAGCTGCGAGAGTTGGTATCGCCGCCAAGTCGCTGGGATCATAAACTTTTGCGAGGGGAGTGGATAAGGCGTCTGCGTGGTAAGTACCACGGGCAGTGAAATCGATCCAGCGGTCGAAGAAGACGCCATGGTCGACCAATACGATGATGAGGAGAATCGGGATGAGGGTTTGAGAAACGCGCGAGAGCCAATCAGGACAAGCGATCGCGAAAAAATGTGTGACGTGTCACGGAATCACGCTTTCGTTCTGACCTCGGTCGCGACTTTTGAGTAACGTCTACCTTAACTTCCGGATGCCTCTCCTCTGCTCAATATACAGTCTTTAAATGTGTTCATGATAGGTCGGCCTCAGACGCGACATTGATACGCAAAAAAAACAAGGTTCGTACTCAAGAATACTGTAATTTCGACGCACCGGATATTCTGACAGGTATTTTGCCCGTCAGAGAGTGGAAATATCTCAAGGCTTTTTATTCCTCCCGCGTCTGCTCCAGAATACTCCTAGTTCTAGCGTACAGCTCTTCTAACTGGCGTTTTGTCCGTTGGACATGTCATCTTGGTTGTCCAGCTTGTAAACATTCATCTCGAAAGTACGCGTGGCGTAACAATTTTTCTGAATGTCATCGTCTCTTCTTGTGTAAATGAGCTGGGATACAAACTGGTCTAAACTCCCACAGACTCATCGTTTACAAAGCAAACCCCGGCACGCATGAACTAGTCAACAGCACATCGACCTCACTTGGCACCGGGAATCCTCGACGGCGCTCGATACTGTTACTTTCGATGTGAGTAATTTAGGTTCTGATTTACCCGTTGTCTTACCCTCTACTATGCTCATAGTAAAAATCCCTCCCTTCGTGCTGGAGATTTGAGTGGAATGCCTTTGCTTTCCCTCTTCAGAAATCACGTGACGTCGTGGATATCGATCAGCCATCGATTTCTGGTGCCTCTCCACCGCCCCATCACCGTATCGATCCTCTGCGGACTGATGACTCCACAATCCTGACGCGTCTTTCTCTTGACCACTCATTTCACCACCCCCTGCCCACCACGGCCTCGCATAAACCCTCCGACTGGTTACGCAAAGAACGTCGACGCCTCGCAAAGAAGTCGGCAGATATCATGAACATCAAGGCGAAGCTTTCCTCATCCTCTCCCGCTCCCAATGCTTTGCCATCAGCTGGAACGCATGCAGAGCCCCACAGCGATTTCAGCGTCCCCGAGGCGTTGTTGAAGGGCACGATGTTGTTGAAAGTGTCGGAGAAGAAGCAGAAGCAGGTTATCTTCCATCTGGACCCGGATGAAGGTCGTATTCTGTACAAGTCAAGCAAAACTGGTGTTGGTGAGTGTCCATGAGCTTCATAGCCCTCTCAGTCACCTGATAACCCTCGTTAATCCGCAGTATCAATCGAAACCATCAAGGAAATCCGTTCAGGCACTGAGGCGCGTTATTACCGTGCCCAATTCGGTTTCCCCGAGGACGCAGAGAGTCGCTGGATCACGGTAATTTACATTCTCGAGGGCACGTACAAGACACTCCATATGGTCGCTCCAACACGAGATATCTTCAATATGTGGGACACGGCGCTCCGAAAGCTGTTCGCGATTCGTCAGGGGTTGTTGCAGGGGCTGGGGAACGTAGAGATGCGGAGGGCGGTCTGGGAGCGACAGTATTGGAAAGGCGCAGATGACGGCGGTGACCAGAAGCTGGGATTCGGGGAGGTGGAGCAGCTGTGTCGGAGGTTGAATGCGAATTTGGGGAGGGAGGATCTGAGGAAGTTGTTTTTGGTGCGTTCATCCATGCTTTTATGGGTTGTCGGTTCCAGAATCTTAATCGTCAGTAGGCTGCGGATACGGAGAAGAAGGGTTATCTCGACTTTACAGGTTTCCAGACTTTCGTGAAGACCTTGAAACGACGGCCGGATATCGAGTCCCTCTACCAGAAGCTCTCTACTTCAGATGGTTCGACGTTCGATTTTCCCGCGTTTGAGAAGTTTATGCGAGAATCGCAGCAGGTAGGTGACGAGCACGATGTCGGAAATTCCTTCCCTCACATTCGACCTCTACAGTCTAGCGCTACGCAAGACGAGCTTCACAGCATCTTTGCCAAATACACCACACCCCAGCCGGCTCTCGAAGGTCGATCACCTTCAGATACGATCATGAGCCTGGATGACTTCACTTCGTTCCTTGTTTCCGCTGATAACGCTGTCTTCCCAGAGAAGGAGCGGTCGATCTGGCAGGACATGGCGCTTCCTATCTCTGATTACTATATCTCTTCATCTCATAACACCTACCTTGTTGGACATCAACTCGTTGGCGTTAGTACCATCGAAGGGTACATCCGTGCGCTCCTCCACAGCTGTCGCAGCGTCGAACGTAAGTTCGTCCACGTTTCCATTGACATGTATTCTGATGACGAGTTCCCATAGTGGACATATATGACGGCGATGACGAACCAGTCATATTCCACGGGAAAACGCTGACGTCCAAGGTATCCTTGCGTGATGTGTGCCATGCCATCGCGAAATACGCATTCGTAACTTCACCGTATCCACTCTTAATCTCGGCCGAGGTACACTGCGGTCTCAAGCAACAAGACATGATGGTCGAGATCATGACGGAGGCATTTGGAGAGGCGCTTGTAAGAGCTCCCGTGGAAGGACGACCACGCATCCAGGTACTCCCAAGTCCTGAGGATTTGAAGGGCAAGTTTTTGTTGAAGGTGAATGAGACTTTTCCTTCGTCCGTAGCCACCTACTTACGACGTTACCGAGACCAGGCCAAGAACCTCTACGTTGTCGCACAGCTCGAGTCCTTGCGCCTCCAGAAAGCAGCTACACCCGCTTCACCAGAGCCCACAGCTCTGGAAGCGGACGCTTCCTCCTCGTCATCCGACGACTCAGATTCTGCATCTGGGATTGTGAAAGGTGGGCTCAATGGGCTGAAAGAAAAGTGGCGGCGTGTCCGCGGGAAAGACTCTCCTTCTTCGTCGGCTACATCGACCGCCGCAGCCTCAGCCACTTCCCTCATTACAGGTTCCTCCACTGCCGCATCTACAGCGCCACGCACACGCACACCGAAGCCGAAAGTCCGTATGTCCTTCGCCCTCGCCTCACTCCTCGTCTACACCGTCGGCGTCAAGTGCCATGGGTTCTCCTCAGACATAACCTATGCGCCCGAACACATCTTTTCTCTCTCAGAGAGCGCTGCGAACAAGCTTATCAAAGCGGACGCGAGTATGCGTGAGCTGGTCAGGCATAACCAAAACCATATGGTGAGGATCTATCCGAAGGGTGTGAGGGTCAGTTCAAGCAACTATGAACCTCATCGGTATTGGGCGGCGGGGGCGCAGGTGGTGGCGATCAATTGGCAGACGTTCGGTGAGTTGCTTCCTTCGTCGGGAGTAGTATCGAAAGTTGTGACTCACGATCTTTTTGTAGACCTTGGTTATATGATGAACCAGGCGATGTTCCTGCGGAACGGGCGGGCGGGATACGTGTTGAAGCCACCTGCGCTACGCGAGGGTGGGGAAGAGCTTCTCAGCAAGCGTACACGACATTTCTTGGACATTACCGTATGCCGTCTTTTGGAGCCGTTCGCCTGCGTCCTTCGTACTAATCTATAATTGAACAGGTCATATCGGCCCAACAGCTTCCTCGATTGAGGGACAGCAACGGCCAGGAGATCGTCGAAAAATCCATAGTGGACCCCTTCGTTCAAGTCTTCTTACATATCCCGGACTGGTCCAACTCACCCTTCCTTCCCCCCTCTTCCGCCGCGACCTCAACTGCTGCAGCGTACTCTCCCTCCACAGACGCCACGCCCACCGCTCCATCCTCCGCACGCACTGTGTCGTTCTCGACCCATGTTATAAAGAATAACGGGTTCAATCCCGTGTGGTGGGAAGCGCTATCGTTGCCATTCGACTGTGTTGGCGATATGCGGGATCTTATTTTTGTCGAGTTTAGTGTCAGGCAGCAGGGTAAGGATGATGAGGACGATCAGCCGATCGCGGTGTACTGTACACCGTTATCGTGTTTGGAGAAAGGTTCGTGTTCACATCTTGCCTCGAGAATGAAACTGATCTCTCCTCTTTGACACAGGATACCGACACCTCCCGCTTCATGATTCGCAGCTCACACAGTACTTGTTCTCGACATTGTTCGTGAAGATTGGCATTCGAGATATCATGTAGGAACAATTTTTCGAGCATTGATATGAATACATCGACCACGATATATCCTCATTGCATACCTGGACTCTAGCATTCCCAGCCGTGTAACGCCCACCTTGTAGTAAAATATATACCAACATGTTCAATGGAGACTGTACGTTCCAATGAAGGGAACGTCTTGAGTTGCACAATGGCATTTCGAACGTATTTTGAACACTAAATTGAATAACATGCGGCCTGAAAACACCGCAAGTATTCGCGATCTTGAAAACCAATCATTGAATTACGATTTTGTGTATCCGGAACGCTGTCCATAGGGTAGCCGTAATCGCGATGTGTAGGTTTCTGGTATCAAGACCTGTTCGACTAGGGGATTGGACATTTAGTTCATGGCATTGATGACTCGTTAATGCCATCGCCCCATCAAGGAATCAACCAAGCCAGGCGAGCTACGAAATAGGCGTGCCTCAGTAATGTGCTGTGTAATAGATGAGCAGCGTGCACCCACCATGCCTTGATGCACGATCCGTCAGAAAAAAACAGATCTTTTGAAAATGGACATACCAAAGCTAGGGCCTAGGATTAGACCCGCCTTCTCTGAACAGCGAAGTTTAAAAGGTGCACCGACGGCTTAGCCAACTGTATATGTGTGCGCGCGCGGGTTCATGGTAGAGCAGGTCTAAAAGACGACGTATATGCAGGTATCCTGGATTCGGAGAAAACAAAGTAGATAGTAGATCGTAGTGAGCAGGACTGAGATGATAGTGGGCGCTGAATTGGAAAGAAAACGAAAACGAGATGCGAAAACGTGAATGCTTTCATCCACGATCCATCAGTTACAAAGAAAGACCCTCTCGGCAACAAACGCACCAGGGTCTTTAGAGCAGGTCATCTTTCCCTATGAACGTCGGGGACCCAAGAAGGCATGCTAGAGGTGGTGACGGCTCATCATTCATCGTTCACCGTTAGGGAAACCAGAGTCAAGACGATCGATAGCAAAGCGAATTCGTTGGTGTGGACGTGGGTTGCGGGATCGGAATTAATGGCCGCAAGGTGGTTAACGACGGCGAGAGTGTCTGGACCTTCCGTGAAAACGCGAACGCAAGACATTAGAGTTTTACGACAGTATGAAACCGAATTTCAACGAGTCTAGGATTAGATTACCAACGTGGATGGCCAGCAACGATTTCGAGTACTCACTTGGTGAGGGTGAGTTTCTTTGTGAAGCGTAACCAATGGTGCTCTCGTCGGCTACTGGTATCAATGACCGACCTTTCTCTCTGAGAAAATAAAGAGGAGGATACAAAAGGAGTGCCAGCCACTGCTCGTTCTGAAACGTGCCTAAATGCCTGCATGGGATTGGAAAGAGTGTAATCCCGCACCCAATGAATTACCGGAGATGTCAGAATATGTAAGGCCCGCGAACGTGAGGGAAGAACAGGATTGTAGGACGTAAGGTCCATTCATAGAACGGCGAGAATGCTTATCGGAATCGCAGCCATTTCATGAAGTCTGCCTCTCGGAAGGATGGAAAACCAAATAGATCGAAGACTGTCATTAGCGCCTCTGAGAACCAACCTCCAACTCATGATGAACAATCGACGTATGTCGATAGGTAGTAATCGCAAGGAGGTGATTTGATGAAGGATAAGATGCAGGTCTGCGTCGCCGTGGATCTAGGTTGTAATGTCGATGATATCCAAGCAACGAATGCGCTTAGCAAGGAGGGTCGGATTTGTACATAGGACGCAAAAAATGCGGGTGGAGAGGGCCGAACTGGAGAAAACAAGTGGGCCTGGGTGCATAGAAGAAAAGCAGGGAATGGGACGCGAACCAATATATTTTCAGACCTGTAGGAATGTCTACGGCTCGGTCGAGAGTTTCTTGAGGTAGCGGGATAAATAGTTTCATTGGGTCCCAGCGGAAAGGAGAGTAACCGAATCCGGAAATGGTCGAGAGTGAAGACATTTCGGACAAGGTTCAATCGACGTTGTTTGGCATTGCCATTGGATTTAAACGATCTCATCGGTTGTCATGTGATTCTGAACCCGTCCCAAACGCCAGTGACGCTCAAAACGTTGCCGGACCACTTTTCAACCCTTTTCAAACTATGCTGCGTTCCGTAAAGACATTCGTTTCAGAGCGTCGAAAAGGCCTTGGAAAGGCTGCCGCTGTTGTTGGAGGAGTATACTTTGTGCGCGGATACATTCGCGACCGTCTTGAGGAGGTGAAGGATCGGCTGGAGCAGGAACGTGCGGCGCGCGACAAGTGAGTATTCTTATGGTTTTTGGAGAGAGATCTTTGGTGAAATTAATAAGGGCACCTTGGATAATAGTCTGAAACGGCGTTTCAAACAGACGCAAGAGGATGTAGACTTCACCGTATTAGCGCTTCTCCAGACGCTCTCCGAGCAAATAATCGACGAGATGGACGTTGAAGGGCTTACACAGGAGCTTCAGCACCGTTCCAAGGCTCGGAAACAGCGGAGATCTGTTGAAAGACCGCCTTCGAGCCTGGCATCAAGCATCGACGTCGTTCAAGAACATGAAACGCTTTCGGAGGCCGGGTCGGGCGTAGTTTCGGTGGCATCTGCATCGTATGTAGAAGACGCAGGGTCGAGCTCAATACTTTCGACTTCTGGGCTGCAGAGCTGGGTGGAGTCCTCTGGGTCTCTATCAATTGGCCCAACGGCTACGAATACTGAGTCCGGAGATGCGGAGATGAATCTGAGTGCATCCCTTATCACGACTAGCTCTGTGGAGAACAGAGCAAGCATCTCGGTGGCGGATTCTGGACCAGTGCGTATCCATCAGTCCTTGTTTGTATGCTTTGATGTTAACGTGATTGGCTATAGTCAGACAGCGCTCTCAGCTCTTCTATTCTTTCCGACTCAAGCAATTCACGAACGACAGCAGAGCTTTGGAACGAGGTTAAGATCTTGAGTGCGTTACTCCAAATCTGTTTCTCCGATTGATTGGCTGATCTTCACATAGCATTCACCCGAACATTGACGACATTATATTCAACAACACTCCTGTCATTACTCACTTCAATACAACTCACACTTCTGGCACGCTCGAAATACATCCAGTCCGTCCTTGAGCTTGAGCGCGACGAACGTCTGCAACAACGCATCGAGGCTCAATTCTCGCTGAGCAATATGCTGCTTCAATCGGGAAGAGGTTTGGAGGACCTTTTATCCGGAGATATGGAGGCGCTCCTAGATAGTGGAGATGATGACGAAGGGCTTGTGATACCCCCGATTACCGAGGACGTTGAAGCACGATTTTTGACGATGAGTTGGTGGATATTGCATGTTGGCTGGAAGGACGTGGGAGAGCGAGTTAGGCGAGGCGTTGAGGAAGTTTTCGAAGGGCAAGTTCCCTTTCTTCTGATTTCACGCCTCCTAATTCTCGATTACAGTGTCTCGCTGAAGAGTAGGCTCGCTCCAATCGACCTACATAGGCTAGTCAGTGACGTACGGCGACGTGTCGAGCACGAAGTGACGTTTGAAGGGAATGAGAGAAGAATCAAGTACGTTTCTAAGCTCCTTGTACTTGAATCCTTCCTTACTTTGATTTGCTTAAATAGCT
Organism: Hypsizygus marmoreus; assembly: GCA_013433165.1. Classification (NCBI taxonomy): domain Eukaryota; kingdom Fungi; phylum Basidiomycota; class Agaricomycetes; order Agaricales; family Lyophyllaceae; genus Hypsizygus; species Hypsizygus marmoreus. Next base: position 5,437,963 of record CM024084.1, on the reverse strand, counting down.
TCCTCTCCTCGCTTCTTCCACCAACGCCTGAAACCGTCCAGCATGTTCTCGCTCAAGGTGGCTTTCCGTCCCCATCGCAAAGCTTCCCCCTGCCACACGACCCCCTTGACTTCGACGGTCTTTCCGCTGCATCTTCCTCACAGCTGTCCCAATCTCAATACCTCCCTCCACCACCATCTGTCTCGCTCCCCAACCCCCATCTACACCCTCACGACCTGACTCAAAATCAAAATTCACATTCACACTCAAACACACTAGCTCAACATCCGACATTCATCGCACTCCTGAATGAAACACGCTCAATAATATCATCTTCAGATTTCACATATGTTCTCGAGATATGCCTCGACCGTGCGACAGCCGTGCTTTTCGACGGGCTGGAGCGCAGCGTGTTCGTTTCATCCGATGTGCCCCCCGGCGAGGACGTGAGGATTCGTTTGGCGGGGCTGTTGCCTGGATTGACGAGGTGGAGCAAGGAGGCGATGAATGGGGTACCTTGCGTCTTGGTCGACGTATGTCTATATCTGCTCGTATCTCCGTCTTCGTTTCGCTAACTGAGCTATGGTTTGGGGGTGTTTAGAACATCATGGCTGTGAAGGAGGTGGAGTGTCTGTCCGCGATCATATTCGCAAAGTTTCAGGAGCAGGTCGCTCGATGATGCGAATCTGATATACCGTTACATATAGTCTATGAAGCACTCCCTTCCCCAGATTTCTGGATCTGGAATGAGTACACACACTATATGTCGTTACCCATTTCCGCAGGCACCATATGTATAAGGATCTTCTGCCCTTGCTATACTCAACGAAGTTACATATAGTGGAATTGCCAGGCTTCTGTCGACTCGGCCCTCGGAACCTCAAAGACTCGGATATGGAACTAAGTGCCGCCTCGAGATATGCTCATGAAAGAGACTAGAAATGGCTCATCTGCCCCCATCCTGTCGCAAAAGCGGCCGCTGGGTGACTACTGACGAAATACCTTCTTGCCGCTAGACACTCGGAATGCCATTGAGTTGCTGTCCTCAAGATTTGTTGGCTGGTCGAAAGATGTGTTGACTAGACGTAGTGCCTTATAGCCCGTACAGAGCAGGTTGAATCGAGTCAATGGCTTCTGTCATTCGTTGTTCCCCCGTAAAAAGAACAGAATACTCTCTACAAGCGCCAATGACCTTCAACGTCGTGTGTATGTGTATCATAGTACATACCGTTTCAAATATGTCGTTGAAAACAAGCGCCCTGCGTTGGGAAGCTAACGGCATCATGGCATGGATTTTTCCCCTCCAGGCGTCCAGCATCCGATTCATCAATTCATGCCATTCTGCATCATCTGGTCCCCCATAGAGATATCGTCGGCTGTCCCTCGGAGTCAAACCCAAATCAATACCAACTGTACATCCCGATGACGATGACACTCGGTCTCTCCCTGCGTCAAGGATCTGGTCTATCTCGCCGCAATGTCCGGGTATGGCTAAAGCATCCGAGGCTGTAAACCACCTTCTGACTGAAAGTTCCGTCCAACAGCGAACGAATCGTATTGAGAACCGTTGGATTTGCGCAGCAGTGGGGTTAACTTTAAGGAGGTTGATTATCTTACGAAGCGAGGCAGTCGTCGATTGGTAGAACTCTGCATCCGTGCAAAAACCGAACATGAAGTGAAACTCTAGATTTTTTAGCCTAGGAATGGTGGCTAAATCACGTTGGAACCAACCTGAGCAAGAGTCAAGTTAAACAAGAGTTTTCAATACTCGGAGTTCGGGAAGAAAAAATGAACACGTACGTGTCGAAGGGACATGCTTCCAGGATTGTGTTCTTTCCTCTCGAATTTGCAGAGTTTCCAACGAATTGAGGGCGGAGGTCATGATTGGGTCGGCGAATAAGATTGTGGGACCAAAATTGTGGATTATCAAGTGCCGAATTCGCGAGATGAACGAGTTGGGCATTTCGATAATGGTTTGAAAACGCGGCTCAAACCAATGATGCAAGAGGATCTCCAATGTGTCCGTATTCATCTTGGAGTAGTTGCTGAACGCCGCGCTGGTAGTTTCTGGCTTGAATCGAGGGAACGTGATGCGCCTGAGGGCGAGATACTTGATCTTCATGTCGATGGAGAAGAAGGTAACGGGAAGACAGGAGATACTGTCAAGTGTGAGATTGAGCAGAGTGGGGGATGCGAGGACATGCATGACCGCATCTTTGGTGCCTTGAGGCAGTTGTGCCCACGAGCCTCGCTCACTCAGTGCACTGGTCATGCTGAATGAGCGCAATGAGGTCGCCAAGTGAAGGACAGTAGGCAGATCTCTGTCCTTTTTGCCCCAACTGCCTAAACATGCAATCTCAAGTTTTTCTGGACATGCCCCATCAGTGCAGAGTTCGTGTCTAACAAACTGCGAAGGCGTTGAACACGGTCCAGGTTGGATATGCAGATATCGGAGAATAAATGCCTCTGGCTGCGCCACAGCAGCTGCCTAGATGCGAGGGAGCAGCTGCCTAGCGTTTTGAAATCAAGATAAAAGTTGTCAACAAGTTCGTCCAGGATTTCCTGAGGTAGGGAAGGCAATGAAAGTAATTTCATGGCTGATGAATTTGAAGAGGGCTCTCGGGAATGGACGATGGTCGAGGTCGACTGGTGGTATTGCACAGCGATTGGCAGACCAAATAAGAATATCCAGAGGCTGGCCGCTATAGTGGGGTTGGCTTGAGTATTGCCCGCCGAAGAGCGCTCGTTGCGTGGTGGCGTATGAACGATGTCTGGTGACGGGGAATGCCGAAAACGAGTCAAAGTGTTATCGGAGTCCGGATAGCCCGCCGCTCGACCCTTGTCCTCGACTTTTACCACTTCACTTTGGCCTCACTATTGGCTCCTCGGTTCGATCGACGACATTTTGGTGCTTCGAAACGGTTAAACTCACCGCTCCCTGGCTGGGTACTCAGTCAATCACTATCCAAACTGCGAGTGGACCCGTTCGACTCGAGATCAAGACATAGGTAGCGCCCATATATGATCCATTTTGTGTGGTGCTAGCGCTCTTCTCAAAGGCCTCGCACTTTCTCTGGTTGGTATAATTATCCATTTTCTTGGTACGTCCTCCGGTGCATCCTACGCCTTCACCTGGTTCACCTCCGATCCCTGGAACCCCAGTGCTATTGTTCCATCACCTTTGGTCTAAGCTCTTTCTGTTGTGTTCTGGAAGCGTACCCTCGCTGGATATGGCCGCCAACAGCTGGTCCTCAATGCATGTGCCGCGTGAGCACCTCGTTCGGCTTTTGGCTGGGATACGATAAGTCACCGTAACGTTTGTGTTGGTTTCATCAGTTCAACGGTTGTGAAATATCCTGCCTAAGTGAACGTCCCGGTGGTGGAACGGATACCATGCCTGCATCAAGTGAAGCCATAGTCTACAACTGTAGGAGCTCCTCGTTCGACTCGGGGCCGAGACATGCCTCATCAGATATTGCGCTTTTTTCTTTCTTGCCAAATTACCTCTATCAACGCAACTGCTGCACAGACCGACCATAAAACTACAAGCCCTCCTGGTGGTCTAAGTTATAATGGCACGGCAACCGCACTGGGAAAAAATACGCACCGTCGCGTTCTGGTTCACACGGAGAGCACCTCATTCGACTAAGGGCGCTGGACCATCATTAAGTTCCGACGACACGAAAATCGTTTCATCTCGTCTCCCTCTGGCCAACGTCCCCTCTTCTCTCATACCCAGTACATATATCGCGTCGACAAATCCCACCCATCGTCTCGGTGGTGCGACGGCAGCATGCCCTCTTCAAGTAGATAGTTATGCCTATCCTTTCGGGGGATCACCCCGCTCGACTCGGGGTCGGGACAATGTCGGCTCGTTAATTCTTTTACGCCCTTCACGTTTCACGCCACCACCTGACGACTCAGGAAAAGAAAAATTCTCGCTACGACCATCGCTTTGTCGCGGAAACCACGTCCTTTTCAAAGTACGAAGGCAGGAAGAACTAGCGCGGATTTCTTTTTCTTTTGTTCCCGGCCGTCAAATTAACACCAGTATTCCTCCCCTCTCGCTGGTCAGACCTGAGGCCTGAGACTCCACCACATATAACTCCTCCCGTCCATCGTCCCGATGGTGTATCGGAAGCACGCCCTCTCAAAGTATGATCGTATGAGATATGAGATAATCAGAGGGAAGCAACCCCGTTCGACTCGGGGTCGGGACGCATCACTGGTTCAAAGTCTCTTTTTCTTCTTCGATGATTCTGGTCGATCCCGCTACTTGAGCCTAACACGGGTAATTCTAACTAACGGTGGCTATGTACCCATCTCGAGCATGGTCTTCTAAAGCATATGCTTCATCTACCGTGACCACACCAACTAACTCACCTCCACAGAATTCACACGTGCTTCGACATCATCACATCCACCTCACAAGCACGGATCTTCCCATCCCAACCACGATCAATCCGACATTGAAACTCATCATCATCTCGAAAGCTCATCTCTATAGGCTAGGATACATTAATAGTTTTTGATACTTCTCCCAAAAAATCCCCGCACGATACCACATTATTGTCCAAACGTACATGTCCACCGTTCGCCTCCTACAACACCTCCAGGAAAAGAAAGCAAGAAGCAAGAAGTAAGAACCAGTCGCAGATATTACGATTAGAACATGTAGGTCGGAACGAACGAAGGAAGGAGGGGAAGGAACAAGGAATTAAGAAATAAGCCAAAAAAAAAGCGAAGAAGATAACCCGTCGCCCCCACCCACGCACGCACGCACGCTAGCACCTAATAAAATTCCCCACAATCATCGTCGGAATCCCCCACTTATCCCTGCGTATCGTGAACGAAAAACAACAATTGATGAAGCCCTCCTCCGTCATCTGCTGCTGCTGCCCTCCCTGCACCTCTCCCTCCCCGCCATCTTGTGCTTTCGCGGCCGAGGAAGTAGATGTAGATTTGATGAGATACGAAGACGGGGCAGACGCGGCGGTGGACGAGGACCGGTGGGCGTGGGCGCCGGGGGAGCTGGTGGGGGCGGTGCCGAGGTGAGGTTTGTACCGCAGCACGCAGGATGTGAGGACGGCTTTTTGGGACGAGTCGAATGCGACGTGGCCGTATTTCTAATTCGTGGAGGAAGAAGGGAAGAAAAAGCGAAGCGGAGGTGAGTTGGGATCACACAGAAACGCAAAAAAAAACCGACCTCCCAATAATTAACAGCCGATTCCTCCGCCATGAGTTCATAGATACATAGCCTCCCCTACATTCCTTGACCTTCAGTACCAAAACTCACAAACGAAAACTGCACTGAAAAAAACGCACATCACGCATCATGTACCCGTCCACGCCAATGAGCTCCGTGAACTCCCTGTTGCCCTTGTATATCTCGCCCGTGCGCCGCCACAAGCACGCGGGGACGCCCATGGCGGAGAAGACGCGGTCGTAGTCGAGGAGGAGCCGCTCGAATGCTTCTTCGATAAATACGAGGTCCTGGCAGACAGAGGGGTTGGGGGCGGTTAGTTTCTGAGTAAGATAGGAAGGGAGGGGGAAAGGGACGCACGAGATCGCGTAACGACTGAGCGACTGCCTGGAGGAAAAGGGGTCAATGAAATCAGGGGACATCGACGGATGAGAGGTGGCGTACGCGGAACTTAGGCCGCAGCACCGATAACGGCTGCAATATCTGCTGTTTCGAATCTTGCGAAACGCTGCATGCACCAATACGTCAATTAACACACCATTTAATAAACGAGTCAACAACGCACTTTCTATCCATCCACCTTGATAGCCTCGCGTAACCCTTGACGTAATTATACGGCTTGAGCAGGCCCGCCTCGTACTTGCTGCGAATGACTCTATTGAGTCGCTCGTTCCTCGACCCGGACTCCTGGTCCGCAGCGGTAAGCAGGAACTTTTCAGTCTTGGTGGCAGCGGGCAAAACGACTGGTGCTGGATCCGCTTCCGGCGCGGGGTCATCCTGGGGGGTCTGATTCTGGTTCGGTGCCTGGTTATGACTGTGGTTATGGTTGACGGTGGTGGAATCCGGTGCAAACGTCGGCTGCTGGACGATGGGCTGGTTGGTGAACGCAGGCGGGGACATGATCGAAGGTCCGAGTGTGCTCTGCGGGGACGTGAAGAACGAGCCTTCGTCGAGCGTTTCGAGAAAGTCGCTGTGTGGGATGAGAAATGCGTGGTTAGATCCTTACGCGGTGATTAGACGAGGAAACGTGGCGGACCTGAGCACGGAGAACTCGTTGCCGAGGGTCTCGGGTTGATAGAGGAATTGGCCTTGGGGGATGCTCATGGGCCACGCAGAGGCGATGGGCTGCTGGGGCGGTGGAGGGGCCTGGTATACGGTCACTGCATAGAAATAAATCACGTCAGTTGAGGTGGACGGAAAAGATATTGAAACGGACCTGGTGCAAACGTGCGGGGAGGATCTGGCGTGGGAGTTGGCTGCTTGTCGTTGACCTTAGGCCGGCGTTCGTCGTGGCACAGATGTCCAATCTCGCGCTTGATGCTAATGGCGAATTCCAGACTCGTGTATAAGAAGTAAATTAACCACGCACCAGCGTTGACAGGGTCTTCCTTCGTCACACGTCATATGGCTGCGCCTGCAGTAGAGGCACGCGTGGTTGACCTTGCGCCTCTTCGCCACCTTCTTCTTTTTCGATCCATCGTCGTTCGGTGCACCTCCCGATGGTCCGAGTGCCGTGCTGCTCGACGACGACGATGATACCGAGGCCTGGCCGTTTGAGGAATCGGAGTACGAGGTCATGGTCGCCATTAGGACATAAGGGCAGCGCCGCGAACGATGCTGGAGAACGAGATCCCAGCAACACAAAAGGTTTTTTTGTTACAAGTCTTTTTGCAAAAACGAAAGAGCTCGTCAACGCAGACTGGTTTTCTCTTTAAGGCCGCGCCAGGACCCCGAATACCGAGGCCCAGACCAACTTCCGAGGTGAAAATGACGTCAGGACCCCAAAACCCGGGCCAAAGTTAATCCACCGGCGTCCGCCTACGGCAGACGCGATGAGCGCGACGTCGACTTTTTCTCTTGACTATTCTCGTCTTCATATCCGAATTATATCCTTCACCATGCGTCTGTTTCCATGTGCACTCATTGAACTTCGTCGAATCGCAGAACGAGCGATCCTCAACTTGATTTTCTCCGCCAATCCTTCCCCTGAAATTTGAATTGCAAGGACGATCGCCCAATTCAATGCCAGGCACTGCGGGGTAACACATTTTAACGGAACGGAATCCCCTCTTCCTCCAATCACGTCTATCACAGCACAAAGCCGTGGATTACGCTTTCGGTAAATCTTCAGATAAATTCAAGTTGTCCGAAAGTTTCCCCAACATTTTCCCTCAGATTTGCTGCCTCGCAAATCTGACCGAAATTACACACTTCGCTATCATTTCCACTTCATTTCCATTCACATTTCTCTTACATTTCGCCGCACACATCTTGGCACAATTTTAGGGGGTACCGTTCCTGGCTCTTGGGCACATTCCATTCCCACTCATACATTGATTGGAAAAATTGTATATTGGTGTTGAGATTATGTACATGATCTTGCTCTACTATAAGAATAATAAATATCAGGGTCCTGATGACACGCCTGCTTGGCGCGCGACCATTGCTGGCACGTAGCGCTCAGTTGGTCAGCCTCTCGCATCGGCACTATGCCAATTGATGTACGAAGGATGGGGTATTCGGTAAGGATGTGGCTATAAGTCGGGAGAGTCGACATCCTTTGTACGCCGTGATCCCGCGAAAAACCTGAAATGACAACCACCAACAAGTGAGTATATGCGGCCGAACGAGTACCAGTTGGCATGGACTTACTGTTTGTATGCATCGTGTCTAAGTGCCCGAAGTATCCTGAATGAAGGACATGGCGTAAGTGTACGTAGAACCCGTCAACTGTGGAAAACGCACCCATGTCAATTGATTGATATCTTCGAGAGCTCCCTCGGCATGGCCCTCGAACTCGCAAAGCCGGACTAAGTATGAGAAATGTACGCCATTCAATTATGGGTTCCGCCTGCCTGGGAATGATTCAATACGTCGGTATATGGTATCTGCCAGGAGCCGCTTACCTCAATGCCGTCTCCAATTCACCTGACCAGGCCACCGAACCAGGCCACTGGAAGTCTTTGAGATTGAGACTAGTATGCATAGTAAACGAGTCTTACCGTGTCCATGATATCTTGCAATCGTTTCCGTTCAAAGCCAAGGTGGGACTGGTGGAAGTCGAGAAGAGTCAAGAGTCACACGGAGTCACTCGTGACAGGTATTCGACGCGCGCAACTGGGCACATGAAAGCGGATTTTGTCTGATTTTGTTCTAAGTCCAAACCAAAAGATTTCGACGCAGGCGATATGAGCGAGAATGTAAATTACTGTCCCATTTCAATCAATTCGACAGTCACGGGTCACGGAGGCCTTGATTTTGTCGAATTTCGGGAAATGTCACAGGTCCCGCTGGTGAGTGTCGAATCCATCCGGCGGAACCGCCCCCGAGAAAAGGTGCCTGCGGCGCCGTTCGTCGAATTTTTGTCCTCGGTCACAGGGCTCTCGGGCAAATGTCGAATCCAAAAATTCGACACCGCGGTCACAGGTCACACCACCTGTCGAATTGATTGAAATGGGACAGTACATGAGATTTCGCAAGGTGCAAAATATACAAAAAGCGAAATGCCTGAGATATGGGAGGAAATGTCAGATTCGCCCAAAATTGTCCTCGTGCGAAATCCAACGCTTTGCGCTGTGTATTTCCCCACTCCATCGTTCACTCCATGTGCATTTCAACGGCGTTGCCATCCATTCCCCGCATTCTTGTTCTTGTCATCACAAAAAATGTTTCTGTACCTTCCTCGGCCATCCGAAATGTCCCGCGAAAGTGGTCTTCGACGAGTCTCCAGACCAACGCCACCATTTGCTCGGTGATGATGGATGTCAGGACGTCCGGTCCGAGGTTGCTATGTTTTTCACTGCATGTCAACCAATGATATGAATGGATATGTGGAACCCACGATGGTACGCACTCCTTCTCGTTGGTTCCAACATCTCATATTCTCACATTTTGTTACCCTCAGATTCAGCTAGTCAACATTCCAAATGACTTCAAGAACATACGCAGACTCTGGCCAGCAAGGCTCGCTGCTCACGAACGGGTAGAACCGTTCTCATCCAATCGTCCGCGTATTACACATCCTGGCGTCTATTTCCCTCGAGAAGTCAAGGCAGTGCACCCGCAGCTTACCTTTCGTCACCGAGGAGAATACACCGTTCAACTTCTGCAGGGAGAGATCGGCTACAAGCACCATCGCAGTCCTCGATCAGTCGCATCGCATCATATAATCCCGGTGGTGCGTGTATTCCAGCTGGAGTTTCTTAACTCAACGACATCTTTCCTAACGTCCTTTCTCAGATAACTCTCTCGAACCTGCTACTCATCTTGGGGTCCTTACATACGGTACCAACCAACAACGACGTTTCTGTGACCAACCCCATCGTGCTTTGGAGTCGAAACTCTGTCATCACACCACTACTCAGACCTCCAAACCCCCGACCCGGCATTCCTCCGTCATTCTCGCCCTCCATGGCCATCTTCCCTCGAAACATTTGCCGTCATCTCCGCTGCGCGAGGAAGGAAACTGATAGTCCGGCTCGTCCGCCCATCTCGCCTTTGTCGTCGGTCCATGCACAGCGCCCCCCTCGACCCAGCCGCAGGAGCGATACTGTCTCCTCATGGTTCCGCATTTTAGATCGCGGGAATCCTATCGTCCTCGACTCCGGGACTCTCTACCCACTTCGAGCGAGTTCTTTCACTGAGGGAACGTGCAGGAGCACGCACCGGCGTTCACGGACTTTTGCTTTCCCTCCCCCCGAAACGATCGCCTCACGACTAGGGAATACAAAGAACACAAATGCCAGGGATTCGGGACATCTGTTTCCTTTGGCTACACGTGAGGGTTTCAATATTCAATATCCCGCCTCTCTTTCACACGGACTGGGCCACACCAACCTGGTTTCAAACACATACGTGCTCGTGGATAAATTCTCATCGTCTCCTGGATTTTTTCTCGAGAGCCGGGTTCAAACCAATCATTCGAGCGCTTCCACTTCGGCATCGGAATCGGATCGAAAAACTATACCTCGGTCTACCGGTCACATCCTGGGTGTCTTTACCCTCCGTGCTTCCGAAGTTCAAATACTCTGGAAGGAATGTTGCTTCCCTCGATCGACTGCCTCCCACAGGACATTCCACGCGAAATCCTTGGAAGCTTATCCTCCACCCGAGGTATCTATCACAACACCCGAGCTCCTCACGCCGATCCTCTCCTTCATCTTTTACGACCGCCCGAACCCACTACCTCTTATCCTCCGCCGGTCTTCCTGCTCAGCTTCCTTTCTCGACTGCTTCCGCTGCTAGCTTCAACAACACTGTTTGCATCCCTCTTTGGAAAGAGCCGGTTTCCTGCGTTGTACTGTATATGTGAGCAGATTATTCCGATTTACCCCTTCGTGCGAATGTTTCCCGAGGTGCTGTCGATCCTAATGCCTGGGGTCGTTTCCACGAATCGGAAACTCGACTTGTGCAAGGACAGTGCCTGTCGGTGGGGGGACTTTCACTTCGGATAGGGCTTCGTCAGGCTGGCAGCGAGGGTCGCTGGAGTATATCGATATGAAACGCGATGGACATCGTCTTGGACCAGAGGATGGTCTGGTAATGTGGTGAGGCTCTACCAAGGTCGAGGATACATCACGTCGGTCCGCTCGTGTTGGGAGCTTCGCTGTATTCGGTATTTCGCGTTCGACTGTGTTTGGAGAGACGGCGCCTCGTACGATTTTCGGAGTGGAGAGGTGTAGTCAGCTTCGGGTACGGGTTAGCGGTCATTTGTGACAAAGGGTGTTCCACGAGAGAGAGATAGAACGACGCTCCATGTCATTCTGTCACTCCCTACAGACCGCCCAGGTGGATACTATGTCGCCGCCATCCTGTTCATGCTTGAGCCATGAACCTATGGACTCTTCGTGTTGGAGATCCGTATTTCCATTTGGCCCATCCATATGAACCAGATCTTCTTTTCACAAGGACGACACCTAGTCTGTTTCCTTCAAAGATACGAAAAATGAGAGAAACGAGGTTTTGTGGGCTCCGTAACCGGAGACATGGGAATCCATCGGAATTCAAGTTCATCTATGACTTTCTATGTGAGCTGTTCGTATGGTCACACGACCCCAGCCTCTCCACATCAATGTCCGCAATGCTCTCTGCTATGCTTCAGTTTGAAGTGAATACTTTTTTTCCCGCTCCTCCCCGACATTCGGGCACCCGGTGTCGAAGACTCGAGTGAGGATCCGACGTGGACATGTATACGTTTCCCCATCGTCCTGATAACACTCCATCACTATTCCCGTTACTTCACTGATGTTGGACGACTTCAGGTTGCTACTTTCCAGAGTGTCGGTTATGCAGGTCCCCAGCGATCATCAGCGACGATCTTCAGGATCTAATCAGATTCTACGCTACATCATCGAGTCACGACAACACCGACGAGAAACAATGGGCGGATGTCCTCTTTCCCGATACACAATCCATGCTCTCTGCCGTTCTTCACTGGATTTCCGACCACATTCTTTCCACTCTGGGTGCAGTATTTTGTTGGAAGGTGGACGAAGCATGCCATTATTGACCCATGTTGTATTTGATCATCATCATTCATGGCCGCTGTCGTGTCAGATCCACTCGGCGAGCTACATCTGGCCGAACAGTCACGTTCTGCGCATTGTTTAAATTCGTAGCGCTGAATATCTCACGATAATCAAAATGGCTTGGCTTTCTCAAGCCCACCCTGCAGCCCGCTGTAGTGTCGCTCAAGGTGCCAGCTCATCTGACAGTGATAGGCGGATGATCTTTGAAGGCTCCTCGACATCCGACTCGCATTTATTGTGCTCGTTTAGGTGATCGATCGTCGTTCTGCGCATTCGAGGAGGTATGTTTTCTTTGCATGAATGTCACCTGGTGGACGGTTGGGTGCATTAATTTCCATTACTTCCTCCGAATCGGGGGTCTCTCGTCTGTCGTGGAAGGTATGCTCTTCTGTGTTCTTACCTGTGCATGTGGATTGCAATACCTGGCACTCGGTTCCTCGATAGTGGGGTAATGAACTATTGATTATCGGTAGACTTCTCAACAATTTCAATCATTCTCGTGTTGTCGCGGACTTGAAATACGCGAAACATATGATACGTTGACATTCTACGTGCCCCACCCACTCTGGCTCTGGTACTTTAAGAAGGGCGCGATTGACTCGAAGGATGTCCTCTTTATTGAGGCTCTATATACCAAGAACCGCCTCTACCTCGCTGAAACCAGGAATCCCGTCCCTACCCAATAACGTCAGAACCACTATGCAATTATTCGTCCTCACTTTCGTTGCGTCTCTCATCGCATCGGTCGTCGCAGCGCCTACTCCATCGACGTGCCCCAGCTCCGTTGTATCGACAGATGAATCTCTTGAAATCATTCGTACGAGAAGTCTGTATATTTTCTGTTGCATAGTTTCGATGAACAATACTTATAATGTCGCAGAAGTCGCTAGCTCCACGAGCCCGTTTTCTCAGGGCATCGTATCCGGGGATCACCTCTACATTTCAGGGATGCTTCCAGTTTCCCCGGACACTGGTAAGATCGTTGGGGAAGGGGACTTTGCGGCCCAAACTCGCGCCGTCTTGAACAACGTCCAAGCCGTCGTGGAGGCCGCTGGATCCAACTTGGGCAAGGTCGTCAAAGTCAACGTGAGTCCATTCTAATTTCCTTCATGAGAGATCATTGTCTGACTTGGATACCTTCCTCGACAAATCTAGGCATACCTCACTGACCTGAAGAACTTCGAGACATTCAACATGGTTTATGCTGAGGTATTTGGGAACCACAAGCCAGCCAGATCGGCTTTGAACGTACCGTCGATCCTCATGGGTGCTGACATTGAGATCGAGGCGGTGGTGAGGTAAGTCGTCTCGAGTACTTTTTGACAGTTTGGTCACTGAGTGTCGCGGATGCATAGACTGTGAGCCACGCCCGTAGAGCAATCTACATTGGTCGGTACATCGTCATCCGGTGCCCATTTAACACTATCTGTACAATATAATTACGTCCAAGTCAAGTTTCTGCACAGATGAAGTTAGGTCAACCATTCTGCGTTGCTCAGTAAATACGATTCCGCGAGTTCCGTTCATGCATGCGCAGGGCCAGTTGAAAAACATTTCATGTCGGCCAGATCCTCTCAGCTTTTCACTTTTTCGGCGTCGCTACACACTGCCATGAGGATTCTACTCGGTTTTTTACTCTAAACCCATGTCCCCTCCCAGTGCCTTCCTTCTCACCATCCTACCCATCGTGCAGATGCACAGACATTGCATGACCACCCTGTGGATCTGATTTAGTTTTCTCACCATCCATCTCGTCGCCGTTGCTCTCCAGCGTGATAGAGTGTCGTTGATCAACGCCATGTCGATGAAGCACCTTGACTACTTATATGTGGCCCGACAGTGCGAGGGGAATGAGTTTTATCAGAATCCGAGTCTCAATCTGGGTGCTGAACGTCGCCAAGGAGCTTGTAAGGAGGGCTCGGGATCCTCGTCTTAATCGAAAGAGAATGTCGACTTCCAGACGGCGGCTTCTCCCACTTACCTTCGTCCGTTTTTGTATCATATTCCTTGCGGACATTACTATCATGATGGAACTGCCGATGTCTGTGTCGGGTAGTCCTGGATGTCTTGAATCGTTTGGGGATCTGATGGATTATTCAGTAGGGAAGATGGCGGTGTTGGGTTAGAAACGAGAGATAGGACTCACTCCTTCCATGCCTTGCATGTGCCAGAGCCGGCGGTACAATCGATATCGAGTGCGGATCTTTGGCGACGGGTTGGGCTGGCATGGGCTGGCATCGTCGATGTCGCTCGTAGAACTTTCAGGTTCGCTTTCCGCAATGGAGTCCCGGGGAGACTCAGTTTTGGCAACATGAGTGATGGTGGGAGCGGGAGGAGCGGGCCCGGATGGTGGAGTGATGGTAGTGGCGTTGTCGTCGTCGTTCGTACTTTGTGTCATTCTCAACTCTTCTGCCGATGGTGGACTACGCGGGGAGGGAATGAGGAGGAGATAGAGTCGGAGCATAGATGACGTACGGAATAAACTGAACCAAGGCATCGTCACGATAACGACTACGACGGCGTTTCGTCTTCCTTGAAACACGCAGTCGCCAGGACGGTGAACAGAGTTCGTGATGAAATTGAATATCATTGTATGCAGGCATCTCGCGGTCAGCTGGCGCGGCATAGAACTCGGGCACGAATCGTATCTTCCCGGTGCTGTGCGCGGATAACGCGCCATCAGAAGAGTACGCGTCCGAGTCCTCCTTCTCAGACGACGTGTCGGGATGTTCCATCATCGTAATTGACGATCGACTGTGGTCGTTGGTTGTTGATAGACCAGATAAGTCGATCCATGGTTTTCTATGACATTCTTAGCATGCATCTACGCATGCAACGGCTTCCACAGCGACACACACCTGAAGCCGTCCAGCTCCCGACAGACTGCCCGATGCATCCTCATCTGTTCCTTCCCAAAGTACCATGACGACTCCTCGGGGTAGTGAAATACGTATCCGCAGCGACCGCAGATGCTCTTCAGCCATCCAGAGGCCATGGCGGGGGAACGGAGTTAAGAGGAAGGTCGTATACGGATAGCTGTGCATCTGAACAGAACGTGTATGTGTAGCGATATCGGATTTCCGGGACGTTTTAGGCGCTTATCGATGGAAGGTGTGTAGTGAGGCGTTAAGGAAATGGGGAGGAAATGGAGCCGTGGGGTTCGAAGATCTGTTATCGGACGCGTGTTTTCCAGAGGTCACATGCAAGAAGGGCCCCGTATACCTGCGCCACACATTGAAGGAAGGTGTCTTCTCTTAATCATGAGCCTCGAGACGTCGTTGAGGGGAAGCAATCGTTTGTGCTTTACGGATAGCCACCGGATCGAGGATCGGTTTGGAAAATGTCTTTCACGTTTTCGTATAAGAAAAGAGACATCGAGTGCAAAAAAGACACCAGGATGTAGCCTTCATATTCCGTGTCGTATTGTCGGTGTTTCAGAACCACACATGGACCAAAACCGCGTCTTTCAGTGAGCATGTTTGAGCATTTTCTTCGCGTCCTAAGGATTTTATTGCTTACCATGTTGAACCCTTTATGCAAGTTTGGCAGGTAGCGGTGCCAGAGACGTTTGACCTTTTGAACGAGTCTACTTACGAAACGTTCAATGGTCGGATCCTCGGTCCGGGAGAAAGCCCGTGGCTTAACCACACGTGCCGACAATCACCACATACTTTTTCGGGATTCCGGACCGACCGGCGCCTCTTGGTTTTCTAGTTCGAGCTCATCCTCATCCCTCCTCCTTCTCGGCGCGCCTCTGTAAGAGTTTTTATAATCTTCAAACAACAGTTTGATATCTAACTCTTCCATATCTCTCCCAAGGCAGCCTACCTGAGGGTCTCCAGTCTATGAACACTTGTTCGTGGGCGAGCGCTTATTATGCAACACGAGGCTATGCCATCCCCCCGGCCGTTCACACCGCATGCATACCATATGCAGCACTGTTTCCTCCTCTCTCGCAGCAAGTCCGCCAATATATCCTCTTTGACGGCGCTCAGGTAGATGCTCAGAACCAAAACTGCCAAAGAGCCCTCAACAATGACTCGGAAGCGCACAGACATCGCTCTGCATACGTCCGAAGTCATCCTTAGCACCCTTCGAGACGCCGCGCGCCTGACGCCTCTGCCGTTTCTTCGTGATGCAGCCACTCTGGCAGTGGGTATCATCAACGCAGCACAAGTACGCTAGTTCCATGACACCCAAGTATCTCCAGCACTGACCTTTCGGCAGGGTGCGAGAGCGAATAAAGACGCCTTGCAGCGTTTGGCGAATGACGCGGGGGCTCTTGTTTGTGCTATCTTCTTTAAAAAAAGTAACGAATCAGACAGAACCAGTTCCTCGAGGACTTTGGAAGCCAATTTGGAGGCACTCGTGTCGTGCGTAATCCCTCTTACACTCATAAGCACGATGGCTGACGGATCCTTCTGCGGATCCTTCTAAATACTAGGACATTGAAATCTATCCAAAAATTCGCAGAGAAGGGCGCATCGAGACCCTTCTTGTCGCGTGCGATGTTGCATAAACATGACCTGGGGCAGATTCAGGAGTACAGAGAGCACTTGAGGCAGGCGTTGGATGTTTTTGGCGTGAGTCCTCCATTCCCGTCGCCAAGATCGGATCAACGCTGATACGCCTACTTGATAGCTGAGATCGACGATAGAGCTGCACGAGAACGTGGCGAGAATTATCAGGCTCGTGAGTGAGCGCAGAACTACTGACGATGGAATATCGTCAGTAGTTCAGGAGCCCGGACCTCGTGAGACGCAGAGGGAGGAGGAGATCGTAGAGGGGGGGAATCAGGAGTCAGGGGTGGATCGGGTGATGCTGCAGCGGGATTTGGAGGAAGGCAGAGAGACGGTGCAATCTCAACCAGCGGGCGACCGTCATCCCGAGGCGGACTCGGATACTCCTCATGGATCTGAACCGCTTTATTCACGCCTTCCCGATCCTTTTATCGCACAACCTTTTAGTGCATCATATTCTGCCCACGAGAGTGAAAACCCACAGCCCTACCCAGATTCGCAGCGTGGCAGAACGACCTCGAGCATACCTATACCTCCTCCGTCCCCGCCTCCACCACCACCGCATAATAACCCGGTCATCGACAACCCTTTCAGCTTTTTATCTGTGTCGGGCGACTATAGCGTGTTTGATGATAGCGTCACGAATACGAATTCGGGGAATACGACGACGACGATTATTAAGGGTTCAGGAAATGACTCGTCTGTGAGGATTCAAAGTGGGTTTATCGATTACTGCGTTAACTACTGCACGGACTAACTCGGTTTACTAGCGGGTCGGCGACGACGACGATAGGTGTAGGTGTGTAGAATAGTGAACGATACCCATCTCGCGATATGTCCAACCGCTTCAATTTTCTATTCTGAACACTCGTACGTCGTGCGTGCTGCAGATACTTCGAGAACACTTTTGTTGAGCACGCGAAATCTAAAAACCTTGTCAAAGATTCCCTCGCAAGAAATAGAAATCCCTCGTCTCTTCGCTGTCATCTCAATTCTCAACACCGCGATTTCAACGAGATCAGACACTGTGCGGCCTGGAGCAAGCTGAACTCTGTGGTGGTGGAAGACTTGCACGACACCGCTTCGTATCCGTACATGTCGACGTCGATGTCCTCTCTTTTTACAGCATCTTGCACCGAACGACTGGCGACTTGACGATATAGTGGAGTGACTGTGGTAGGCATGCATCAACGACTCGGACTCCCAAAAATGAAGAAAACAAATGCTTACCAGAGCCGTCGTGATCGCAGGGAAAGTGAAAGCTAGTGATCGCAGTAGGGGTGTATGAGTATTCGCAGTGGTATGCTGGGGGAACTCCAGGCCCCGAGAGCGATGTATGGGGGCTGAAGCGATATGGTTTCCTTTCATGAGTCGGGAGGGCCGGAAGCTGAGACTTGGTCAAGACCATGATACCGTCACTAGTGGTTCTCCTAAGGCCCTGTTCCTGTATATCCACCATTCCACGGCTATGCTTCTGAGCACCAGCACGTTCCAGTGGCTGTAAAGTAAAATGATCAATCGTCAGACTTGTTTTCCCAGGAGCATGAGCTTTGAATTCACTTTCGCTGCCAGCCCATGTTTAACACGACGAATGGCCCGGCATGTATCACGGTGCTTGTCCCAGAGACCGCGATAGTACAACGACCGCCTATCCAGCCTGATTATTTTCTGACAGCCCCTACAGCGGACGCTCGTCGGCGTCACCTCGCTTGCCCATTCATCTGCCTCGATGTCACGTCGACGAGCTTCGGCATCCATGACGTTCTTGCGTGCCTTTTTGCGGGGGATGCGGGACTTGGTTGGTCGTTTGCGATTTGAGGATGATGAAGTGGATGACGGTGGATGTGGCGCGTGGGCAGCTGGGGGTGGTGGTGGTGGTTGGATCATGTGCCGCTGGGGAGATGATTTGACGACGTCGCGATGGGATGTGGCACTTCCGGATTGGGGGGTTATCAGCCAAGGATATGGGAGAGAGAGAGACATCTCACTTGGACTTGCTATCATGACACGTCCGTGAACTGTCGATTTCCCAGGGCCTACCTCCATCGCATTGGAAAAGACACGTCGTCCTCCCGTACGCTGTGACCGACAGGAGTGGCGGCGGGAGCGATCGCTCGATATCCGTACGACACAGCGGCAGCGTGTATGCTCCCATCGGCGAAGAGTGAGAGTCCTGGGTGAAGAAGATGAGAACTTGATAACAGGAGATGATAACAGGAGAGAATAGGGGAACTGATCCAGAAGATCGATGGACAAACTGTAGTCGAGGAACTCACGATCTTCACGTTAGACCTCGGTGCCAGTGGGGAGAAACTCCGCGATTCTTGAGTTGTTGGATTGTCGGCAACGTGTCATTATCTCCCTCTCTTAGTCATTTCTATGTTTTGAGATCAGATTTTGCACCATAATGAAGTCGAGTATTCGACGGTTCTTGTGTTCTTCGTGGTTATGCGACGGCACGCTGTTCGAGAAGATATCGCCTATTCGTGTTTAATTAAACCTCCTGGGGTATAGTTCGGATCGATAGCAATCGATGACGCCCACGACTAAAAGAGACGCCCATGATTAAAAGAGACGCCAAGCTGTTATCATCGAATAGATTTATTGTCGCATTGCCAAGTTTACATAAGTATGTTCAGTCTTGGTTCAGTCCCGTTGGTCTCGGTCCACGGAATCATTTCTAGCGAAGTAGGCCAATGAGTAACAAGATCGTAGAGAAAGCGGTCCTTTGAATTGGAAGCTGATTCAAGAAATAGCTCCGCAAGAGGTGTTCTGAGTAAGCGACAAACAGAGAGGATCGACACCGTCAAGGCCAAGAATAATCTTCAACCAGTTCATTAATGAGGCCTTGAGGGTGCGGGAAGCAGGCTATAGGTTGACAGGTCAAAGGATTTGAACATCGACTATGAGACGATGATGGTCGGATGCAGAAGGGGACGGGGTGGCTGTGCAGTTGTTCTCCCGGCCGGATTTCGAACGCTCTTCCCCCGCTCCCTCCACCTTTCAACGTTCAACATGGATGCTCATTGCTCAGGCACTCAAAATCGCATTGTTCCGAGAAGAATCTCTGGATTCAGCTCCTTCAATCGTCAAGATGCTCCTCGTCGAACTTGAGGTGATTCCAGCTTGCGATGGGTCACTGGTGGTTCCAAACCGCTGTTCAGATGCAGTGACCACTTTTTGTCAAGCCACTACCACCGCCTGAGGATTTGATCGCAGGTAAACCATTATTTACATGCTTATCTAGCTATTAAACGTTCGTCAACTGGGTAACAGGCTTCGGTTCAACGACAAGTCATCCTCTTTTTGTGGTTGTGATCCAGGTGAGCTTCGGGTTCCATCCACACTTATTACTCAACACTCAATTCAGTGACATATAGATATTTAAGACTATATCCATGACTGTTTGAATGAATTGTCCTGCCGTGCTGTCGGTCCACCTCTCACAATTTCAACTTTTGACAAGTCCCACGAATGCCTCTTCTGGCGACATCGCTTCTCGTCTGGATGCGCATTCTGCTGCCACGTTAGTCGAGCCTCTTCGAGGGATGGCAGGCAGAAAGCGGTCAGATTGATGCTTTGTCATCTTGTCGTCTCCGACACTGTCTGGCCATCCGTACTAAGTAGGCGGGAAGGAACAAGATGGCAACGACGGGCCTTGGCCGGATGGTCGTAGGGCTGCGCATAAGGAGAAGGGCTTCCACATTTCGAGGCTATGAACGACGGTCGCTGGTACGTCCGCTGTGGCTCTCCTCCCACCATGATCTTAACCATCCTTTCACAATAAGGGCTTTTTCCTCACCCAAATGACGCGCCGCAATGAACTATGTCATGTCACCTATTTATGCCATCCGTGACTCTACGCGTGTAATACGACACTAACATCCTGCCCCCCTCGTCGATGATGGACCCACCCACGACACTATGCGCCCTGCCATGTCCAGATGTCCGGTCCTGTTTATGCTCCTTATCATCATCGATGTAATGAGCTGTTTCGCTTCAGCGACGTGTCGTTATGACTGCACCATGTGGAGCCGTTCACCTTCGTCTCGCCAATACTCTCTCCGAGTTCTGAAGGTTTCACTCCAAGCGAGGACGGTCTCAAGTGACAAGGTCTTCGTCAGCGTACAGTTTTGTCTTCATACGCATACCCCACTGTAGCAGCGTGGAATGGTTTGGACGACTTTGTGGAAGAACGCTGTTAGGGATTGGGAACGGAGGAATGCTTGTCCCGGCAGGTTGACGTTCTCTTGGTGGTATTCGCCGATACCGCTCCTGCTGGGGCGCTTATTCCTTCTGTATACGTTCCTATCCTGGCGGCTCTTGCCACACTTTCACTCAGTCTTTCCCACTCGGTTCATGCGCTCTAGCGGTATCGCCTCCTCACCACTCGCCCACCGATTACCGGAGTCTGACTACGCTACCACCCAACCTCCAACACGTCCACGGGAACGGTAAGTTCCGCCGGTACATGGAACGAGAGTTCATTAGCTGCAAAACCGCCCCTCACACCGGTCGCCGTGACTCACTGCCCCTCTCGAATTGTCAATGATTGACTTTGTAAAGCTGCCCTGGGAGGCGTGAAGCATGAAGTGGCATGAGCGGTCTGGCTTTACCATGGAGCTCATCATGTTCCCTAATCATCTTGGTTGCACCTCAGGTCCACATGCCCGTCATTTCATCTCGTCAAATGTGTCCTCAGACTCATGGATGCTTGTCTCATCACTTCAATCACAGCGTCACGAGTCAACTTTGGTTCACAGCGTGCCCGTTTGTGGCTAGCCGTGTATGCCTCAATTCCTGTCAGAAATTTCAAAACATACTCCCAGGTTCAACCGGCGCTAATTTAAGCGCCCATGTACCTGCCAAACATCTTCTCTACCGTTACAAACTTCAGGCTTCAATCTCCTTCTCCATCTTCGTTCGATGTCCTGGGCACGTCCTCCGCGGCTGAGGTATCCTTCATTCGTGGTTTTTCGCATACATATCGGTGAGTCCGAGGGCTTCGTTCGCTCCTTCCGTTGATTCTTATCTCATGTACGGCGGCAGCCTCCCTCAGTGTCATATCTTCTATGCGTGTTTGATCTCACCGTCAGTCGTGTCAAAACTTGGTGAGTTCAAGGGCTTAGTTTCAGATTGGTGGATTATGCTGAAGGTGCTCGGTTACAGAACCAGAGGAACCATGTCTTTCATCGTGACGTTCAGGAGTTGACGGTATGCATCGATGGTCATACGGAGAATCGTTCCTGGCAGGTGATGAGGCATAGGGTTATCTGGTCCCCTTAGCGCAGTGCTGAACATATGAAAGGTCTGGATGATGGAAAGGGTTTTCGCTGGCACCGACACATACTCGATGTTCGTCTGGTGACTTGTTCAAAGTAATTTCATTGGTTTTCCTAGCACTTCTCGAAGTTCATCGTTCCTCCGTCCCGTTCTCGGTATTTCGCTTTTACGCTACCGTTGCGTTCTGGCCCTACATACCATACATTCGTTAGCATCATGGGTTCATACCGTATAGAAGAGAGAAGCTGATACCTTGAATCGCGCTGCGCGTCGTCGTGTGGGTTTGAACAATGTTCCATGATGGTCAAGAGCCTGAGTGTGATCAGTTGTAGACAGCGGCAAGAAGGATTCTCGGGAACAGCAGACATACATTGCCAGTCGCGTCTTCCCCACAATTTTCCGATAGGCTTGCGTCGAGGTTTGGCTTTTGCTAAGGAGATATTAGGACGTTGTGGTAGTTCCCATCCAGAAATGCAACCAACCTCCCCAGAGCTTTGTCTAAAGGCTATGCTGTACATTGCGCGAAGAACACGCATGTTGATAAATGTCGCAACCGAAGCACGAAACATATGGAAGTTTAAAGGATTAAGAGCAGTGTGGGTGGACAAATGAAGGTGAGATGGTGTGAGGTGGCTTTTGTTGGTTGTTTGGAAAATAAGCTTCACGCATTTTTAAGTTCCTTCCCTTTGTTTACTTCCAGCATGTTGCGGTCCTTCTATATCTACCACCCCAGCCTCGCACTTCTTCAATCACATCTGCTCAAATTTTGTGCAAGTTGCAGGTGAGAATGTCATGGAGCACTTGCCTTACTGCGTTATCCTGAACATCAAGCTAGGTCATTCACACTCTACGACTACCACTGGGGAATATTCCGGCACCGGGGAAAGTATTCTTCAAACAACATCGAAAAGAGAAAGATGGGCGCAAGGAGAAAAACTGGAACCATATGGATACGTCTCTTAAGCAGGAAGTGAGCAGTTGTCCATTGCCGCTGGCGTTTAAATTTTTCACTAAACAAAAACAAAGGCCAAACGTGGGCGCCTATAGAAAACTTTGAAAGATCCAATCTTCATAAAGAACGCTGAGCGGGACAGATACATCATAGGGAGAACGCTCAGGCTATATATGCACGAAGCGCCCAAACTCCCTCCATTGGTCGACTGTGCCTGATAGTTATCGTCACTACTCAACTCCCTACGGTCGAATGTGTCCCAACAATGAATCAACGAATTCAGTACCAAGCCAGAATCCCAGCCACGGAAAGCTCGGGAAACCACACAAAAGCTTTGACGCAGCGAGCATCATCCAAACCCAAGCGACTTCTCCACAGGCCACCGTATGTTACTCCAGTCTTCGCCGGTGTATCCTCAGCTCACATTTGCCCTTCAGAGCATACAACATCGACTTCGTCCTGTTCAAGTGTCCAGTGCACTTCCACCTCGCGTCGGACATCCCGGAGGACCACCAGGAATCACAGGCATTCCACGGCTACAGACATGCAAGCCCAATCCCTTTACCAAGAGATAAGTGGGAAACTGGGCGGGAAGAAAGGAGGACATGTTCAAAACGACCATTTCGAAAGTGCCATGCGCGGGCATGTTTGTTCTTGATGATATCCGGTTTCACCAGATCTTGCGTACCGTCTTAGTGGAGGAGGGCTTAATGCCGATGAAGCTTTCTCGAGAGCCGCTATGGGTGATCAATACAACGGCAGATAGTGTCGATTGATACAAGCGCACGATATTGCCTGTTTCAATCGGCAACTACCCGGAGCCTCTTGGATACGCATGGATATGCTGACGTCGAGGATAATCGTACCCCCGAATGCCTGCGAAGGAATTCCACCAGGCACGGGTTCCCTGGAGAGGAGAAAGACGATATCGATCCTGGTTAGTGCAAAGTAATATGGCTTAGGAGGGTGAAAACATACAGTATGAGGGAGTGCGGGAGTTGCTTAGCTGCGAACGTTGATGATGGACACGAACACCTCTACGTCTGTCGATGTGTGTACAGTCGCAGGTTTATTCTGTGTACCCGAGCTGAAGTGATCGAGTTCAGCGCATACTCATCTCCGTTGCATCTCATCACCCTTCCATCTACCATAAATCTCGTCCTACCTCGTCTCCTTCAATGGTGAAGGTATTAACCACCAGATCTCGTGGCCCTTCTAGAGCTGGCATGTCCTATGCCGACACTGGTGCAGAGAACAAGATTATTCGAAGTGTTCAAAAGACTGAAGGAATAACTCCATTGAAAGTTATCCCTTCTTGTCGAGCATGACGACGAGCGCGCAGAAAAGCAAAAGTCGGCGGAGGGTCGGGAATCGGGATGAAGTCATCGCCACGTGGTCATATTTACTGTGCCTGGCCTGGACTCTCCTCCAACCTCTGAACCTCCTTCCTTCCCGCAATCACCAGTCGTCAGCGATCATGCGTGCAAAGATTCTCTACATCCTCTCTCTCTCCCTGCTTTCATTTGCCTCCCAAGACCAACAGATACCGATGGATGACGGAGTGTACACGCCATCGACACATAGCAAGCCTACTCTCGCGGATCTCCTCACAATCGAACAATCGGCTTCGATATTCTACTCATATGCTCGCGAGATCGAGCTCAGCACACGGTTTGCAGACGAGAGTGTTAATTCGACCGTGTTTGTGCCCACGAACAAGGCTGTTATGGCGTTGGCTCGCAAGCCGTGAGTCGGTATCTATGGTTTCGGATTGTGCACTGACTAGTTTGCGTATCTTTCAGACACCAAGGGCCAGTCGCACCGCCGGATGAGGGTATCGAGATCACGGAGCAGGAATTCGACAGCAGGTCGAAGAAGAACGTCGAGAAATGGATATCGGCACATATCATTCCAGTGCGTTACGATGCTTCTTACCATTTCCAATTCTGCCTTTTCTTACCTCGGAGTATTTTAGGATTCGCCTATAAAACTTGATTCGCAGGAACATCCGACACTGCTCACTGGGAAGTCTCTGAAGTTCACCCCGATCAGCAAGAACGACGGTCAGCGCCCGGAATGGAGCCGGGTGACGCTCGAAGATGGTGTTCGAATCATTAGGATGAAAGAGGTGCGTTAATCGCCTGTAAAGAGTCTTTGACGTCCATTGATGAAGGCTTTGCATATCTAGGGCTTGAACGGCGTATTATACTTTATTGACGGCACAGTTTCGTATACCTAAATGGTTTCAGGCATGACCATATTGTACTATGTAATTCCATTGTGAGTTTCCTCTAAATATATATCCATACATATCTTCAGCATTTCAGAATCCATGATATCTTCACTCCTATCGTTACACTGTGATGAATGCCAACTGTTTCCTTTCGCCCGCGCTTGTTTCGGGAATTGGACCGTTGCACGGTTAATATACCAGATAACGGGTGGACTCCTGGTCCATCATTCTTCTTGATGGTCCAACATTCTTTCTGCAATAGCAAGTCCTCCCTCAGAACCATCGCTCACGATCCAATCAATCGACAGCACCCCCCTTTCTCGAAGCAGTGGAAGTCTATCCTCGAGACACTTATCGATCCTCACGTACTCTTCTGTGGGCAAAGGATCCCTGTCTTCAATATTGGAGAAGTCGACGAAAATGACGACTCGACGCAGGAATCCGAATTTCGGACTCGCCAAGAGTGAATCAAACGAGGCAGCCCAATCTGCGGATTCGCCCCACTCGGATTCTTGGATATCAGAGAGGTGGCAGAAGAGGACGATGACGATTTCCTCGAGACGATTGTGCTCCTGGATCCCGGAGAGGGATTCATAAATCCAGTAGAGATGGTCCGGCTGTTCATCGCCAGCGTGGACGCCCGCCCACCGTAGAACCCGGAGGTTCATCGTGACACCGAGATCGATTGGGGTGGAATGAAAATCTACACGAAATGAGAGGTTGAATGAGGTACCAATAAGAAAGAAACTCACCAGCAAAGACGACATGGAAGTTGTGGTCCCAATGGAATTCCTCAAGGAAGGAAGCCGCGTCGACAATGATCTGTGCAGCTGCTTCCCGCATGGATTCGCTATGGCCGTGGAGTACAAGACTCTGTAGATGAGCGAGCGTTAAGCAGGATCCAGGACGGGAAGCGCCTTCACAGAGTTTCTGTGCAGCGAGGGCAGACCCATCGTCAAATTTCAGCGCTTGCAATCCGCGGTTCGCGGCTTGGGTCTGAATTTCAACGAGGTTGCCATACAAGACGGCAGTGTCGAGGGAGGAGAAAGAATCGAGAGATTCGAGGGACAGGCGTTGGAGATGTGGGCACGTCGAAGCAAGGTGGTCCATTGGAAAATTCGTGATGGACTCCAAGGCAATATCCGTCACTTTGTTGGACCGAAACATCTGGAATAGCGCTGACATCAGATGAGGTGAGAGATCGTGCAAGTGTTTCCTATCCGTCGATGTGACCGATCGCGTCAGCGCCGGTGCGCCCACAAGGGAAAAGCTTCGCAGGCAAAGGAAGTGACGGAAAAGACGGGGAAGAATTTCGTCCACCATCTTGTGATACTCCTGTCTCCTTGAATCCCATACGCCCTCAAAATAGTCGACAATGTCCAGATTCTCGACATGCCGTGCGAGACTGGGATTTATGTCGAATATGTCCAGGAGGGCTCGGGCTGGATGATGAGTGAAGCGTTGAGGAAAGAGGAGCTCGATTGTACAGAAGAGATGCTTTTGAGCCCGGGAGACGAATTGTTTCGATACGAGGGAACACATTTTTAAATATGATTCTTCGTCCTGGAGCTGATCGATGATGATATGAATGACTTCGTTAGGCAGCTCGGTGCGCCTGGCACCGGTACTGATAGAGTCGTCCTCCATTGCGAGAAATCGTGGAACAGCGGAATGAATCAGGGTGAACCTTTGGGTGAGTTTTAAGTGTGCGTCCGATTTCCAGTTTGATGAGAGGCAATTCTGATCGATCTGATCACACACGTGGTCCATAATCCATCAGGTTTTCCAGCCGGACCAACAATAACAATAACAATAACACTAGGAGCCTCTGGAGACTAAGCAGTATCGGGAGCACGGCCTCGTGATAACGCTCAATCCATTCGTCGATCTCCACGTTCTCTTCGCACATCTAGCACAGATGACTTGTTATCGGTGCAGGAAGTCCAGATCGCTCAGTACGGCCTCGCAGAGAAACGAACATATTCGACTGTGCGGTGTCGCTTTTTGAGCAGAAATACCCGACAAAGACTTTCCAGGAGGTGTGTACGACGTGTGGTGTGGGGTGGGGTGGCGATGACGCTGACGTCGAGGAACAAAAAAGCAAATGTTACGTCGACGGTCATGCGATTACGGCAGGAGGCACAGGCGATACTCGATGTTGCCGAATTCGACCTGGCGCAGGCTTTCAGAACCAAAATTCGCGATATCGAAAGAAGAACGATGCTGTATGTCTTGTCCAATCTGTATTTCTCATTTTTTTCTTCGTTCTCCCCACTCTCAGTGTACCGTTTTCATTTTACAACTTCCATGTACACCTCCATCCGCTGCATCCAGACCTCCTGCTCCGAACTACCCAGCCTATCTTCCTTCAGCTGTGAATGCAAGCCTTGTAACGCGTTTTTTCCTTTCTCCGTTGCTCTTTCATCTGTTTTCTTCCTTCCACCTTTCGAAACTCATCACGGCACAAATTCGCCTTTTCGACAGCTCACGCTTAACCAAAGCATTTTTTTTTTTTTTTTTTTTTGAGTCAATTTATATAGTCCGCGGAGCGGGCTCCATGATGGACGTAGCTATCTAAGTACTAAGAGGGCCCATGCCCTTCCTTGCACCTCGAGGAGCTGGCGAATGCCCCGCTGACAGGAGCCATCCTCCCAGCGGTCCGGCACCCTTGGCACCGTTTTAGTCGCCCTGTCCTATACGGGGGAGGTAGTACCGGTGACGTGCGATCGTTTGCTGAAGATTTTGTGTGGTTTGACTGTCATGTGCTCGGCTCCCCAAAGGGAGGCGCGCACCTGTAAGATGGGTTGCCGGTACCTGCAAGGCGAAGAAAAAGCTAAACGAGTGGATCCCTGACACCCGTTGGTGCCCCCTCGGGACTCGAGCCTCCTCACGTCCTATGCCCCCAGTTCTGACTGTGCTCGAACCTGCTTTTTGAGTTTTTAAGTGAAAGGTTTTGTGTGCGTCGTGTTGTGTTTCGATCCGCTACATGTGTCGCTGGTCAGTATCCATTGTAGACCACGTCATCCCAATTGTAGTCATCATCATATTCCGGCATCTGCTCCTCCTCATCAGTAACCAAAGCATGACCCTATACAAGCTCGGTACTCCTACGGCAACTACTCAGGCGTAGCCGACCACTGTACTAATACGACCAACTCTTCACGCCATGTTACGCGTTACAGAAAAATATGATCTCTACACGGCTTCATGAGCTGAAATTCGGCGTTACCAAAATGAAATCTCTTCGCGGTCCAGAATTTTTTTGCACTATGTATGTGATTCCTGCCTTCTGGATGGATGACGGAATAAAATTGAGTTTTTCGTACCTTTCTCTTGCCCTGTAACGCTCTTCAAAAATTTTTGTTACGCGTTACATCTGCGGAATCTCTTCACTTCAGGACCCTCTGTTACGCGTTACGTGAAGAGTTGGTCGTATTAGTACAGTACCTTAATAATTTCGCGTTCTCTCTCAAGCGACACCGACCTCACCTCCGCCCACTGGGTCAAATTCGTCTCCGACATCCTCATCGGGAGCTATAACCGGGCCCTCGAGGAATTCAGCGTCCTCTCAGATGCCAGTGATGCATGCTCGTCCGCGTCCCGCCTCACTTCCTCCAAGCCCCCTGGTGCTGCTCCACTCCTTCTCGTGGCTCTCGACTGGTCGCTGTGCATCCCGCGCTCCCCTGAAGAGCATGGCAAAACATCCGACATTCACAGGACAATTCTTGCCTGGCTCGGAAGACCAGAGTCTGAATCTTATCTCGAAAAAACCTTTTCCACAATCTGCGTCCTACTTTATCCAAGTCTAGATTATCACCGACGCTTTCGATTTTCCTCATACTCATTCTTCTCGAGGTGCTATCGATGCCATGTGTCGTGCGAATCGGAAGTGTCGGCGGGATACTTTAACACCGGATGGGGCATCATCAAGCCGTAGCGGGATCACTGAAGCATATCGATATGAAACGCCATGGACATCGTCTTGGATCAGAGGATGGTCTGGCGATGCGGTCAAGCTATAATGAGGTCGAAGATGCAGCAATTCCATCCGATCGCTCCGGGATCTTCGCTGTATTTGGTATTTCGCGTCGACTCTGTTTGGAGAGATGGCGCCTCGTACGATTTTCAGAGTGGAGAAGTCCAGTCAGCCTCGGTTGCGGGGTAGCGGTCATTTGGGACAAAGGGTGTCCCACAAGACAGATTAAACGACGCTCCATGTCATTTTGTCACTCCCTACAGACCGCCCAGGTGGATACTATGTCGCCGTCGTCCTGTTCATATACTTGAGCCATGAACCTATGGACTCTTCGTGTTGGGTATTCGTATTTCCATTGTGGCCAATCCAGATAAACCAGGTCTTCTTTCACAAGGATGATGTCTAGTCTGTTTCCTCCAAAGATACGACGAATGACATAAACGTGAGTTTGCGGGCTTAACCGTTGGACAACGACACCACTCTGACAGGCCATGGGTAGACATGAGAATCCATCGGCATTCAAGATAATTCATAACTTTCTATGTGGGCTGTTCGTATGTTTAGACGACCCCAGCCTCTCCACATCAATTTCCGCAGCCCTCTCGGCTGTGCTTCAGTTTGATTTGAATTTTTTTTCAGCTCCTCCCCAACATTCGGGCACCCGCCGTTGATACCCTTCTTGGCCTCGAGTGAGTATGCGACGTCATTTTCCCGTCGTCCTGATGACACTCTATCACTACTTCTGCGACTTCACTGATGTTGGACGACCTCAGGTCACTAGTTTCCAGAGTTTCGGTCGTGCAGGTCCCCGATGGCCGTCAGCGACCTTCAGAATCTAATCAGATTCTACGCCCTACCGTCAAGTCCCGACAGTTTCACCGATGAGAGAAAAAGGGCTATTGTCCTGTTCCCCGATACACAATACATGCTCTCCGCCATTCTTCACTGGATCTCTAACACATTCTTTCCAATCTGGTGCAGTATTGGAGGTGTTCTCTCGTGCTCGTTGTTGGAAATCGGACGAAATATGATATTATTGGCCCTTCAGTGACATTTGTACTTGATCATCATCATCCATGGCCGCTGTCTCATATCAGGTTCACTCGGCGAGCTACATCTGCCCGAACGGTCATATTCCGCGCGCCGTTCGCAAGGCATGGATGCCCGACGGTCATCATGGGCTCGGCCTTTCTGAACCCCACGCTGCGTCCCTCGCCAGTGTCGCTAAAGGTGCCAGCTCGTTTGGCAGTGATAGCTGGATGACGTTGAAGGCGCCTCGACATCCGACTCGCCTTCGTTGTGGCCATTTACGTGATCGTATGTCGTTCTGTGCAGTCGAAGAGGTGTGTTTTCTTTGTAGGAATGTCGCCTGTTGGACGCTGGTGCATTGGTTTCGATCCCTTCCTAGGGTGTCTCTCGTCTGGCGTAGAAGTTATGATCTTCTGTGTTCTTCACTATACCTGTGGCTTGAATTACCTGGCACTCGGTTCCTCGATTGTGAGGAACCAACCATTCATTATCGGCAGACTTCTCGACAACCTCAAGCCTTCTCATGTTGTCGCGTACTTGAAATATGCGGGACGTCTCTCGGTTGTCTATTTACGTACCCCACCCACTCTAGCTCTGGTACTTTAAGAAGGACGTGGTTAGCTTGAAGGATATTCTCTTTATCGAGACTCTACAGACTGCGAATCGAACCCTACCCAGCAATTACGTCTCTACTCAACGACCTTAATATATTCAGAAGCCACTATGCGATTCTTCATGCTGACTTTAGCTGCTTCCCTTATTGCATCCATCGTCGCAGCCCCTACTCCATCGACTTGCCCGACCTCCATTGTATCTACGGATGAATCTCTTGAACTCATTCGCACGAGAAGTGCGTAATGTTTTCTGTTGACTCGTTTCAACGGATAATACTTACAATGTCCCAGGAGGCGCTAGCACCACGAGCCCTTTTTCTCAGGGCATCGTATCCGGGGATCATCTCTACGTTTCAGGGATGCTCCCAATTTCCCCGGACACTGGTAAGATCGTTGGGGAAGGCGATTTCGCCACGCAAACCCGTGCTGTCTTGAACAATGTCCAAGCCGTCATCGAGGCCGCCGGATCTAACTTGGGCAAGGTCGTCAAAGTTAACGTGAGTCTAGTCTAATTTTCTTCATGAGAGATCGCCGTCTGACTTAGATACATCCCCCGACAAATCCAGGCATACCTCACTGATCTCAAGAACTTCGACACATTTAACAAGGTTTATGCTGAGGTGTTCGGGAACCACAAACCAGCGAGGTCGGCTTTGAATGTACCGTCTATCCTCTTGGGTGCTGGTATTGAGATCGAGGCAGTGGTGAGGTATGTCATCTGAGATACTTTAATTATATCCGTGTTCTGAGTCTCTCTGCATTTAGACTGTAAACTGACAATCTCACAAGTTGACGAACCAAGAACCATTTGTAAGCTATAAGCACATCCGTACTACCTACCTAAGCTTTCAATTCAAATTTCCAATTGTCACCTCCAGTATTACCAGACGGTGGGATCGATTAATTTATTTCAAAAGGAAATTTACCCAGATGATCAGGTTCAAGTCGGCCGAGTACACCCACGAACTCGTGGTGGAAGACTCGGCGGTTCACTGCTGGGAGGATGCACTCCCCTTCCTAACCTCAATTGCTTTCTTCATAATAACAGATCCAGGTTCGAAATATCCTGTTCAGTGGGAAGAGGTCAGGCATTGTCAACACAGCTGGCATTAATGCACAACACGTACCTCCCACCCAGCGAATCCACCGAGGAAAAAAAAGGAAGATAGAAGCACCAGAGGTATTGTCCCAGCCCCGCGTCGAACGGGGAAGCTCCCACACCCAAGTGTTGGCATGTATCCACTACGCCACTGGGACGATACGAAACCTTGAAACGATCACTTGACGTCAGACGAATAGACTGGTTTATATAGTCAGAAAATGGAGCTCACAAACCCTTGAGTTTGGTATAAAAACGAAGTATCCACCATACTCCTGTGGCAATTATAAATTCTTCAAGTCCCCTCAACAATAAAATATTGCATGATGCGTAAAAATGAACGCTAGCATATGCGTAAATCCCGGCCCCCGAGTCGAACGGGGACCTCCAGGCTCCCTCATGCATATTAACCTTTAAGTGGGCTCATAGTTTAGGGGGGGAGGGGGGGAAGGGGGTAAATATACCGTTCCACCACCGGGACAGTTGATGTCAATTAGAGTTTCGTCGATGAGACGGGGACATCCACAAAAACACACGACACATGCGCGAGATACAGCATTTTCCCCAGAAGAGCGTGTTCGCCTCAAATGAACCATGAATATGGGTCATAGTACCATCAAGGTGAACTGTGAGAGACGGGAGACATGAAAGGAAACGATAGCCGCCTGTACTCGTACACTCGTTCCACTTCACGACACTCTCGTCTCTGCTCGCATACTCCGGCAAAAGGCCTAGTCAATGGAAACTCGTCTCATCTCGCGGGTATGTGCAGCGATCGTCATAATGTAGATGCAAGGGGAGAGAGAGAAGAATAATGATGGTGGCGGCGGAGAAGGATTCAACTGCATTGCATGCAGTGAAGGGATACGTGAGGTGGTATCGCTGTCCTCTCAGAATCAACTAACACGCTTCCTGCTCCTCCAGTTCGTACCGACCCCAAAACGCGCGTCTCAGACACCCAATATCCATCACCAACATGCTCTCTCGCCTTGAAGCGGTCCAAACCCCACAGCCACCACATCACGAGGTGCAAAAAATCTCATGCATATATGGAACGCAACGCGAGACCCGACAGGAAAGTCCAGCTCCTCACACGACTCAACCAAGTTCCCACTCTCCCTACTCTCGCCCCGTTCCTTCAACCGCCTGACAAATCACTATATGGACCGATCATCGACAAGACAGATTCTGATACGGGGTGAAGGGAACGAGAACAGGGACAGAAGACGGAGGAAGGCCGACGGCGAGGTGAAGAGCAGGATTTGCGCTTCCTTTCCCTGCTGATGCCAGTGTTTACATCGGCGGAACTCCGTTGCCGACGTAATGTGAAAAGAAAAGGTAGTCATGGCATCGTCCTAATCTCAT
This sequence comes from Hypsizygus marmoreus, assembly GCA_013433165.1. Taxonomy (NCBI): domain Eukaryota; kingdom Fungi; phylum Basidiomycota; class Agaricomycetes; order Agaricales; family Lyophyllaceae; genus Hypsizygus; species Hypsizygus marmoreus. The sequence goes on along the minus strand of CM024084.1, from coordinate 5,405,183 downwards.
CATCATCCAAAATCTCTCTCACCCCCCCCATCCCTTCATCATCCATTTCTGCCCCCCGCCAACTCGAGCATTCGCATCCCAACCCGACCTGAACTTGAACTTCGAGGAGGGAGAACGATGTGGTGATGGCTGGGTGTGCGGGGACGGGAAAATGACAATAACGGAGGTGGATCTGGTGCATAGATGGGGAGAGAGCGCTTCGACAGCGAGTACGGGGGAGAGGAAGTGTGCATCGGGGAGCCGGCGGGGTGATACGTATGGTGAGGTATGTATGCTGGGGTCGAGCAGAGGGGCGAGAACGATGATAAAAGCATGTGGGCGGGGAGGCTCGATTATCATAACGTGGGCGACGAGCACGGCGGTGCATTCCCAAATCTTCGGGCTGTCACGGCGATACCCCACCACCATCCTTCGTCTGCTTCTCCCATTCTCCTACACGATCTGCCCGGACACCACGGCCACCGCTTTCCCTGCGTGACTTCTATGCCCGAAGCGCAGGAAACCGTGTATCGAGTATGAGGGACAAGAACGAGGGGGATCGGAGGAGGAGGGGATGTATAGATGCGATGACGGGCATTCGTTGAGCAGTGGGTGCAGAGACGGACATGCGTGTGGCGTTCTTGCCCACATCCTCGTCATCCCCCAAAAAAATTCTCTCCCCCATTCCCTCCTCGTCCATCTCCCCGGGCCACTCGAGCGTCCCAAGCACCTTCAAACGACCTGAGCTTGAACTTCCATGCCCATGGAGGTGAGGGTGAACAGGAAGTAGGGGGAGAACGACGTGGCGATGGGTGAGTGGGTATGTGGAACGTAGCCGAGGTTCGACTAGGGCATGATGGTTGAGTAGCGCATGAAGGACATACGTGTGGAGAGCGGGGGATAGGCATGTGTGCGCAAATGAGGAGCTGGGTGGAAGTACCGTAGTGGAGACTTCGCATGTGTGTACCCCATGGATGGAGAGCAATCGACGAGGCAAGGAGATGGTTCGGCACGGGATGGAAGTCAACGAGACCCGAGTTGTTCCTCCGTGGCTTCCGGAGCTGAAAGACGAGGCATATACGAGCATCTTTGGTACAGAGAAGCGAATAGTAGATGGAGGTGAGTGGGCGTCTAAATGACTTGGTTGGTCGTACACGAGGAGGGTGTTGAAGGACCTGGTAGGAGAAAGATGTCACGTGTCCTTGGTCGTGAGGGGGTGAGACGGCGTATGCTTGAGTGAAAAGAATTCCTGGTCCGCGTGCATCAACGATATCTAGCGTGATGAGGATAAGTCGAAGGAAGATGACTATTCAGCGTAGTCGATAGAGGGTGTGACAAAGCGCATATGTTGAAGGCTGAGCGCTGAGCGGGAGAACATGGAGCAGCGAGACCGCAGGGGCTATATGGTGTGGAGGCTTTCAATGTCCACGTCCTTCCTTCGGGCAGGGTATTCGGCAAGGAAAAGAAAGCTTGAACGTGAAGAAGAAAGTCTAAATCTATGCAACATGTTTCTTTTTTCGTGCTTGGGATGCTCTGATCAGTTCACTATCAGAGAAGAACGGGTACTTACTACTCCAGGCAACGGACGTACCAATCTATCTGTATTGTGCCTGTCGTATTCAGTATCAATAAGACTGCCCGCCGAGAGTCTAAGCGCTGCTTGCGAAAGATGATCGAAGGTTGTCGTTCGTCATTCTGAACGCTACAGCTGGTTGAACGATGGATGGCGCAGAAAGACTAGTCCATATCGTGTGGGGTGTGGCGTTTAAGTGAAATCTGCGCACACCCAAAGCTTCGAACGGTGAAGATTTGAATATCAAGTGTGCATGAACGACCTGTTGCAATTGCAATTGCCTGTCGATGATAAGGTAGGGGTAGGGTTGCGGATAAAACTCGAGGTGGTGCATAAAAGTCTGTAATTTACATCCAAATTTTCGGGCCGACGTATAATATGTAATTTACATGGCAGTCATTCTATAGGTGGGGCTGAGCCAGGACCTAACTGAGTTTGAAATTATAACTATGAACAAACAAAAGTAACTCGCGCAAATAAGGCTGTGGCTGGACGCGAAATCATATTGTTGCAACCTTGCTCACAGTTCAGGAGGTTTGAAAAAAATGCAGGCACATGCCGGGATCTGGTGCTCATCTCCTGAGAAAAGTTCAAGCTTCCTAGGTCATTTCTTGGTCACAGAGAAATGAATTAACCTGTCACAGTGTATCAAGCTGAAAATTTAAAAAGTTGTGCCTCCTGGGAGGAAATTCTGGGTGGAAGTAAGCCTATAGGATGCCTGGAATGAGATCCTGATGCTAGATAGCAAGGATCAGAGCAGAAGCTATAAAACTTGTACTGTTTTTGATCAGGATGCTAGAAAGTGAATTCAGTACTTCAAACACTGATCTGTTTATCAGAGTACATAAAATACACCATGCTGGTCAGGTATGCTATACCTGCATGCAAAGAAAAAAAGATTGAGCAAAATCCGTTGAGTTCTTGTCCTTTGAATTTGGATTTCGACGTTTTGATGTCATTGTCGCGGATCACGCGAAAGTTCGATCCATGGGCGAATTGGACGCGCCGAAGGCGCGCTGAAAAAATGATAAGATTGTCAAGGGTCGACAATGGCAGTTTCGTGAGGAGAGACCATCAAGAGCCAGAGATACAAGGTGAACTTCCTTCCCCTCCCCCTCCCCTCGATTTAATTTATTTAATTTCATTTAATTTATTTAATATTCGCGGCCATGTACACCTATAATATGCGAGCCATTTACATTGTAAGTTACAAAAATTTTCTCGGTCACGTGCTGTCCCAAAACGTGTGAGCTCGCTTCGAGGACTGCTCAAATCCGGTCTCCAGACCATACAAGTACCCGCCTGCGGCTATGGCTGGATGTACAATAGGACCTAATAGGACAACATTGACTTTCTGAATGAAAACATCCTTCGATTTCTTGGCTGGAGTGAAGTCAGTGAAATTGTTGCTGTCAAAACTACTACTCTTTTGGCTGAGAAAGACTGTATGTTCTCGGATGCTTTTGAACTAGCCAGTATGTGTGAGGGCCTTTCGTATCGCTGTTCAGACTCAAAATGGATTGTGTTTCGGAATTTCTCGAAGGCATCGCGGGACGACATCCAGATTTTTTAGATCTTTCAACTTCCGCGGGTCCCAAATACTGAGCCGATCCCGGCATCCTGTTTTCACTCTGACTCGGTGGAGAACGTGGAGAGCAAGCTTCAAATGGCCAGAAACCCTGATTGACAATGTCCTGGAATCTCCTTAGGTGGCCTTTGGGTCGTCTGCAGGCTTAGGAGTTTTATACATTTTTATACATGCCTCTCAGGAGAATGGTATAAAAGTCGTAATTTACTGTAAATTACACACGTATAAAACCCTTTGTAATTTACACGTCGTTTTATCCGCAACCCTACCGTAGGGGACATCCACGATCCGCCAACGTCACATGACGTTACTTTTCTGTGACATTTTCGCTAAATTGGGAACCAGACGAGCGAAAACCAAGATATACATGCTCCAGGCTCAGAATTAGAAAATCGGCTCCCAACAAAATATTTTAATGTACCTTGAGAATGCCGATCTCCAGTCTTGTACCATGGATCGAAAAATTGAGCTTGAAGAATCGAAAATCAGTGTCCATAACATACCACTAATCTTGCAAGTATATCAGTGAGATCGGAAGGCCCCAATGAGTGCAGAAGATGCACAAGATGGAGAAAGTGCATAACCTTAGCTGGTTGACAACAAAGAACACTGACCGGGTTGCTGTTGGTTTGTGTGGGGTTATCAGTCTGGGTGTCGGCATGGCCCATACCTGCGAGTGTGCCTGCGACGTGACTGCTCAAGCGCGCTCATACGTACTGATAGCTTTCACTGCCTCCTCACATATCCCCAAAGTTCTCCACCAACAGGAACATTTTTTGAGGCTATGAGACAAGACGCGTCTGCACTTCACGCGTCGCAAATTGTTTGGGATATTGTGTTGTTTTGCATCGCAATTCCTCTGATCGGATATGTCACGGAACATCATAATGCTATTTAAAATACTTTGTAGGAAACCGATTGTACTCAAATTGCGTAAAGAATGTGTGCTGCAGGTTATCGTGTTTCTGTGGCTCGATCGCGACGCTTTTGGAAGTGTCACACTGTGCACGTGATGTTGGCGGATCGTGGATGTCCCCTACCTTAGAAGGGAGGATGTTTGCCGAGCCACGTGGGCGATCAGGCCGACGAGAATTAGCCGATCCCGGATCCGATCCGATCGATTCTGCGCTTTTCCATCTTTTACAGCATTCCCTCCACCACATATCGTATACAGCTCTCCAAATCCTGAAGAGATGTCAGTCGCATTACAACCAGCCGATCCTACAAACCTGGTCGTGTCGCCTCCGCCTCCATCCGTGCTACCGCAAGAGCTCCTTGACAAGATCGTAGACAACCTTCACCACGATTTCGAGTCGCTGAAACAATGCTCTCTGGCATCGAGCCTGCTGAAACTGCGCAGCCATAAAAATCTTTATTCATCCATTCGCCTATATAATAAATACCGTATTCAATGCCTTCGCAGTCTGGTGGACGCGAACTCTACGCTTTTAGAGAATGTCCGTGAGCTGACGCTTGCACATTTTTGGGCTTGGGTAGACGAAGATAGACACCTCCCTGTTATCCTTCGCACGGCAACCTCATTGCACTCCCTGTTCATACGAAAGGCGTGTTCATGGTCGCGCATTCACCGAGATACCCGAGACGCACTCATTCAGGCCTTCAGATCCCCCTCCCTGGTGAAGTTAAGCATTCACTCAATAGACTCCATTCCAATTACTATCTTCGCCCTCAACATCAATGTGACATATCTCTCACTCAGAGGTGTCATGTTCGATGCCTTCACGGATGACCTTCCCACTGCGACGTCTGCCGACTACTCAAGAATGACTGTAGACACATTGGAAATATACGTCAGCACCTCACCGCTTTTTCACACAGTCATCGACCTACCCAACTCTTTTATCGCTCGAATTCGCCATCTGATAATCTATAAACGTGCCATGACCGGCTCACTCGCCCCCAGTATCATGACTGCTGCCCGGCATTCATTGGAAAGCCTACGCATACAACAGAGCCCAAGGTCATCCCTAGAAGGTACGTCCCTGTTCATCATCAGACACAACATCTACTTAATATTCTGCTAAGATTGGTTCCCCTACGATTTCACTCTGCTGCCCGAACTCAGGCATATTGCGTTTGACTTAGAGCTTCGCTACGGCGCGACCGATGATTTCAGTGTGCTCGCCCATACTGCCTTGGTCCTAGTCGTTGGTTTCTTCACCTTAAGCCCCACCGCCGCACGAATCCAAAACTTAAGCATACGCATCATCCGCGATTGGGATGATGATGAGATTCTGGATTTCCGCCCTTTCCTGGATACTCTTGCTATGGACAGTGAATGGAAAAGGCTCGATCGAATTCTTGATGCAGCGAAAAGCTCAGTATCGTCGTCCCCAAAACACACCATCACCCTGGATTTGGGGTTGACATGGCGGGATAGTCGACGATACCTCTATGGGCCATCGGATGACCTTTTATGGCGCCAATCGGTTGACCAGATGAAGTCACTTTGGCACGATAAGATTCACGATATAATGCCACTGGCTTCCCACCGCGGGGTACTCGTTACGGGCGATATAGTTTATACAGACATATACTAATCCGAGCATTTTCGCCATCCTCGCTTTCATCGTCAACTCCCCTTCTTCTCCCCAACCCTTTTCGCATCACAAAAACAAGCCATCATGCCCCGACAATCTTGCGCCACGTCTCGCCACGTCCCATATTTCCAGCGCCAAAAACCGAGTCAAATATCCCCAAGTATGAGTGTTGGACAGAGAGCAAGGCAAGCACGTAGTCGTCGTGGTGTAAAGTGGGGAAAAGGAGGGGCAGAACAAATGTGATAGTCAGTACTGATAGAGGGCCAGTGACAAGCAACGAGATTCGTTCCGGCATACGAGGTAGTAAACGCCAATGCAAGAAAACGGCGGGGCTCATCGAGAAAGAGCGTGGTGGTTTCAATAATGCACACTGCGAGCTCCGGTGAATGGTTAAACACGAGACATTGTGAAACAACATTTCTGTAAGTATTTAAGGCATAGACAGCGTGAGGGAGAAGGGGCAAAGTGAACAGTTAAGATTAATCATAGAGGGTTACCAAAGAACCTGCCGCTTCCCCATGTACAGCAAGGACTTTTCGTTCACTTTTTCAATTGCTCCTCAATCAGACAACCGCACGCCATAATTAATGAAAAGAACCTCTCACGGTCGCTGAGACTTCTGGGTGCGCGGCGGTGCTCATGGAGAACGAGAGTCGAAAGGAGAGGATAGACTAGACGGCGTGGATAATGAGTTGTTCGATGTGGTGTAGCAATTGCATCATCTCAGCAGCACCACCAGATATCCAGGTGACACTCTCCCGCCCCATACTAACTGAAGCTGTTCCCTTCGTGGACCCACAGGTGATCATCGTCGACTAGTAGTGCCTCCGTAGTCCCTCAATTTTGCGGGGTTCCTGTCTCGAAGTCTTGTAAGACAAAGGAGAAGTAACCACCCTGGCTGTATCGAAACACTTCGGTTGAACGGGGAAATCCCATCCCACAGGCAACTATGCAGCATGCACCTGGGGGCGATCAACAGTAAGAAGTTGCAGGAGTATGTGATCAGGAGTTAGAGAGGATCAGCATTGCGCTAACCATGAGCACGCTCAAGGTGACAGTATGGAGAAGAGGTTCGAGATGGGCTGAATGGGGCATTAGATATGGTCGAGAGCCATATGCACATCATTTATCACAGAGTGGAGTAAGCATGCTATCGCAGGAGTTGGAAAGAGGGAGAAGAGGCTATACTGGAGCTGGCGAACGAAGGTAACGGGGATGAGGATGTGGCAGGCAAGAGAGCCAGATTCGACTGAGCTGCAGACGCATGATAATTGATGACGTGTATGCGTATGATCCTGGTACTGCTCCCCGACCTTGCCGTCGCCTTCAGCACCGACTCTCTCTTGCTCTCCCGATCACCTGCCATTCCCGCATCCTGACAACGAAATCCCTATACACCACTTCACTCCCCCCCTACGCAGACGTACGTCCAAATGCAACCCGTCACACCGAATACTCCATTCATAAGATCAGGCATCGGGTACCTGGTCTAAGCATGCCCCAGGTGTGTGCATGCAGCGGCCAAGCACTGGATGTAGAGTGGGGTGGGCGTGAAGTCCTGACATATGCGCGAAGTTGAGCATGGTGCCAGACGTCCGGTCCAAGGGCCGAGAAGCGTCTGGTTTGTTTTTGGGTGGGGCGGCGCGCAGCTGGGGAGGGAGAAGAGACTATACATGGAGGTGGTGGACGGGGTGAGACTGGTGAGGTGGTGGGACAGAGAGCGAGATTCGACCGCGCTGCAGATCCACGACGGCACAAAGGGTCCTCGTACCGCTCCCGGCCTCTCCTTCGTATCCAGGGGATCAACTACCTCCACTTCCTCTCATTCATCTACCCTTCGCGCGTCTCAAAAGCAAAAACCGGCGCAGCACGCAACAAGAATCTCGAATCGTACCATTTCCCTCTGGCGACCCCGTCCTCATGTAATTCGAACGACTCCAGCCGTCCGTCGTGCATTGAAAATGAGTCGATTATGCGTGAGTAGGAGGATAGGTGAATGAGGAATCCACAAAGGACAGGGAGGACGTAGAGCTGTATGCACGAAAGAAACCGAAGAGAGGTGGAATCGACTCGGTATGGGTTGAGAGGTCGAGATGGTGCTCGGAATTGATACACCTTCGATGATACAGCACGTATATTCCAAATCCACGGTGCATGCAGAATGTGCTGCGTGATACGTCGCAGGCGACCAATGGCCAGTTGCGAGTGAAGATGTGAAGTCTTGGTAAGAGTGACGACGATGAGTGGTGGTGAAAGAGGATCGAAGGTGATACTGAATGATGTGCGTGGTGGCGGAGGACAGGACATGAGAGTGCCGATCGTGTGCCATCTCCTCATAAGAGACGACCGAGATACGTCTTCTGTACAGCTTGAACAAGGTGAATGTGACAGATGTGTATCAGGATGGCGTCTCTCTAGATCTTGGGGCTGAGAATCGAAGGGGATGAGGGAAAGCGCGAGATTGAGGAAACGCTACACACCTCGCTGAGTCTTCCCATCGTTGTCCACGGTGTAGGAGTCGACACCCATCCTTCTTTTCTCACCGTTCCTAAGCCCTGGCCGTGGGCGGTTGAAATTGGGGCTGTGACCGATTTCTAGCGCCTCGGGAGAGACCTACACAAGGGGCTATCCTAGTAGTAATAAGGACGTCTCTGTCGAATGAATAAGCGCTGGTGCAGGGCAAAGATACAAGGAGAGGACAAACGGTGATTCCATTGGGTCGCAGCCTGAATACTGGATAATGCTCTCCCGACCTGTTCAAGGTCTATCACCTTGAGTATTGAATGACTCCGACACAGTTATAGTTGGTCGTTTTTGCAGCGTTTCATGTCGAATGACTCGAGTCGTGCAGAGAATGAGAAGTGGTTCTAGTTCCATCGGGCGCGACGAGAACGAGATGTCAAACAAGGAAGCGAATGCGTCGTTCGTTGTTAGTTCTGAGGGAGAGGCCCTTTCGGTGGCCACATGAAACAGTCGGTGCGATCAACAGTGAATGTCGTTTCCTGGCTCGTGCTCAATATCACTCTCGGACCGGAAACTGCCGTTCCACTGCCAGCTCGTCTCCGCCTTTTCCGGAGACAACATTTGATCTCATAGTTCATACAGCACGTCTCTCTGTATCCGGGGATTGCCTTTTGCTCGCTCTTTCTGCGCTGGATTCACCAATGGTCGGACACTGCTTGTTTACTCGCTTTCTGTCACCCTCCTCACGGAAGACTCTCGATGCCCTCACCGATTTATCATTTTCTCGCCTTCGAAACTCACATCTGTCTTGTCTATGGGTACCCGCTAGACATGTTACAATGAAATGGTTATTCCATGTGGCACTTTGTGGCACGGTATCAAGTCAGAGACATTCTCTTAGTCACAAGATAAACTCGCGCGAAGGTGTGTACTGTGTGCTTCCCCCGCATGCTCGTCTCGTTTGTCGCAGTTTGCATCCCACTACGAAAATCACAACTGCTGCCGCCATCGGGCCGTCTTCTAGACACTTAAAGTCACCCAACCGTGCACCACCATTCGCCGTTACATTCCAACAATGAAACAATCATGGGCCTCCTAAAGTTTCCTCACCTCGCGCTTTCATATTCGTACATGCTACGGCTGCTATAGAACCATGCTGGACTCCTCCAGCATCCGCATAATCATATGCCTATAACTCACCATTCCTTCAGCGACTCTCCATAGAACATCATATCGGGGACTACCTCGGTCGTCAACACTCCCCGTCGAGAGGCTAGTGGCATCCATCCCTCGATCTTCCCTCGCCATGCATCCTGATAGGCAAGGAGATCTTCTGGCGCCTGTTTTATACCCAAAAAAAATGTCCCTAAGGCAATTTCGAGCCGAGATGGCCTCGACGCTGCCTCAGTATTCACATCGAAGATACGATCCAATTCCCCCCACAGCTGAGGGATTTCTTCGAGTGCTTCTGAAACCATGGACCAAGTCGAAGCTGGCCGTTCAGGCTGCTGCGCTGAGTTGGGGTCCAGATCGGAGTAGAGCAAGGTCACAAAGCATATTTTGAACTGTTCGATGTGCGTAGCAGAGGGATTGGTAATTATGAAGTTGATAATGTTCTGAAACGCGGTGCGAAGAAATGGCTGGAAGTCCGGTATTTGCGGTAGGCCAACTACGACCGCGATCTGAAACTCAAGAGAACGGAGAGTTGGTAGAAGGCTGAAATCGTAAGTGAAGTAACCTAGAAAGAAATATGAACGTTAGGTAGCTCCGGCGTTAGAAGGAAAAGCCAGAACCTACTTTCTTCACGAATAGAGTAGAGCAACCATTCACGCCATTGAAAAGTACTGAGTGATTGCCTTGCCGCATTGAGCATTTGCGGGGCGATGACTGCGGCGTTGGGCATGCGACCAAGAGAGAGATATTTCAGTTCGAGGTCATGCTTCAGTCTTAACTCCATGGGGACCTCCTCCACACTTTGGAAATCTGCATCGCCATATCCCTTAAAAGTGACGTTGTAAAGTAGCAAATGAGCCAGCTTCATATCGCGGCGTAAGACAGTTACGGGGATGTTGAAGGCATGCCACATCTCGAGAGATTGGAGATTGGGATTCCGAAATACAGCGACAAGCGCATCTGCCGTCTCTGGTGATAGAGCTTCCCACTGTAAGGGTAGTATCTGTAAGCTTGGCATGAAGAGTAATCGCAAGGATGCCATTTTTTGCAGAATAGCTGGAAAATTTGGGCTCTGGTAGATCCAAGTGTCTATAGACGTGAGTGCGAGGTGGCGAGGAAATTCCCCAAGGCATGGGTTTTGGGTGAGCAATGTAAAGAGATGGTCGCACTCAGCCACGCTGGAGATATGGACAATCGCAAAGATGTGGCTCTGGCTGCGAAAGCGGAATGAACGAGATGTGAGAGCACAGAATGTGAGTGCATCGAGATCACAGGAAACGTCGTCTATGATCTTATCGAGAAGTTCCTGTGGTAGCGCTGGATGCATCGATTGAATCAGCTATCGATCGTGCCACTCTCGGAGGGGATGGAAAGGCCCTAAGTGGATGTAGGTCTTCGGCGCCCAGTATTCGCTGTTGAGTTATATGGATTCTGGTATGTGCAGCACCCTTTCAAGTCGTGAATGACGACCAAATTCCAATGCTGTATAGAGAGAAATCAGGAGAGATCAATGACACCCGAAATCGCCGGAATCCGCAGACATAAATCGGCCCGGCTGTTTCCGTGCACTCCAGTACGTCCTGCGATTCTAAGTACTTACTGTATGCCTCAAACTCGCGAACATGTCACAGCTCTGTTCAGGGTACCAAAAACTCAGCTACTGTATGTATAGCGTGCCGAATTTGGCACTCCTGCTTCAGGAACGTCAATGGTATTTTTGTGATATACCTTGTGCGAGGGGGTAACCCACATGATAGAAACAAAGAGTTATTTGATCTCCCGTCACATTACCCTTAAGAAGGGCATCCTTATGTTATACTTCCCGGACGACGGAACTAGTTACGGGCCCCAAATTGTCAAGTATTATATTGCTCACGTACGATATTGCCTCAAACGGAGCGCTTCCACAGTACAGTCTCCCGGGGGGCATGCATCATCATGGCCAAAAGACAAATGAACTTCTTCCACAGTGACATCATCCCAGTCCCGAGTCGAACGGGGTGTTCACAAGAGTAGGATCAGGTTCCCGCAATGTCGTGGTTAGTGAACGCGCGATATCTCCTCTCATGAAGGCTTTGCTACAGAATCATCGGAACGATGGATTCAAGTCCTTGATTCTCCTGCAAATCAGAAGAGTTAGTCATTCCGCCGCCAAGTGGTGTGAGATCACCGACCTTTGTCCCATGAACCCCACAGCCGCGACAACCCAAAAGCATACACTTCATCCGCGCTCGAGAGGACGGATCAGATCGAGATTGGATCGGTATGTTTCATGGATAATACACGGCGATCCGTCACTGGGATAAGCTCTACCGAGTAACGAATGCAGCAGGAGATTAGAAAGATCACATTAGAAGTAGTGTGCCGAGGCGAAACGCACTATGAGCTTGACGAGAAAGGTAAAATGTAACAGAAAAGAGAAAGAGAAATGTTCATCGTAGGCCTCAACTGTCCCGGTCCCGAGTCGAATGGGGAGGTCGCCATTGACTTTCGAGGGATTGGTCTGTCAACCTCAACTGGACGGGAGTCAATCCGTTATACCACCAGGACGATATCAACATTGAGAATTGCGCGATATAATTTCCCCGGCTGCGAACGAATAAGGGAGCCTGATCATACAGGCAACGAAGGAGTGAGGACTTGCGGCCTATGAGAAAGATGACCCAAATGCCGCTCCAACCAGCAGCGCGCAGAATGCGGTGGCATGGAGAGGATATTCGATGAGGTTTAAAGATGTCAGACCTTAAGTCCAAGACGCATGCCATTTATCTCGAGGCGGAGCTGTCGAAGGTGTAAGGACATGGGAAGAGAAACTGGTGGCGTGAGGTGGGAGCGTGATGAGGCAGAAAGCAAGATGTGCACCGATAGTGGATGCATAGATGACGTCGGAATGACCGGTGATGCATCTGACGCTCCCCCGCCTGCGGTCGTGTTCAGATAACGACGAAAGTTCCGTTAATGTTCTTCCCATCTTTCACCCTTCTCAAGTCCTGAGGACGATAACGGGTGCACCAAGGCACATCGATCTTACACCACGTCGTCTTCCGATGCAGAACATATCCACTTCATAGCGCCCCAACAGTGAATGCCCCATACATCGAATTGTCCAGACAAAAGAACTGATCTCGACATAAAGAGGGGGCACGCATATAGACTGCGCCATAATCAGAGAACGAGGTGAGCTCGTAGTCATGGTGGATGGGATACGCAAAAATGGGCAGAGAGGGGGAAGTCGGCCAGGCTGTGAATGTAGGTGTCGAATTAGAGGGCATGAGAAACCTACGTTCCCAATCCATGAAGCGCCAGACGCCTCACGTTCTCGTCAGGTTCCTGTCATCGGTGCAGGGAGCCGAGATGGAGTGCCGAAGACTGGGCGAGGATGAGCATGTGGGATGTGTAGTGATGTTGGATGAGTACGAGAGCGTGTACAATATGATGGCTGAACGTATAATGCATATTCCAGGTTCACAGAAAGTCGAACGGAAGAGGAGCGAGATGAGCGGGAGGAATCGAACGGTATTGTTGGGTCAAAGAGGGGGAAGCAAAGGGAATACATCGCTCTTCTGAGACCTAAGTCTTCTCGTGGACAGCAAGGGGCTGGTGCTCATCCTCGTCTTCCTAACGCTTCCTAACCCTGACAATCGCACTCCACCAGCATCAATTGCGCATTGAGAACTATATCTGCAGCGCCATTTCTGTGACGATTGATGGCATGGCCGGCAAGGATTTCTTCGTCGTGACTGTGTGTTGCTACAGGATGGCGTGGCACAAGACAGTAGAGAGTTCTGTCGTGATGAGAGAATGTCGATATATAGGCGTCTTTGTTGCTTAGACCAGACATACGAGAGAAGCAAGGTGGATCTGCGATGGGGCGAAAGGACGATGTTGGCGTTGATCGACTATGCTCTGGGGAGACTCGCCTGCCCTCTGGTAATCGAGGACGATGAGTGAAGGCATAAGAGGCAGGGAACATGGCACACCTGCCTATGTCTTCCCGTACATTGCTGGAGACTCGGTACCCATCCTCTCTTCCCTATCGTTCGGAAATTCAATCCTCCACATGTAACTGACCAGCGACCGACTGACAGCGGCCTTCCACCCTAGGAATAAAGAGCAATCGGTATATGGTGTCAATGGCCATCATTCATCATCAGAGAAAAAGGAAGAAATGTTGTGTTTTCATTTCCGTCGTCTTTAATTCAGAGCTGACATACAGTATAGATGCGAAAAGATCGACGATTCTGTATTGCATTTGGTCGGTATGGGCCGCATGATCGTCAACGTTCGAGTTGTGGAGTGTTGGTTCGAAACGTGGAAATCTGGTGAAGGCGGAGATCCACAGATCGGCTCGGAAGCCGTCTTCCGCGGACGGCAGGGATTCGGCCCGTAAGCCGGCAATGAACGCCAAATGTTTTGCACCACGTGGTCACCACGTTCTCCAACACTATCCACCAGTCCTCTTGGCATTACAGTCATTTACGACGAGAACAGGACGAACAATCATGCTGCGAGCTATTTCAGACCAATGGGACGTATCGTACCTAAGGGTACCACAGGAACTCCTTGACAGGATCATTGACGATCTCCGCGACGATTTCGAGACTTTGAAAGTCTGTTCTCTTACCTGCCGTTCACTGCTCTCGCAGAGTCAGTCCCATATATTCTCAGCTATTCGCTTAGAAAGCCAGCGCTCCTGTGTGCACCTCTGCAGCGTGGCAGAAGTAAACCCTCAGCTTTTGGAGTATGTCCACGAACTCACGCTTGCGAACTTCGACCATCAATGGCGGAGCCCGGGAAGTAACAGACATATTGCATTCATCCTTAATACGACCACGTCATTGCGCTCACTCTGCATGTGGAGTGTTTTGGATACTCATACTCCTCGACCATGGCAACACATTCCGCAGGACGTCCAAAAGGCGCTGTTCAATGCGATTTGCTCTCCGTCACTGGTCGCTCTCAGGATTGCTGATATTGCGATTCCTCGAGCTCTGTTCAGCCTCAACATAAGGTTGAAACATCTTTCTTTGACTGGCGTCTCGCTAGACTGGGGAGGGCAGCAAGACGAACTATATAGTGGAGGACCTGTGAGAATGAGTACACAGACATTCGAGCTGTCTCTTCATCATCTCCAAGACACGCGATCATTTTTATCCGCCATTTCGCATCCGGACTCCTTCGTCTCTCAGATCAAGAGACTGGTCATAACCGATGTTGGTCACACGGCGTCGCTCGCGGTCCCAATTATAAAGTTAGCTTTCCAGTCGCTGAAAACGATACAACTGCAAGACATGCCAGATGGAGACCCACCAAGTGCGTACATCCACGATTTACGAAGCTATAACTAATTCAGCTCCAGAATATTGGTTCACACACGATTTCAGCCTCACACCCAATCTCCAACATTTGGCATTTCATTTCATCCTGAATTTCGATTCGTACATGGGTTTCCTTGAACGATCTTCCATTGCATTCCGCCAAATATTCGATTTCCTGAGGCTGAATCCCTCCGCATTGCGACTCAAGCGAATCGACATCCAGTTCACGCCGTGGTGGTCCCGATTCTACAACACCGCTGCTCCAATGTGGCGTAGGATTTTGCATCTTCTTGGCAGAGCAGACGATTGGAGCATGTTGGATGAACTTCTCGATGTATACAGAGATCCAGCTTCGGCAGGGCAAAGTGTTAGCTTCGAATTGGGAATAATCAAGGTGGGCGGGCACCACTATATTGGGCGAGCATTTGAGCATGATTGGGGGAATGAGATGGAGGAAATAAAGCGTACCTGGCAGGAAACGATCCGCGCACGAATGCCACGAGTATCTCAAGGCGGCGCACTTATCACCGACGTGATACCCGATGTGGATATATGGACGAGTCGTCTCTAGAAGTTTGGAGGGCCGTTGGATAGTCCAAGGACATGATATCGAAATATACGCGGCTGAGGAATGGGAATGCACCGTTCGAGATCATGAGCATAAGGGGCGAGCGCAACTGTGACAGTTTCATGTGTCGCAATGAGAAGAATGCTTACAACAAATAGAAGTAGGCGAATCAAAGGCGGTATTCGGTGTGCAATCGTGATAGTCTCAACAACACACAGTAAGGTTCTTCTCATTTGCGGGAACATAAACCCTCAGTGGAACTTGGAGCCCACCCTTTGAAAGAGGTAAGCAAAGGGATGGTGCGGGTAGGAGGCCCATGATCGTTCTATCATTGGGATGCAACGGCGAATGGTTATGGACGAACGGGTGACTATAAGTTTCTCGGATTCATTGTCGTAAGAAGACGGCCCGATGAAAGGGGTAGTTGTAATTGTCGTAGTGTAGTGGGATGAAAAATCGTGAAGAACGAGATAAGTATGCGTGCGAAATGCACGCAAAAGGCAGTATGGAATAAGTTCAACTGATTCTTGTACCATCAGTAGAAGATACCGATAGCAAGACAAATGCGAGTTTTGAAGGCGAGAAGACGACGAATAGGCGAAGGCATCGAGAGTTCTCAGTGAGGAGGGTGACAGAAAGCGAGTAAACAAGCAGTTTCCGGCCCTTGACGATTGTGAATCCAGTGCAGAATGAGTGAGCAGAAGGCAGTCGTTGGATGTAGAGAGACGTGCTGTATGAAGATCGAATGTCGTCTCCGGAAAAGGCGGAGAACAGCGGGCGGTGGAACGGCAGTTTCCGGTCCGAGAGTGATGTTGAGCATGGGCCGGGAAACGACAATCACTACACCCAACAACTGTTTCTTGCAGCCACCAAAGTACATCTCTCTCTCTCTCTCAGAACCAACAACGAGGCATTCGCATCCTTGTTTTGACAGATCGTTCTCGTCTTCCCCGATGGAACTGGAAACACTTCTCACTCTCTCCAGGAACTGACACGAAAATGCTGCGAAAGCGACCAACGATAACTGTGTCTGCGTCATTCGATACTCAAGGTGATAGACCTTGAATAGTTTAGGCGAGCACTATGCAGTGTTCAGGCTGCAACGACCAAACGTACGACCAATGGAATCACCGTTTGTCCTCTCCTTGTATCTTTGCCCTGCACCAGCACTTATTCATTCGACAGAGAGGTCCTTATTACTACTAGGATAGCCCCTCGTGTAGGTCTCTCCCGAGGCGCTAGAAGTCGGTCACAGCGCCAATTTCAACTGCCCACGGCGAGGGTTTAGGAATGGTGAGAAAAGAAGGATGGGTGTCGACTCCTACACCGATGGGAAGACTCAGCGAGGTGTGTAGCGTTTCCTCAATCTCGCGCTTTCCCTCATCTCCGATTCTCCGCCCCAAGATCTAGAGAGACGCCATGCTGATACACATCTGTCACATTCACCTCGTTCAAGCTGTACAGAAGATGTATCTCGGTCGTCTCTTACGAGAGGGCACACGATCAGCACTCTCGTGTCCTGTCCTCCACCACCACGCACATCATTCAGGATCACCTTCGATTCTCTTTCACCACCACTCATTGTCGTCACTCTTACCAAGACTTCACAGCTTCACTTCGCCTGAGATGTATCACGCAGTATTTTCAGCATGCACCGTGGACTGGGAATATACGCAATATATCATCGAAATTTCATCGATTCCGAGCATCACCTCGACCTCTCAGCCAATACCGAGTCGAGTCTACCTCTCGTCGGTTCCTTTCATGTATACAGCTCTACGTCCCCTCGTCCTCTGTGGATGGATTGTTCACTATGTCCTCTTACTCAGTGCATATTCAATTAGGTTTCAATGCGCGACAGCTGGAACGTTCGATTTGGGTTAGGAAGGGGTCTCCGGAAGGAGACGGCACACCTCGAGATTCTTGTTGCGTGCTGCACCGGTTTTCGCTTTTGAGACGCGCGAAAGGTAGATGAATGGGAGGAAGTGGAAGTGGTTGATCCCCTGGATATGAAGGCGACGTCAGGAGCGGTACGAAAACCCTTTGTGCCATCGATCTGCAGCCTGGTCGAATCTCGCTCTCTGTCCCACCAAGGACATCCAGGGGAAGATATAGTCAGCATGAGCACCGAGATCGAAGTGGCGTACGGGAGGCGATGTCGGGGAGCGGTACGAAGATTATACGTGTCATCAGTGCACAGTGCATCTGCAGCCAGTCGAGATCTCCCCCTCTTGCTCGCCACATCCCCATCACCCGGCGTCCGCCGGTTGCGTTGCGGCATACCTCCTCCTTCCCCCTCCCCCCTCCCCCCTCCCCCACCACCAGCTTGCGCAGCCTCACTCCGCTGTGGGATGAGATTTCCCCGTTCGACTCGGGGCACGGGAAATACTTACCACGTGTTCGCGCCAGACTTCATGCCCACTTCGTTCTACGCCCAGATACTCAGTGCACCTTGAGATTGGCTTTCGACGCTTTAATTTCATGAATGAAGTATTCGGTATGAGAGGTTAGGTCTAGGCGATCCAGACTCGGGCTATGGTCGGATCGGTGTGAGGGGACGGACGGTACCGAGGTCGAGGTGGTGTGTTGAGGTTTTCGTTTTGGGATGCGGAAAGTGATGGGTGAGGGGGAGAGCGAGAGGTGATTCGCCCTGCAGACGACGTCCAGATTGAGGGGAGCGAGGGCCGTATGCGTCATCAGTCATCAGCCCGGTCAGATCTAACTCTTCCCCTTGCTACATTCCCATCATCGGTCACCCATCGTCCGCCAGCTGCGATATAGCTTCAGCTCCCCTGACTGCATGTCCAACCAGACATCGATACAAACAAAATGTCTCTACTCTCGAACCTCTCCTCCAGACCATCACATTGAATGCGCTCAATGGTTAGCGCAACGTCCGGCCCTCCATGTCTCTTTATCTCATACCCCTACCATGTCCTACTATCGATCGCCCGAGTGGTGCACGCACATCGTGCCTGTCAGAAGTGATTGCACTGTTCCACTGAGGCCAGATGAAATATATACCGCATTAACGATAACTGATCGACCTGTTGGTGTAGTAGTTCGCACTCACCTGTTTAATGGTCATCCCTGTTCGGCTCGTGACCGGGACGTAGGGCTTTTGGATGGAGTATTTTCTCTTTGTTAGGTTCAGCACATCTCACACGACGGCGGCCTGCCCATCACAGCCATCGTCCCGGTGGTGTAACGGAAGCACACCCTCTCTAAGTAAACCTGGCTACAAGGTGTTGGGGGAGCGCCTCGTTCGACTCGGGGTCGGGACGGCTGCAAGGACGACAGTTTTAATTTTAACGTCCATTTTCCTCGGGACGTAGATGAATGTGACAAGACGTTTTGTAGTGCTGAAGGAAGGATGGGCGTTGACTCTTACGCCGTGGACAACCATGGGAAGACCCAGCAAGGTGTGTAGTGTTCCCTGAATCTCGCGCTTTCGCTTTCCCTCATCTCACTCCATTCTCATCCTTAAGAGTGACGCCATCCTGATACCCATTTCTCACATTCGCCTCGTTCAAGCTGTATGGAAGATGCCTATACGTTGTGTTTCTGTTATCCGTCCATTACGAGAGAACACGCTTTCTACTCTTTCGTGCCCTGTCCTCTACCACCACGTATATCATCCAGGATCACCCTCGATCGTCTTTCTCCATCACTCTTCGTTCTCACTCTTATCAAGACCTTACGTCCTGACGATTAACCAGCCATAGGCCTGCCTGGGGTGTGTCACGCAGTGTTTTCTGCTCTGTACTAGGGAATTAGAACGTATCGACCTTATTGATCCTGATCATCACCTCAACTTCTTCGACAATAATGAGTCGAGGCCTCTTTGGCCCCCTTCATGCATTCAGCACGACTATCACTCCCACGTCATCCGTGAATTCCTTCTTCACGATATGCACTTGCACTCGGTGGATGGATGGCTCGATTTCAGTACGCGACAGCTGGAGTGTTCTATCTGGGTGGGAAGGAAGGAGAGGGTATCGTTCGACATACTCATTGCGTGCTGCGGCGGGTTTTTCTTATGGAGACATGGAAAAGGTAGACGAATGGGAAGAATGGGCAGTGCATTCTCTGAAGCTGAAAGGGAGGCTTAGAAGTGGTGCGAGGGATTCACGCGCAGCCCAACCGAATCCTATGCTCCACGCATAACCTTTCATCCGCCCGTTGCGGCATAATTCCTCCTTCCTCGTTCCAACTCCCCCCCCCGCTGCGCAGACAATCGCCCATCGAGACGAATGACTGTCGATCTCAATGTCCCGTACCCTGCGCAAGTTCGTGCATACATCACGACGTGGTGCTTGCCTCGTCCTATGACCTGTGCTCAATCCTTCTGTGCATACTTGGTGCATGTTGAGGTCGGTGTCGAGTCGACGCTCGATCTGATGTAGGAAGCATTCAATGTGACGGGTTGGGTGTGGGGAATCCACGCTGGGGATACGGTCGGATTGGTGTCAGGGGACAGCTCTTGAATCTGTCTTCGCTTACAATCCACACTCGAAACCCTTCTCCATACCACCGAGCTTTGTTGGAGCAAAATTCGGACCTTCCATTCCTCTATCTCATACTCCCGCCAAGTCCTACTATCGACCGCCCAGCTACATTGTTGTCTTTGGGATGAGACTTCCCTGTTCGACTCAGGCTAGACAAAATATGTGCCGCATTACCGAGGATTAATCATCGTCCCGGTGGTGTAGCGGTTCACGCCCACCTACTGCACGTTAATGATCACCTCCGTTCGACTCGGGACCGGGATATCTTGATTTCGGATAGAGTCTTTTTTCTTCCTTTTTCTTGCGTGTTTCTCGTTTCAACTATGCAGCGTTTTCTTTTTGGTTGTCGTGAACTGGGTTCAACTCACCTCTCACTGCGGAATATCCTAGGTCTGCCCATCCCTTCCATCGTCCTGGTGGTCTTCCGGAAGCTCACCGTGACTTAGAACAGGTATCACCGTGGTTCTGGAGGAGTACCTCGTTCGACTAGGGTCGGGACATCTGCTAGGAGGGAATGATTTTGGATGTAAGCTCGATTTTCTCTGCAGCTTCATCGAGGCGTAGATGAGCACCGTCTTGTTGTTCCGGTGTGGAGGCATTCCCCGTTCGACTCGGGCCCGGACCATTCTACATTGGCAACACTGCCTTTCTTTCGATTTTTCGGCACTATGATAAGGGTTCATTGAGCCAAATCGAGGATTCTTTGCAAGGGTTTGGTCACGACTGCTCATCATGCAGACTTCAGGTGCTCTATCTTGTGGCCTCGTATTTTTCTTGCAAACGTCCGAAGATGAGTGATACAAGTCCTAACGGCGTCGACTTGTGTCCGAAACAAACGCATCAATCTTCCTCCGGAATTCGCCCCTCACCACCATCTTCTATCATCCTATGCGTACACTCATTTTGTTGAGGATAGGTCAGGACGGCTACCCATCATCTGTAGCCTAGACCATCCGCTTGTACCTCTCGCACATGCGGGAGCTCCCCATCCTCTTCAGTGCAACTGGTGGGGGATCAGGAGGCCCAGAGGTGACCAGCTGAGATGGAACGATAAGTCTCGGCAATATACTGTAGGGAAGGGAATTGTTCATCATTGGACTTGACATGTCTGACACCTCCTCTCGCAGGCATGCCGAACTCTCCTTCGCCTTTCTCTCACTCCCGATCTTCCTCCTCCACATTCAGTGACCATCGGCCATGTCCGTAAGAATGAAGATGATGGTGTATATATTGATCAAGCAATGGTCCTATGCATCGTTATTTCCTGCTCATGAGGAGAGCTGGGTCCTCATGCCGCATCACTCTTCCTCCTCCTTTTGTCATATACTTATAGGATAACAACTGGAATGAGAACGAGCGCTATGACCAGACACCGCAGTGAGCTACTATTCTCTGCCAACACCTTGTTCCAAGTCCATAGTCTACGCTATATGCACTCTGGATATGATAACGCCATTCAGGTGTTAAAGGCCGGAGTAAACGAGTGAAAAATTCGATGTCAGGCCATACAAATGACCCTGCCCTGGATCGAACAGGGATTGCATCTCAAAGGATTGTACATGCTGTATACAGTACGGACATGTTTCCGCTACACCACAGGATCGACAGATTGACGTGCAGATAAGTAAGTGAATGAGGAGCTGTTTGGTTTTATCGAGAGTGCATTACCTCTTTTCATCCTCCCGCGACTCCTTCCGGAAGCGACAAATTCGAACTCTGAATGCGTGCACATCTTTTGCGCACTTTAGGCTTCGCTATGTGTCCTCTTCCCTGCCACTTTCGAGTGTTTTTCGTACGTACTGCAATGTAACGGACCCCAAGTCACTCCGTTCGATACGGGGCCGGGGAAGACAGGATAATATATATTTTTTCGGTGGCTCAATATTTTGCGCTCTCATTGAAGCGTTGAAGAGGTCCCAAGAGGAATGGAAATGAAGGCGAAGGGTTGGTGTCATGTAGGTGGGTGGCGAGGTTTATTCGTTGTAGTGTTGTTGGTATCCGATAGTGTAGATACGCAGTGCTGCCTACAAAATGAATCGGCGACCATTACGGGGCGCTGAGGGTCAAATAGAAAACATACATCTAGTAAATTATTTGAATCGCAGCCAGAGGATGGTATGAAAGCAAAGAGCACAAGAGTGATACAATCAGCGACGGCGCCGAGTTTCTGGGGACAAGCTAAGACCCAGACTCGAGAATTCATGGCCATAGGGAATGGAGAGACATGGTATATGAGTTGCGCTACAGAGAAGAATCATAGACTTAGCGGTGACCGTCCAGGGATGGGTGCGGTATGTTGGTTGAAGTCGAAGGGAAGGCCGAAAATCGCGGAGAAGCGTGGATTGACTGATCGGCACGTCCTGATCCGGTGGTCGACATTGCTTGGCAGCTGTTCAGATTCTGAACATTCACCACCAATAACGTCGCCGGCAGCCCTCCTCTTCACCTCTTTCTACGTATGCCTTCTCTCATTTCCATATCGCAGAACATAAGCAATGTCCCTTCACGCTATGTCAACGTTTCAACATGGACTTCTGTATCATGTGCGACGCTGCCTGTGCAATGAGAGTTAGCAGAACGACATCACAGTCTCTCCCTCGCACGTCTAGCCTGTCCTCCAAAGCCAATTCATGCACCAAAGTATCTGCTGCACCGACCCTCGCCCCGGCTTTAGGCGAAGGACTGTGAACAACAATGCATTACGGCCTTTCGCTGTTGATGATCCTACAGATGACAGGTCGGGTACGTTTCTTGCTCATGAGAATGTTTTTCGCTGCTTACGCGTCGTGTATTAGGCATACGAAACACTATCGCTTGAAAAAATGCACCATATTTCGCATATTCATTCCCCAACGGCCCCGAGCACTGCTCCATATCCATTACCTCAGCTTTCGATACACGCACATCTGTCGTCTTTCAGACCACCATCGCTCTCAGCCACAATGAGAACTTGTATTCCTTTGACTTCTCCTCACGCATGCATACGTCCTCTAGGGTATGGGGAAAACAATGATGGAGACTAGGCGATCCTCATTTCGTCCTTATGTGCATGGGTGAGAAAATGCCGCCCTTCGTCACGTTCCAGGTCTTCCTCCTCCACATGCACCCCCTTCATTATGTCTACCCATGCACACTTCCCACAACATCCTCCGCATTGTATATTTGGCTCCTCCCTGTCCAGACGCAGATTAGATGTCACCGCCTGTTCATAACCGTTAGCAGGAATCGAATGGACTGTCTCGTGCGATATGTACCCGTGGAGAGCTCGAACCCACTGCACCCATTCTCTGCTCGTCTCTATTTCGTACAACCGCTCGTAGAGTTCCTCCTCCTTTAAGTCGATATTCTCTCCGTTCACCAACCCGCATGGTTATTTTTATTCTGCGTAGTATGGGGACAGTTCCGAGGGGGGAGGTTTGATACGGTTGACGCTGGAGGGGGTCGTGGCGAGGGGGAATGGGTTTGGAGAAAGAAGGACGAGAATACCGCCATAACTGCATAAATTTTATCACCCACTAGTCATCCTCCTCGTTCGCCCCGTTCCTGCTGCCCGGCATCTTGATTATATTCTGGTTCCATGCACAGTACGATACACTCGACTCTCGTGCTCCCTTTATCAACGATCAGTTCAAACTTCACACTGCATACCGATCGGAAGAGACGAGTCAGAGGACCAGTCTTTACTACCTGGCCAGGTTGGATCATGCATAGAGAAACGGGCGCAAGAAGGGGCATGGAAGGATGCGCCCTATCAGGACACTCTCATCGTGCTTGAGAGGAATCGTCTCTCCACTCCTTTTCATCGCTTGGCCTCATATTTCAGTGTGCAATTGTTCATGCGATGTGAGACTGGCGTCCCCTTCCCATTTCGCCTTGATAGTCTCAACATGTTCTATCCACGCAGCCATCCAATAGACATCATTTCCGCACAAATTCCACACAAAGGAACCAGGGGATCTCAGCCAATGTTCGGTGATACGGCTGGCTGCGACGCCAACCTCCCTGCTGTGACATCAAGAATGTATATTACATTATAGTGAGCATCTCCACGTCTGATATTCCCGCCTTACTATTCTCCGTTCCCTCGTGGTACATGGAATGGCAAATCCGCTCAGCTTCCCTGATCGTACCATATCCTTCTGCGACGCATCTGTTCCCTACGATACGATATACCCCGACGTCGACACAGACAAATAATTGTCCCGGTAGTGTAAAGGGAACACGCCCTCTTCATACTGATGTAGAGTTTTCATTGTTCTGCAGCTGGAAGAGCACCTCGTTCGAGTCGGGGCCGGGGCATTCTCAAAGTGACATAATTTTTTGTATGGGCACCGCCCAGTGTAGATTGATATGATTTATCGGATACAAACTTTCTGTGACGTTCTTCCATATCCTGATTCTCATTGAGTTTTGTCACGTACGAGGAAAGGTGGGGTTCGTCTTCAAGGGTACGGAACTCTTAGTATCGTCTCTTGTCTGATTACACACACCGCGACGTCCGCGTCTAAAAAAATGTACGAGCACCCTTGCACAAATATCGCACCGGCGGTACTCTGACTCCTGTGACATTCCCGCCTGTGTCCCCGAGAGTCAGATCGATCATTGGTGTGGTGTTGGCAGTCATACATGAGCTCGGAGTACTGTGGTTGCTGCTGTGCTCCGGTCATGCTGTTCATCGTTCAAGACCCCACGCTCGAACTGTATTGGCTCGCATCATCTCCACTGCAGAAGAGGAACAGGGCATAGAGTAGGAGCCGTGATCAACGACGTGGCACATGCCATGCTGGGGGTTATTTCGTTTCGAGGTGAATGAGATAGCGACAGAGATATGGTTTTGATTGATTGACTGCCTATGCGCCGTGACACTATACTGCTTTGCCTATGGGTAGATTCCAGTCAGCATTTAGTGGCAGGAGACGAAGACCAACATTATAGGCACATCGAGCACCGTATTATATATGTCTTCCATGCCAATGCGAATAATTCATAATCGTCGTCGCGACAATATGTTCAAACTCGTCGTGACAGACAAGAGGTCCTGACATACATGGGAACAAGGAAAGAAAGAAACACGCCCTACCAAAGACGGCGAAGACGGGAGGAAAAGGCCAGACGGAAAGGTCAACAGTGCTAGCTTGGCTTGGAGATCATAAAACTCATCTGCGGCGAAAGTGTTGGCAACAGTAACAGTCTCCACCTTTATCACTATGTCAAAGAGGAACGGGGGGTAGAAAAGAGGTGAGGGACGACATGGGTGAACCC
The DNA here is from genome assembly GCA_013433165.1 of Hypsizygus marmoreus. Lineage (NCBI taxonomy): Eukaryota > Fungi > Basidiomycota > Agaricomycetes > Agaricales > Lyophyllaceae > Hypsizygus > Hypsizygus marmoreus. Next base: position 5,380,190 of record CM024084.1, on the reverse strand, counting down.
GTGCTCGCTTCCAAGATTACTTCGTTCCGGGGTGAACGAGTAAAAGGAATGAAAGTGGAGATGCGTAGCCGCGAGTCTCTGCGGACTACACTGTACAATGTCGCCTGCAGGAACAGGCGTCAGTCAGCGTGTAGTGATATCACATAAAGACTGAAATGATACGCACATCGAGCATCGTAACTGTATCAAAGCACGCTTTCCATGACAATGTGCACTGTGAACGACACACATGGTGCACTGTTATACTTTGCGCATGCGCCGCAGTAGCTACGTCGTAAAGTCATGATCGTAGACAAGCAGAAGACGCTCAAACTCCTCTTGATGATCAAGAGGACCTGACATGCATGGGGTTCTAATTTTTGGGAGACAATAGGGCGCGGACGAGTGTGAAAAGTGATCTACCCTACGCCATAGCGAAGACGGAATGAAAGCCTGAGGATAGTGGTCAATAGCACCAGCTGACGGACTTCATCGAACGCCCTGTTTCGAGATCGATGACGAGCGTGAGCTCGCTGTCAATGACCTTTGTTAGACGGTCATATTGCAGGTAACCGATTTTAGGCTTAATACTACCTGGTTTCCATTCAGAAGTTGTGACTTACATTATGCACCCACGAGAAAAAAAAAGAGGCACACGCACCGTCCGTTATCACTCTAGTTTGAACACCCTTTTCTGTTTCATGGTCAGCGCAGCACATAATGTTGAATGGACTAGCTGATGTCCTGCTCAACAACGATGCCTTGACCTAACTGGGGTCGGAGAAGTTGGAGTTACAATGTCGTGGTTGCAATTAGACCATAAGAATGACAGAGATGCAGCGGAGGGAAGGCCGGGCGCGACATATTGGCGGGGGAGGGTAGGGGAGGGTGAGAAGAAAAAGGGAGGAGCGTGGATTGATGGATGGACCGGCCCGCCCCTGATCCGACTACCGACCTGGCTTGGCACTTTTTCTTCGCCAATTATTATCTCGTTCACGCCCTTTGACTTCGTCGTCGCTTCCGTTCAACTCTTTCAATTCTATGCATATCGTCCCTCATTTCCACGTCAATGGATATTGATCAGCAATATCTACATCCCTTCAGAGATTGACTTGGTCATTTCCATCCCTCCCAAGGGATGTCGCCGTTTCAACTTGGACTTGAGTATCGTCACGACTCACTGCTGGAGACGTGGTCGGTCATCAACATCACTCAGCTCTAGGTTGAACGTTGAGCTGTGAACGATGAGCTGTGAACGATGATCTGCATTGTTTTCGTTGTTCGCGGGCAACGTTGGCAGCTCCGGAGGTGTCAGGTCGGGTCTGGGGCACCTGGTATGTTCATTTCTCCTTAGAATGTTTCTCAGCGCTGAAGCATCGACGATTAGACCATATCGAGCACCGCAATCTGGGACGCCAATCTCACGAATTCATCCTCAATGACCTCGCTGCTTCGTTTTCACCTGCTCAGCCTTCGGCGTTCCAACACGCACCCTCATCTTCACCCCCCTCCATCGACCACGCTGAATATCTGTCTCCCTTCTCCTTCTCATTGTTGACGCATTGGTTCGGGGATTCTTTTCGCCCGCGCCCGCTCCGTCGTCCACTCGCAACCCGGGGACATGCTGAATCCACCCCGCTCTCTTCACATGTAATTCCCAAGCCGCCCCCTCCTGGGATATGACTGTTGGACATAGATCGAATCTTGGTCTCTGCCTTCTCGCCGTTCCAGATACGCACCCTAGACCACCATCTCCTTCGTTATGTCTCCTAATCCCGCCATCATCGTTCAGACCGCGACCCCGCTGTGCGCAACCCATGTCTTGTTCGGCTACTCCCCAGCCGTTGAACACTGGGCGAGGTTGCCGCCTTCCCAAACCCGGCAGTTATGGACAGTCCTACTCTCTTGCTCTCCCCATCTCACACAACATATGCCGATAGATGACGCGAAACGACCCCACCCATTCGCTCTTCGTCTTCCTCAGTTGCAGCTGAAAAATTCTGTTCTCCACGGTGATCGATCTCCAATTCGCCAAACTCTGCTCGATGCATAGTCATCGTCCTCCACATAGTATGGGCGCTGTTGGTGGGACCTAACGAGGGGACAGGGAGTAACTTAGTGGAGCGCCGTCAAGTCGTCGTTCATCAGGCTAGTGGCGTGATGAGAAGAAACGCTTTTGGTGGAAGAAGGATGAAGATCAGGACACCACCACCACCACCACCACCACCACCGCGTGCATCCCGCTACTTCTCCTCCTTCGTTACGTCTTCTATCGCCGCTTGGGGAGTGAGTCTGGTTCCACGCATGATTCACCCAACCCATGGCCGACAAGTGATTCATCTACGAGACCAACCACAGGATGAGCTTTCCGTCACCGCGCCGATACCCGTTCAGGGCTAGTGGATGTACCAGTGTGGGGGATGGACGAATGATCGAGTGTCTGGGGTGGTGACGTTTCGTTATCCGGTCGAAAGCGTGAGGAGAGGAAGGATTTCGGGCGAAGAATGACGAGGACGAGGACGAGGACACCACTGCCATGTCCTCTCGATTACTGTTCTCAGCCCCTTCATCCTCCTCGACATTCATCCTCCTTCGTCCCGTTCCCATTTACCGGCACCTGAGTCTGGCTAGATGAAGAGTACACCGATGCTATCAGTCCGTATATCAACCATCGACGCGTATACCCATCAGACGAAGCGAGCCGCAGGATGGACTTTGTGTGAGCTGGATTATGCGAGGCGGGAGACGGGACATTGGACGCGTGGAAGGATGTTGGCTACCAGAGTTATATTGCAGTTCTGGAGAGGATTCATCCTTTTATGCATCGCGTTTCCCCTTCACAGCCGATACGGAGCTAGGAGAGGCGCCCCTGCATCCGTGGTAGTCTGGATCTCTCAAGACGGGAACGTTAACATGACACATCGGTTGGGAAGGTTGGGTGCCTGGGGTGATGGGGTTTTGGTTGTTAGGTGGAAATGCGTTAGGAGAGGGAGGGAAGAGATGGGGTTGACTACGTTTCGCCTCCCATTGTTGTAATCCTTTGCAGAGGAGATTGTTACCCCGTCCTGCACCTCACCCTACGTTCCCCAGTTTCTCTCGACGGTCAGTGCGAGCGAGTATCATTGCAATTGGTTATATGGTCCTACCCAGTAGTAGGAGAATAGGATAATAAGAATGAGCTGCTCATTGCGTGGAAGATGTTATGTCGGTATTTGGAGTTCAGATTGTGCTATTGTGGTTCGTATTATGTGATGAGATGAGATCAGTTGTTGACAGAAACAAGAAAATGATACAGCGCATAAAAAGCTACGTGAATATAACGATGGACGCCAACAAGTACGAAAGTATGTCGTATTCCCAAAGGTGCCGCCACAAACGGGGTCATCTAGACTGGAGTTAGTTAATCCTTAGTGACATTAAACACTAGGTTAAGATCGACCACAGGCTCAATGAGTTGATTGTGGATAAGTTATTCAGTGACGACTCATAGTAGCTATAACTCACCATTCCTCCAGTGTCCCGGTGACAATTACATTTCGACGTCGGGGATGACCTCAGTCATCAACACTCCCCTTCGAGATGCTAATGGCAATTTTCTAACAATCTTCTCCTTCCATGCTTCTCTATGGGCAAGAAGCTCCTCTGGTTGACGTTCCTCGTTTGATGACGCCAAGTCAATTTCGAGCCGAAATACAGCTGATACTGCCTCTTTACGCACGTCGATAATACGATCTAATTCTTCCCATAGGTCCATGGTCTCGAGAGCGTAGGAAACGAAAGACCAGGCTGGCGGCTCTGAAGGTCGCGGCACTGGATGGGAAGCGATAAAGCAGATCCTGAATCGTTCGATGCGAGCCGCGGTGGGGTTGGCAAGGACAAAATCGATTATATTCTGAAATGCCATCCTAAGCAATGGCTTAAGATTGAATCTAACATCCATTACAGCCACGACGTAAAATTCCAGTGACTGGAGGGCTGGTAGCATTTTAAAGTCGTAGGTGAAATGACCTATAGATGAAGTGAATATTTTTTCTTTCGAAATGAGGTTCGCACTTACTGCTCGGTCGGCGACCAGCATGTAACAACCATTGCCGGAATTGTAAGGCACGTAGCGACCGTCTGGTCACATTTAGCAGCTGAGGGACAAGTGACGCGGCATTGCGCATGCGCCCAAGACAGAGGCGTCTAATTTCGAGGCCGTAGGGCAGTCTTAACTCCAAAGGTACCGCATCCGGGTTTTCGTAGTCTACATCCCCGTAACCCACAAAAGTGACATTGGTGAGCAAGAAATGGGCGAGTTTTATGTTGCGATGGAAGGTAGTCACAGGAATGCCAGTGACATTCGAGATCTCAAGAGATTGGAGTGATGGGTTGCCAAATGCACCAATAAAGGCATCTATGAGTTCAGGTGACAGGGTGCCCCAGTTGAGGGGTAATAGTTCAATGCTTGACATGAAGAGCGCTCGCAAGGCTATCATCATGCGAAGGATAGCTGAAAGCTCTGAGCTGTTGCAAGCCCAAGTGTAAAGAGACACGAGCCTGAGTACACGGACGTGTCCCGCAAGGGCTGGGTTCATGTCGAACAATGCAGAGAGATGGTTGCAACGAGTCAAGCTGCAAATACGGACCGTGGCAAATACGTGGCTCTGGCTGTGAAAGAGGAAAGAGCGAGAGGCGAGGGCACAGTGTTTAAGTGCTTCGGAATCATGGCGAAGGTTGTCTATGACTTTGTCGAGAAGTTCCTGTGGTAAGTCCGGCGGCATCGATACAATGTGTTATCGATCGATCAAAGGTCAGTTACACGCCCGAGCTTTGTGGTGGACCTCTGAGTGAATATCAGTATTGAGGCTCCAAGATTTGATGTTGGCACTGGATATAATAGTACAGAAGGCCAAAGATCGAAAACGGACGAGAGAGGGAAGAAATCCACAAGAAACCAATGGCGTGATGCCCACTCCGAACGGTCCGGAAGTTTCCGTTCCTCGGTCACTGCAATTTTGAGTTACAACTTTTGCGTTCTCGTTTCGACATTGCTCAAGGGTCGATGGCTAAAGATGGTACCCTCGTCTCACTCACACGAAGTGCTGACAAAAGGAAATAAATATGCTGTCATGGTCCAAACGCACACCTGAAAAGCATGAAAGGAATCCTCCTCCGACTACTATAATACGGTTAGACCTCACCCTACAAGCCGAACAAATCTTGACCACAGGCCCACGTGGGCCAGGGTTCATGTTTCCACGTCCAATATGTTCCTTGCAACAAGGACCCCCCATCGAGATGCCAACGGCATGATGGCGTGGACTTTCTCTTGCCAAGCAATCTGCATCTCGTCAATTGATCGGCGCCATTCCAAATCATCTGGATGCTCAGAGAGGTATCGTTGACTGTCCCGCTGTGTCAACCCCAGACCCAGGCTGACGATGAACTTCGCCAACATGGAGGTTGAACCTCTCACTCCATCAAGAATTCGATCGACCTCATGCCAGCTACTGATCGCGGCAAGATTATCCAAGTAAGGGCGCCAATCTGGAATTGGACCTGTACCCCAAAACCGGATAAAGCGTATGCTGAACCGTCGAATTCGCGCGGCGGTAGGGTTCTTGGTAAAGAAGTCGATGATTGAACTTAATGCGGCGGAGGCAAGCAGCTGGAAATTTTCAGTTCCTCGATGACCAAGTATCACGTAAAACTCGATGTGGTTCAGTTTTCGTAGGAGCGTGAAGTCGCATTCGAACCAGTCTTAGGAAAAGTGTAAGTCAGTAAGTTCATGATTTGGTGTTGAACCGGTACATACTGGTGGGGCGCTCCTTTAATATGTTTCGTATTTGTAGGCTTTCCAATGAATTCATGGTATTGGTCATGATTCTATTGGCAAGCCACACAGTCATATCAGTGTCGTAGATTATCAAGTGCTTGATTCGGGAGACAAAAGAGTGGGGCAGGTCAATGAGAGCATTGACACGTGATGGGGTTCTAAAGAGTATCTCTAATGTTGGTGCAGTCATTCTCGAGTAGTCCGTGGATGTCGCGTTGGGACAGTCATCTGTGAAATCAACAAGCGTGACTCCTGTGAGCTCGAGATGCATCACGTTGATGTCGAGGGAGAATATAGGAATTGGAAAAGAGTGTATCTCGTCAATGCTAAGCTTCACAGTGAGGGGGACGTAAAGGCCTGAATGAGCGCATCTCGGGTGTCGTGGTGGATGCTGGACCATAAGCACTGTGCATTTATTATCGACAGCGAGTGTAATGTAGTCGCCATGCGAAGAATGGAAGGAAGATCTGAATCCTTATACAGCCAGTCACCAAGGGACCAGAGCTCAAGCTCACGGACGTGATCTAAAAGATTGGGGTTCGCCTCCACCAGACTGCGTAGACTTTGAACATGGTCAAGGTTGATTATGCGAATAGTCCAGTATGAGTGAGTCCGACTGCGTGAGTAAAGCAGGCTGGACGCCAGAGAGCATTGCTTCAGCGATCCGTAATCGTTGTGAAGGTTATCGATGATCTTGTCGAGAAGCTCCTGTGGTACCCTTGGAGATAAAGCCATGATGGAGGACTCGGATTCAAGGCGTAGAGATACAGAAATTGCGAGATCGGCGTTGTGATTCCACTGAGATTTCGTCAGAATTGGCGTCGACAAGATCGTCGAAGGACTATTGACCGAAGAGTTTATACATCACCGTTTTGGCGGTGGTGCAAATGTGGAATGACGGGAAATGCCGACCGCCACAAGACGCTGCAGAAATCCGGCCCGAGGCCGGCCCGATCCCTTACTTCCAGCTTCTTCCGTTGATGTTGAAAAGTTGTCTCTGCTCTATCCCTTGGCCTTCCTACGGTACGTCGGTGGGCAACAAGATGTTCTGTGTCGAAACTACGATTCAGGACATCAATTCTTCGTAAAGGACTGAGCCACCTCATTGAATTATCACGCCAACGTTGCAACGCCAACTTCTGATGGCACGCACTCACTACGATGCGCGTCGAATCTCTCTATTCCATGCCATATCATCGAGTAAGTCATCGGTTGAAGACCTCCCGATCTCATACTATCTGAGTCCCTTCTCTGGCGACAGGTTAGAATTGCAGATCCGCCAACTCCACCGACCATCATTGTCAGCATTGGATTCATTGCTAGATATCGTTTGAGTCTTTCCATTCTGCATAATCCTGCGCTCGCTGACCGTGTTTACATCACTCTTTGTCATTTATCATCCATCGTCCTGATGGTGAAATCGTACCGCGCGCAAAAGTACGTATAGTGCATAGGGATGTAGCCTCTGCGAGAACCCCGTTCGACTCGGGGTCGGGACAGTCATTGTGGATGTGTTTTTTTATGCATACTATGCTTGCACGATCACAACGTGCTCATATTGCTACGCGTACGTGCATTTCGAACGTTTTTGCTCAGGTTTATCTGACCTCGTAATCCTCTTTTCAGAGTATGTTGAATATGGAACTAATGTTTCATTGCCCATCCAACGTAGCGGAACGACCTGGTCTTTCGAGCACGCACGACTCGAACCGTTACCATATGACCCGAGAGACTGACATCGCTCCGATGATGTAGCAGATGCACGCCCTGTTCGCACGTCTTCCAACATCGTCGATCGTTCTGTGGGAGCCACGGTCCACACGTTCCGTTTGAGGTCCACATATCACGTAGGCGCATGTGTCGGACATGTCTAGTGCGTTCTCTATTTCTATTCCTTCTCGTATTAACATACAGATATAGATCTCGCCGTGTGGTCTTCGTGAACCTCGCCCGATGGTCATCGAGGGTGTCGTGCTTATTCACCTTGTATTCTCCTCCTCCTGATACCGTTCTTTCTTACCATCTGAGAAGCGACAAAGTTATCTTTTTTTCCAGGACGTTCAGTTATCTCGCCTCTTCTCGCACACCACTAGGTATCGCTTCATATCTCCCATCGTCCCACTGATGCAATGGAATCACGCCCTCCTTATTTGAAAAGCGATGTTGATGATTCTGCCTTTTGGTTTTCACGGTCTCAGAAACCCATTCATCGCTTGTCTAAATTTAAGTTGCACGTCAAAGTCCGTCGTCCCTTTGGTTTAACGGAATGCACATCGCTTGAAACCGTGAGTGCATGAGTACCTCGTTCAATTCGGGGTAGGGACAATGGCGACAACTTGCGCAATTTTTTTTGGTGGGACAATGGGGAGGAGAGGGGAGATTCTGATTTCGTGTGGGTTTTCTGTACCTCTTGTTCTATGTTCTCGGGTTTATTCCTCCTTGCTCTCTTCGTTGTTAGAAGTTGCAATGAAGATTTCTTGGACGAGGGCGTGGAAGCATCAGAGCGTCACTTGTATTCTCCCAGTGTCGATATATGCACTGTAGTAACCCCGCCCCCCGCAGCCATATTACAAGAAAACTCTACCACATCGGAATGCCTCAAATATCGCGCTGCAACGTAAACGAAAAACCACTGTTCAGTAATAATCATGGCGATTACTGTTGTGTTCGTACCTCTGTCCCATCGCCATCTGACTTAGATTTCCAATTAAAGAAGAAAGAGGAAAGCAAGCTTGACAGGGAAAAGTGAAGGATGCACTTCACGGGTAGAGTTTGCGATGCCGTGTTCGAACCTGTTCATTCACGGGCGGATAAGTAGTAAGGCAAGTGGAATGAGGAGTTTTGCTCATCTCTCCGCCATCAGTTTGCTGGTACACACAGCATAGCCTTGTCTGCTGACACGAGGAATGGTAGGAGACTGAGGTGGTACGCGCATTGGGGATGTAGATGTGACATGTACATCCCGTCTCCCGTCTCCCGGCTCCCTGTTGTTTTTACCTTTTATCTTCCTCGTGGTGTTGACATGAATACAATACCATACGTGAGGGTGTCCCCAAGCAGAAGCCGTGGTCGGAATGGAGGAAGGAACGTGAACACTGAATACGGCCCACGGGCGCTTTTGGTGCGCGTGCCATTTTATGTTCGTGGTAAAAGGAATACAGAACGGCGTATCGCGGTTGAAGTTTGAACAGACGGCCGGGAGGTGAATACCGGCAGTACCACAGCTGGCGAGAGCAGTCGTCAGCAGATAGTTCCGAGATTTTCGTCGAAGACCGAGTCAGGCAGTTACGTGAAGTGTGAGTGGGACGTAGACGAAACGGTCGTGGACGATTGGTGGTTGTGCATGAGAATTCCGGGACATGGTGGAGAAGCACAACGTAACAATATTCTGATACTTCGGGGACTAATACCGTCCTGGTGATGTAACGGACACGCGCCCACTTCACTTGAATAGGGGTCCACGTTCGACTCGGGGCCGGGACGTGCAGCGGCACATCCACTTTTGATATATGGATCCGCGTGAGGTGAATGCTTAAGTGACGGGGATGTGCAAAGGACTAGAGGAAGAGGTGAAGGATCCGGACTCAATGGCGTCAAGTTGTAATAAAAATCAGTTGATCAAATATATTTGGGACGGTACGTACACGCGCAATAAGTTTTACACCACTTCTTCTGTTTCGATCTATGATGGTCTCTGCAATGCTCGAAGGTTCGCCATCTGACAATGACAACAGCGGGAACTCATAGTTCGAGATAATTGCACCATGAGGATAGCTGAGATCAAGGTTGGAGAACGAGACACAAGCATCGAATCAAGTTTAGTCAACGAGAGGTTTCTCCAAAAGTGGACGGAATACAAGGTTCGAGCAGCAGCAGGGGCCTGTAAGAGAGATAAGACTGTGCCTGGCGTTCATGACAATGCTGCCGAGGATTTGAGGAATACACCAGGTATAGACGCAGCATAGATGAAACTGTTGAGAATCGTTGAGCTTGTAGTGGTGAAGGTTGTGGTGAGAACTAAATGAGAACGCCGGAAAAGGCGGAGAAGCAAAATTGATCGGCTCGGGTTCGTCCCGGTCCGACGACGTACATGGCTGGGCAACAGGTTTTTTACCACCACAGACGACCATCGAGACGCCGCTTAGGTCGTTCACGCCGAGCGTGCTGTTGTGCTATTGTCAGCAGCTCTGCTATTATGCAGGTCCTATGCGCCGTTATTTGAACTCTGCTCTATCTTCAATGAAGGTTCTTCGAACATGCCCATGTCAGTCGATGTTTTTGGTCGACAGTGACAATGCCGCCGCCGCCACGTAGAGATGGAGTGGATGGCGCATACGAGGTCGGCCTATCAACACCACCTGCCTGTAACATACGCCCTTCTCGCTCACATTTCGAACCCAACTTTCCGTCCGTATGTTTGAGGCAACAGATCTGCCGTGCCATATTTCGCCTCAGCCTCGATGCCCAAGACGGTGAATGATGATCCACCAGCTTTCTAGCATATACGTTCCTCAACACTCGGTGGGCACGGCTTCACACTGTCAATGTTGGAAATCAGGTCGAATCTCAGGACCTGGGTACGTCCACTATTGAAATGTCTGTTTCTCTCTCTGACGGATCGTGCATCAGGGAAATCCTGGGCATCATCTGTTCATCCACTGCTGTGATCTTTCCAGAGAGTTATATTTCACCTTCATTTCTCAACCAGGTCCTCGAACGCCGTCATCGTGTAGGATCAATACCGTCATTTCGAGCCCCATTCACATCCATCCACCATTCGCTTCTCCATACTCATCATGCCCGTGCATGCATCGTATTTCAACTGCAGACCTCATGAACGAACACCTCGAGTCTCGTTGACCACCATCCCATGCCGGACCTTCTCCTTACTTCCTCGACTGCTCTCCATCCATTCCCCCCCATGGTCACAGGACTTACACATGCGAGGGCGCTAGCACGACCCTCGCTCGTTGTCCAAAGACGATTTACACGCCTGCCCAGCTCCTCGGTGGTGCACACATACCCATCTCGCCCTCTCCACACACATTTTTTCCTCGCTCTCCATGCTCAATGCATGGTGATATTTCTGCGCTCCGGGTACGGAAGTTCGCGTCTTCGAAGATGGGGTAGATGCCAAGAAGAGTTGGGACGATTAAGTGCCTGTGCTGTAGGGAAGATCGATTAGGAAAGCAGTGAAGGAGATGGCTGGTGGAGGGGTATGGTCGTGCCGTCCGAATTTTCAGGAAACCGCCGCCGCCGTACTCATTGTCCCTGCTAATCGAGTCCTGCCCACGGTCCTTCTCCCCATCCCCGATCGCCTGGTTGATCCCAGCATACCCGCATGTACGTCGTCCGTGGATGCTCACACCCATCGTCTACTGCGGCGAACACTCTATCATGTATCCCTACCGCCAGGCAGCGTTCGTGCATGGTCCATGCCAAGTCTCCCCAATCCTTTATCGATACATGTCATGATACGGCCTTTCGTGCTCTATCCATCCATCCATGTTCTAATCAGACGTCGATTATGTGTCACGTAATCATTCACTCATCACCACATCGTTCCCTCCCCTCGGTTCCCGTTCATCCTCACCCTCGCGGGTGTGCAACTGCGTCCTTCGAAGGTGTGGGTTGGAATGCGCGAGTGGTGGGGGAGCGTTGGGGTGTAAACGCACGAGGAGGGGATGGGAGGGGAGATACTTTGGAGGGTGACAAATTGGGAAGCAAGGACGAGGCCGAGGACTTCAACACTACAACCGCATGCATACCCATCTCTGCACCCACCGCCTAACGGACGCCATCAGGCCATCGACACATCGCATCTACACATCACCCCCTTCGTTCCTGTCCCTCGTACCCGGTACATGGTGATATTCTAGCACTCTGGGCATGGAAGTTCACATGGCCGATGCAGGGAGAGCGGCGGTCGTGGTGTTGGGCAGATCGGGTAGGGAAGCATGTAAGGAGAAAGGGAGAAGCAGACGAAGGATGGGAGAGGTATGCCCGTGACAGTCCAGAGATTCGGGAAAGCACGGCCCTACTCGTCGTCCGCGTTAACCGAGCCCCTGGCCACACGCGCTTTCTCCCCGTTCCCGCTCTTCTGTTCGATCCCAGCCTACCTGGCTCGCATCCAGCATCGACTGCGCCGAACACTCCACCATGCATCCTCACCATCCATTTCACCCGCCGGATACCATCCTTGTACGGTGCGTGGCGAGTGCGGTTCGAGCTGGAGAAGGAAAGGGAGAGAAGAGGTGACAGTGGTTTCTAGGTATTGGCGTTGAATATCGGGCCGACGATGACGAGAAGAAGACCTGGATACCACCACGTACATCTTCGCTGCATGTTCGCGTCCTCATTATTTTCCTGTCTCTCTCCCCTTCGTTCCGACCTTCACATATGACGATGACACGGACCATAGGATGTTCGGAGCACGTACCCGCCGAATGAGACATATTTTGTTGACTGGGTTTTATCTGAAGTGCGGGAAAGTAGAATGAGTGTTTTGTTGGCCATCGTTCCTTCCTTGTATCCCCCGAGCTCTCTTACCTGGCCTTTAACCTACGATTCACATTCAGTCGACGTCGCTCTCTCACCTGAATGTACTCCTATGGGTACACACCCCATGGCGCCTGGTCCTGTTGACAAGCGCTCCACGCCAACGAACTCGCGCGAAATACTCTTTCCTCTTCTTGGTTCTCTCATGCTCTCCGGTCGCATGAGCCTCATATGTTGATGGATAGTCAACTCCCGTCGACTGTCCCGGTGGTGGAACGGTATGCTTACCACGCCCCCATCATATAAAATTCGATATGAAGCATGCGTGGGGGAGGTCCCCGTTCGACTCGGGGCCGGGATTTACATATATTTGAATCTAACAATTTTTATTGGAATGCTAGTGTTCGATTTGTATGCGTCGGGCAATCCTCCATTCTTGAGAGGACCAATGACGCAGAACTGCCCCAGGAGCAAAATGGATATTTTTCTTCTATCCCGAATTCGTGGATGCCTCCCATTTCTGTCGAGATACGGGTTTGTGAGCTACGTTTTCCTGACGTTATAAACCAGTTGATCAGGCGAGCGATCCGTCATTTTATGAAGTGCTTCAAGGTTTCGTATCGTCCCAGTAGCATGGTGGATGCATGCCCACGCTCGCTGAAATCATCCGGTGCGGTTCTGTGGGAGCTTCCCCATTCGACGCGAGGCTGGCAATACCTCTGATGTCATGGTTTCCATTTTATTCCCCGGTGCATTCACTAGGTGGGAGGTATGTTACAATTGCGTGCTACGTCACCTGTATCAGGCATGTCTGACCGCCTCCCATCGAACAGGATATTTTAAACATGCATTTCTTATTCTCACGTCCTTCTACTCTGCTCGCAGGTAGCACACGTCTAAAGTGGTATGGTTTCCCTTTACTCACCCACCCTGCACCATGGCCTCGATGATGCTTCAATGACCACCATCCATCGTCCCGGTGGTGTAATGGAACCACGCACGCTGAATGTTTGGTATAAGCGAACCCAATATGCAGTGGGAGCTCTTCGTTCGATTCGAGGACCGGGAAATCTCGCATGGCTTGTGGTTTTTTTGTGCTTCCGATTTACTTATCGCCACTCCTATGTCTTCCTTTCGTGTTCTTGTTGCCTGGATAGATGCAATCCTTTCCGTTGGATTGGGTGATTAAAAAAAGACGAATCAGAGGAGTGTGGAGGGATGATGCACGCCGTCTGCGATGCCCATCTTGAGACTTGAGAGAGCTGGGTCTTCTTCGGTATTTAGACTCTAAACTAACAATCTCACAAGTTGGCGAACCAAGAACCATTCGTAGACTATAAGCACATCTATACTACCTACCTAAGTTTTCGATTCAAATTTCCAGTTAACACCTCCGGTATCACCAGACGCTGGGATCGATCAATTTTATTTCAGGAAGAAATTCACCCAGACAATCAGATTCAAGTCAGCCGAGTACACCCACTAATTCGTGGTGGAAGACTCGGCGGTTCACTGCTAGGAGGACGCACTCCCCTCCCTAATCTCAATTTCTTTCTTCATAATAACAAATGCAGGCTTGAAACACCTCGTTCGATGGGAAGAGATCAGACAGACTCGACACAGTTGGTGTTAATCTACAACACGTACCTCCCACCCAGCGAATCCACCGAGGGAAAAAACAGGGAAGATAGAATCACCAGAGGTATTGTCCCAGCCCCGCGTCGAACGGGGAAGCTCCCACACCCAAGCGTGGGCATCTATTCACCATGCCACTGGGGCGATACAAAACCTTGAAATGAAGGATCACTTGATGGATAGACGGATAGACTGTTTTACTGTAGATGGTCGGAAAAAGGGAGCTCACAAACGGTCTCTCGACTGACAAAGAAGGGAAGTTCCGTATAAAAACGAAGTATCCACCATGCTCCTATTGCGATTGTGAATTCTTCAAGTCCTCTCGACAATGGAATATCACGCAACACATAATCATGGAACACCAGCATTCCAACAACAAAATCTGAACATCCAAATATATAGGTGTAAATCCCGGCCCCGAGTCGAACGGGGACTCCCCCATGCTTCCTTATATGATGGGGGGGTGGTAAGTATACCTTTACACCACCGGGACAGTCGATGGTAGCTGGCTGTCCATCCATGAGATGGGGACATCCACGAGCGTGAGCTCGAGATAAAAGAATACATGGCAGATGCGCGGGGTACAGCGTTTTCCCCAGAAAAGCATGTCCGCCTCAAACCGAACCATGAACATGGATCATAGCACCATCAAGGTGGTCTGCGAGAGATGGGAGACATGAACATGACAGGGAACGACAGCCCGACAGACATAAGCAGCGCCGGCATTAAATGCAAGGAGCGAGAGAGAATAACGACAGTGGCTGCAGAGAAAGATTTAATCATGTTGCATCCACAGAAGGGATATCGGTATGCGAGGAGGTATGTATCCCGCTCCTCTCAGAATCAACCAACACGCTTCCCGCTCCTTCCCCAGCCTGTACCGACCCCAAAGCACCCAATATTCACCACCAACACATTCTCTCAACCCAACCCCCACACCTGTCACAACAGGGAAGTACGGAGAATCAGATGGGTATATGGGACGCGAAACCGACAAGAAAGCCCCGGCACCTCGGAATCTCATGACGGACTCAACCCACATTGTCCACTCTCCCTACTCTCGCTCCGTTCCTTCAATCGCCTGACCAATTAGTATACGGACCGGTTGTCAACACTGGTTGTAGGCCAATACAGACAGTTTCCTATGCGACGTGATGAGAACAAGCAAGGAAGATAGAAGAAGATGCGTGGGGAGGTGAAGGGTATGCTGAGGTCGAGCGGGGGGAGGGAACGAGGAGAAGACATGTGGGGCAGGCGGCTCGATTAGCGGGGGCACAGTGCTTTTCGGACGTCAACGCGCGCATGCCCCCATCCTTCGTCTGCTTCTTCCTTCCTCCCCCTCCCGCGTGCTTTTCTCCTCGGCATCGACCCCGTCTTCAAAGATGCATAACGCGAACTTGCATGCCCGGATCGCAAAGGTTCACCACATACCATACACCATATACCATGTACCGAGTATGAGGGACACGAACGAAGGGGATGTGGAGTGAGGAGTGAGGTGGTGTGGATGTGTGGATGGGGTGATGATGGCGTTCGTTGGGCGGTGCATAGCGGCGGTATTCGGCCCGTCTTGGCTCTCTCTCCAACTCATCCTCCTCCAAGCCATTTCCTCCCCCTTCGCTCCTCATAGCATTTCCGCCTAACGACCCCACCACGTGAACTTGAGCATTCCAACCCGTACCTCCACATAAACTCATAATCCGATGAGGGCGAAGGTGACTGGCTAAGTTGGGTGACGTGGTGACGGGCGTAGGTAGGGTGGGGTGGGGTGGGGGTGGAAGCGCGGGAACGATGAATTGCGAGTGTGGATGAGTCGTACGCAAAGGGCTGGGATAATGGGGGGTTGTGTTGTGTTGCACCAGAGACTAGGCATGGCGGGACGACGCAGATGGTGAGCACTGAGGATACGTGTTTGGGCCAGTCAAGTGATTTTGAACGTGCACTAGAGGGACGGAGAGTGCATATACGAACAGTATCGTATGCTGGGGTCGGGAACGGGAAGAAGGAGTGTGGCCAGGGGCTCGATTAACGTGGATGACGAGTAGGGCGGTGCTTTCCCCCCAAACCTTCAGACAGTCACACACATACCCCACCACCATCCTTCGTCTGCTTCTCCCTTTCTCCTACGCAATCTGCCCGACACTACAATCGCCGCTCTCCCTGCGTGACTTCTATGCCCGAAGCGCAGGAAACCGTGTATCGAGTATGAGGGACAAGAACGACGGGGATCGGAGGAGGAGGGGATGTGTAGATGCAATGACGGGCGTTCGTTGGGAAGTGGATGCAGAGACGGACATGCGTGTGGCGTTCTTGCCCACATCCTCGTCATCCCCAAAAACATTCTCTCCCCGATCCCCTCCTCGTCCATTCCCCCCCCTCCCGCGCCGCTCGAGTGTCCCAAGCACCTTCAAACGACCTGAACTTGAACTTCCATGCCCATGGAGGTGAGGGTGAACAGGAACTAGGGGGAGAACGACGTGGCGATGGGTGAGTGGGTATGTGGAACGTAGTCGAGGTTCGACTAGGGCATGATGGTTGAGTAGCACATGAAGGACATCAGTCGATGTGATACATCGACAAGGGCCGGGATAATGAACATGCACCAGAGGCTCGGCATGGACATGCACGAACGGTATCCAGCGAGGTGACGCGGATCGTAGAGTGTTCGCTGCAGTCGAAGCAGGATGATGCGAGTATGTTGAGGTCGAGCAAAGAGCAGGGACAGGAAAGAGGAATGTAGTGGGCAGGGGCTCGATTAGCGGGGACGAGTATGGCGGCGGTGCTTTCTGGAACTTTCGGACGTCGCGCAGAAAGATCACCATGCATCGAGCATGAAGAGTGAAGAAAGGAACGTGTGGAGAGCGGGGGATAGGCATGTGTGTGCAAATGAGGAGCTGGGTGGATAGTGAGCGAGTACCATAGTGGAGACTTCGCATGTGCGTACCCCGTGGGTAGAGAGCAATCAACGAGGCAAGGAGAAGGTTCGGCGCGGGATGGAAGTCAACGAGACCCGAGTTGTTCCTCCGTGGCTTCCGGAGCTGAAAGACGAGGCATATACGAGCATCTTTGGTACAGAGAAGCGAATAGTAGATGGAGGTGAGTGGGCGTCGAAATGACTTGGTTGGTCGTACACGAGGAGGGTGTTGAAGGACCTGGTAGGAGAAAGATGTCAGGTGTCCTTGGTCGTGAGAGGGTGAGACGGCGTATGCTTGAGTGAAAAGAATTCCTGGTCCGCGTGCATCAATGATATCTAGCGTGATGAGGATAAGTCGAAGGAAGATGACTATTCAGCGTAGTCGATAGAGGGTGTGACAAAGCGCATATGTTGAAGGCTGAGCGCTGAGCGGGTGAACATGGAGCAGCGAGACCGCAGGGGCTATATGGTGTGGAGGCTTTCAATGTCCACGTCCTTCCTTCGGGCGGGGTATTCGGCAAGGAAAAGAAAGCTTGAACGTGAAGAAGAAAGTCTAAATCTATGCAACATGTTTCTTTTTTCGTGCTTGGGATGCTCTGATCAGTTCACTATCAGAGAAGAACGGGTACTACTCCAGGCAACGGACGTACCAATCTATCTGTATTGTGCCTGTCGTCTTCAGTATCAATAAGACTGCCCGCCAAGAGTCTAAGCGCTGCTTGCGAAAGATGATCGAAGGTTGTCGTTCGTCATTCTGAATGCTACAGCTGGTTGAACGATGGATGGCGCAGAAAGACTAGTCCATATCGTGTGGGGTGTGGCGTTTAAGTGAAATCTGCGCACACCCAAAGCTTCGAACGGTGAAGATTTGAATATCAAGTGTGCATGAACGACCTGTTGCAATTGCAATTGCCTGTCAATGATAGAAGGGAGGATGTTTGCCGAGCCACGTGGGCGATCAGGCCGACGAGAATTAGCCGATCCCGGATCCGATCCGATCGATTCTGCGCTTTTCCATCTTTTACAGCATTCCCTCCACCACATATCGTATACAGCTCTCCAAATCCTGAAGAGATGTCAGTCGCATTACAACCAGCCGATCCTACAAACCTGGTCGTGTCGCCTCCGCCTCCATCCGTGCTACCGCAAGAGCTCCTTGACAAGATCGTAGACAACCTTCACCACGATTTCGAGTCGCTGAAACAATGCTCTCTGGCATCGAGCCTGCTGAAACTGCGCAGCCATAAAAATCTTTATTCATCCATTCGCCTATATAATAAATACCGTATTCAATGCCTTCGCAGTCTGGTGGACGCGAACTCTACGCTTTTAGAGAATGTCCGTGAGCTGACGCTTGCACATTTTTGGGCTTGGGTAGACGAAGATAGATACCTCCCTGTTATCCTTCGCACGGCAACCTCATTGCACTCCCTGTTCATACGAAAGGCGTGTTCATGGTCGCGCATTCACCGAGATACCCGAGACGCACTCATTCAGGCCTTCAGATCCCCCTCCCTGGTGAAGTTAAGCATTCACTCAATAGACTCCATTCCAATTACTATCTTCGCCCTCAACATCAATGTGACATATCTCTCACTCAGAGGTGTCATGTTCGATGCCTTCACGGATGACCTTCCCACTGCGACGTCTGCCGACTACTCAAGAATGACTGTAGACACATTGGAAATATACGTCAGCACCTCACCGCTTTTGCACACAGTCATCAACCTACCCAACTCTTTTATCGCTCGAATTCGCCATCTGATAATCTATAAACGTGCCGTGACTGGCTCACTCGCCCCCAGTATCATGACTGCTGCCCGGCATTCATTGGAAAGCCTACGCATACAACAGAGCCCAAGGTCATCCCTAGAAGGTACGTCCCTGTTCATCATCAGACACAACATCTACTTAAGATTCTGCTAAGATTGGCTCCCCTACGATTTCACTCTGCTGCCCGAACTCAGGCATATTGCGTTTGACTTAGACCTTCGCTATGGCGCGACCGATGATTTCAGTGCGCTCGCCGATACTGCCTTGGTCCTAGTCGTTGGTTTCTTCACCTTAAGCCCCACGGCCGCACGAATCCAAAACTTAAGCATACGCATCATCCGCGCTTGGGATGATGATTTGATTCTGGATTTCCGCCCTTTCCTGAATACTCTTGCTATGGACAGTGAATGGAAAAGGCTCGATCGAATTCTTGATGCAGCGAAAAGCTCAGTATCATGGTCCCCAAAACACACCATCACCCTGGATTTGGGGTTGACATGGCGGGATGGTCGACAATACCTCTATGGGCCATCGGACGACCTTTTATGGCGCCAATCAGTGGACCAGATGAAGACATTGTGGCGCGATAAAATTCACGATATAATGCCACTGGCTTCCCACCGCGGGGTACTCGTTACGGGCGACGTAGTTTATACAGACATATACTAATCCGAGCATTTTCGCCATCCTCGCTTTCGTTGTCATCTCCCATTTTTCCCTCCAACCCTTCCCGCATGGCAAAGGTGAAACACCACGCCCCGACAATCTCGCGCCTCGTCCTCTCGCCAGGCCCCATACCCCCAGCATCCGAAACCGAGTCAAATATGCCCCAGTGTGAGTATTGGATAGAGATCAAGACGAGCATGTAGTCGCCGTGGTGTACAGTGGGGAAAGAGAGGGGCAGAGCAAATGTGATAGTCGGTACTGATGTCGGTACTGATAGAGCACCAGTGACAAGCAACCAGATTCGTTCCGGCATACGAGGCAGTAAACACCAATATAAGAGAAACGACGGGCTCATCGAGAAAGAACGCGGTGGTTTAGTGTGCACGCTGCGAGCTCCGGTGAATGGCTAAGCACGAGACGTTGTGAAGACAACATTTCGGTAAGTATTTAGGGAATAGATAACATGAGAGAGAAGGCGCAAGGTGAACAGTTGAGAGTAATCGCAGAGGGTTACCGAGGAGCCTGCCGCTTCCGCATGTACAGGAAGGACCTTTCGTTCATCGTTCTCTTCCAACCGCTCGACGGATAAACTGGTTTCTATATAACAGAACCGAAAGACCCACGAGGTCGGGATAAAAACAAAGTATCGATCATGCTACTTGGGGGATTCTGAGTCGTTAAAGTCCTCTCGAGGATGAAGGATTGCCCGACACACAGAAATCGAACACTAACTTTTCAACAAAAATTTTGGACAGTCAGATACATGTAAATCAAATCCCGGCCCCGAGTCGACCGGGGACCTCCCCCAAGCATCCGTGAAATAAGTTCTCATATTATCGGAGCGTGGTAAGCATACCATTCCACCACCGGGACAGTCGATGGGAGGTGACTATCCATCAATAATGTATGAGGCTCATGAGACCGGAGTGCATGAGAGAACTGAGAAGAGGAAAGAGTACTTCGCGTGAATTCGTTGACATGGAGTGCTCGTCAACAGGGTTATGCGTCATGGGGTATGCATTCAAGTGAGAGAACGGCATCGAATGAAGGCGAATCGCAGGTTCAAGGCTAGGGAAGAGAGCTCGGGGGATACGAGGAAGGAACGACGGCCAACTATACAGTCATTCCATTTTCCAACATTCCAGCGGAAAATCCAGCCATCAAAATATGTCTCATTCGGGAGGTACGTGCTCCGAACATCATATGTGCCGTGCCATCGTCATAGGGAAAGGTCGGAACGAAGGAAAGAGGGAGGAGAATAATAAGGACACGTGCATGCAGCGAAGATGTACGTGGTGGTATTCAGGTCTTTTTCTTGTCATCGTCGGCCCGATATTCAATGCCAATA
Source organism: Hypsizygus marmoreus (assembly GCA_013433165.1). Classification (NCBI taxonomy): domain Eukaryota; kingdom Fungi; phylum Basidiomycota; class Agaricomycetes; order Agaricales; family Lyophyllaceae; genus Hypsizygus; species Hypsizygus marmoreus. Next base: position 5,359,559 of record CM024084.1, on the reverse strand, counting down.
CCTAGAAACTACTGTCACCACTTCTCTCCCTTTCCTTCTCCAGCTCGAACCGCACTCGCCACGGACCGAACATCCACCACGAACATGCTCTCCCACGCTGAGCAACCAGAACTTGAATGGTTGCGAAGGGGAGATGAGGTGGGAATTGAGAGAATGAGATGGGGAGTGTGTGGAGCATGAGAAAGGCGAGAAAGGGGCGGGGAGGGGTAGTTTCTCAATCGCAGATGAGGCACCTGTATTGAACGTGGATCGTAAGAACGAGAATGGCGAAAGATGATCGCCGGGGAACCGTGTATACGAAAGGATGAGCAGGGAACCAGCAAGATACAAAGCATATCGCCACGTCCCCACTCTCTTCTCCTCCCCACAAAGTCCAACCCTCGTTAGCAGCGGTGAGAAGAAACCCATCCCCTAGCTTGCCTCATCCGATTGAGCATATGTGCTGGTCATAGATATCCAGAACGCCTATACCACCAGACAGCGATGGGGGGAGCCAGGAACGCAGGACTGGCACGACGACGACGACGAGGTCTGCCTTTCAGTATTTCACACGTCGGAACCCTCCACTCCACAAGTACACACTCCCCCGTCTCCCTCTGACCACCCGCACGCCCCAGGGCAATAAGCACTGATAATCCACGCTCCTCGGTATAGCCCAATTCGGATGAGTACTGGGAGGCGGGGACCCGGACAAAGGGGATGCGGAGGAGGAGGTGTGCAGATGCGATGATGGCAGTTCATTGGGAGGTTGATGCAGAGACACGAGCACACGTGTGGCGCCCTTGTTGAGACCAACCTCGCCTTCGCCCTCGTCCTTGTCATTCCCCAAAATCTCTCTTTCCCTCATATCCATATCCCCCCGACACGACCCCGCCATTCGAGCATTCCAACCCACACCTTCGGATGAGGAACGGCGGACGGATGTGTGCGTGCGGGGACGGGAGCAAGAGCGGGCAAAATAACGGAGGTTAGGAGGATGGGTAGTGCACCAAAGGCCGTATCGCTGTCAGTCGATGTGGCATATCGACAAGGGCCGGGATAATGAACGTGCACCAGAGGCCCGAAGAGTGCATACATGAACAGTATCGGATGCTGGGGTCGAGCAGAGGGGCGAGAACGAGGATAAAGCGTGTGGCCGGGGACCGGTGCTTTCCCAAACCTTTAACGTCACGCGCATACCCCACCACCATTCTTCGTCTGCTTCACCCTTTCTCCTACCCGACCACGACCGCCGATCTCCCTGCATAACTTCCATGCCCGGAGCGCAGGAAGATCACAGATCATCGTGTACCGAGTATGAGGGACCGGAACGAAGGAGATGCGGAGGAGGAGGAGATGCGTCGATTTGACGACGGCGTTCATTGGGCGGTGGGTACAGAGACGCGTATGCATGTGCCATCCTCGCCCTCATCCTCATCATCCTCAAAACTCTGGCGTCTCCAAGAATGGCGACGTCGCACGCGCGAGCACCAACAACAATGGAGGGGGTGCAGTTCAAAATGCCAGGCGAATGTTCGATGCATGCGGTTGTAGTGGTGAAGTCCTCGGCCTCGTCCTTGCTTCCCAATTTTTCATCTTCAAAAATCTCTCCCCTCCTCCATCCCCTCCTCATGCGTTGACGCCCCAACACTCGCCCAGCACTCGCGCATTCCAACCCACATTTTCGAAGGACAAAGTTCCACATCTGCGAGGATGAGGATGAACGAGAACCGAGGGGTGGGAACGACGTGGTGACGAGTGAATGGTTACGTGGCACATACTCGACGTCCGATCAAAACATGGATGGATGGGTAGCGCACGAAAGGCCGTATCATGCCATGTATCGATAAAGGATTGGGATGAGAACCGTTGTGTGGGAGACTTGGCATGGACCATGTACGAACGCTGCCTGGCGGTGGGGATACATGGTAGAGCATGTGCCACAGTAGATGATGGGGAGAGAGGTCCACGGACGAGGTATATGCACGTACGCTGGGATCAACCAGGCGATCGGGGTTGGAGGGAAGGACTGGACCGTGGGCAGGGACTCGATTAGCAGGGACAATAAGTATGGCGGCGGCGGTTTCCTGGAACTTCGGACGGCACGACTATACCCCTGCACCGTTCCTCTTCTTCCCGCCGTCCCCTTCATTGCTTTCCTAGTTGATCTCCCCTACACACAGGCACTTAATCGTCCACCCTAGTCGCTCTCCTTGGCATCCACCCGATCTCCAAAGACGCATGCGAACTTCCGCGCCTGGAGCACAGAAAGATGACCGTACGGTACAAATTATGAGAGGTGACGAGAGGAATGGAATGTGTGTGGAGAGCACGAGGTGGGTATGCGTACGCCGACGAAAAGTGGATGGATATTACTCGTCTTCGGATAATGAGCGAGGACCTCGCATGCGTGTGCCCTGTGGGGGAGATGGATGGAGAGCAGTCAAGGACATAAGGAGATGGTCCGGCGCGGGATGGGTACAGAGGAGCGATGGGGTGAATGGGGCTCGAAATGACGGCATTGGTCCTAGACGATGACGGTGTTCGAAAACCTGGTCGAGAAACGAAGGCGAGATGTATATGACCTTCTGAGAGGCGTCGCAGCAATGGATGAACAGCTGATTCCAGGAATGCGCTAACGTATGATCCGTCAGAGAGGAAAAAGTATCAATTGACTAGTGGACATACCCAAATCTTGGTATTAGACCTGATTTCCAACGTCGACAGTGTGCAGGCGTGCCCACCGAGGGTCAAGGATCTTACGCTAGAAAGCTGGTGGACCATTGTAAATTGTTTTGAGCAACGGGGCTGGGACGGTTTATGGCACGGCGGATCTGTTGGGTTCGAAATGCGGGCGAGAGAAGGGTGTCTGCGTCGTTCTACGTGGCGGCGGTGGCATTGACCAAGGACATCGACTGAGAGGTCTGGTCACCTTGCGGGACAGTCATGAGCGATGGTCGTCGATGGTGGAAAACCTGTTGCCAAGCCATGTGCATCGTCGGACCGGGACCAACCCGATCCGATCAATTTTTGCCTCTCCACCTTTTCCGGCGTTCTCACCCACAACCTTCACCAATACAGGCTCAACGATTCTCAACAGCTTTATCTATGCTATGCTAGCGCTGTGCCTCATGTAGATTACCGAAATCCTCGACAGCCTTGTTATAAAATCTCGGCACAATCTGATCTCTGGCTCACAAGCTCCCGAACCTTGTCTTCGTCTGCTTTTCAGGAAAAACTTGATTCTATGTGTTCAACAACCTTGATCTCAGCTGTCTTCATGGTGTAAAGGTCTCGAATGATGGCTGCAGTTATGATTATCAGACGGTATGGTAGCTGAACCTTCGAGCGCCTCACGGACGATCAGGGATCGAACTAGCTCTGCCTCTATAAAGGACTAGCGTACGCATTCCCGTCACTCCCAATGCATCCACACCGCAAGACTCTATATACCAAAAATGCCCATTTCATCAATGCTATGTCCCGGCCCCGAGTCGAACATGGTACTCAAGTGAAGGTGTGCTCGTATCCGTTACACCACCAGGACGATACGGGTCCCTGAAGTATCACAGGCATCAGTACATTGTGCTTCTCGGCCTCACCCGGACTTATCACGATCAACAATCCTCCACCTCTGCCAGTTCAACGACCCTCGACCGTTTCATCCATGTCACTCGCATTCTTCATATAAATGCCTGACACTCAGTCGTCGACGACAATCTCGGAACGATCTGCTGACAACTGCTCTCGCCAGCTGCGATTCACCTCGAGGCCATCTGTTCGAACGCGCCACGCCATCATGTATCCCTTTCATCACAAACGTCAAACGTCCCGCCCATTCCGACCGCGGCTTCTGAGTGGAGGCACCCTCGAGTATAGTATTGTATGGATGTCAACACACGAGGGAGGTAAAAAGTAAAAACAACTAGGAGACGGGAGATGGAAGACGAGATGTAGATGCCACATCTCCATCCCAAATGCGCGTGTCATTTCAGTCTCCTGCCATTCCCCGTGTCAGTAAGCAAGGCTGCGCAGTGTGTACCAGCAAACCAATGCAAGAGAGGTGAGCAAACCTTCATTCTACTTGTCTTACTTGTCTCACTACTTATCCGCCCATGAACGAACGCGGCATTGCGATCGCAAACTCTACCCGTATAGTGCATCTTTCACTTGTCCCCGTCAAGATCGCTTTCCTCTTTCCTCTCCAATCGGAGATCTAGGTAAAATAGTGAAGGGAAGGAGATACGAACACAACAATAATTGTGCCACGAGGATTACCTGAAGAGATGCTTCTCTGCTACACATCAGCACGATATGTGACGCATTCCGTCGTAGGATAACCTTACATGTACGAGGTCACTACAGTGCATATATCGAAGCTCGGAGAATAAAAGTGACGCTCTGATCCCTCCATACCCTCATCCTAGTAATCTTCATTCCAAATTCCAACTACACATCGAGCGAGAGGGAAAATAAACCCAACATCGAACAAGAAAGTACAAAACAACACCCAGATCAGAATACATGCTAAACTTAGTGCAAAATTTACTCATTCCACGTCGCACGAAACCCGAATCTCCCCACCCGCACACCACCCCCGCACAAAAAGAAAGCATATGTCTTTGGCCACGATTGTCCCTGCACCGAATCGAACAAAGCACTCGGGCATGCACGATACAAAGAGGCATGCATTCCGTTATACCAAAGGGACGACAGAATGGGTTTGTGAGTCTTCATGGAAACCAAAAATAAGCTAGCACTGACTCCTTGCCTCGGGATGAACGGGGTGGTCCCCCGGAATCAGACGTCCATTTTCATATTAAAAGAACGTGATTCCGTTACATCACTGGGTCCTAGGGTGTACGAAGTGATATCTAGTGGCGTGCGAGAAGAGGTGAGATAACTGGACGTCGTGTAAACAAAAGATATCTTCGTTGCTTCTCAGAGAATAAGAAGGAATTCCATCAGGAGGAGGAGAGTACAAGAAGAATAGCAAGAGACTCTCGATGACTATGGGGCGAGATTCACGCAGACCCGTTGATAGTGAGAAGTAACGGAAATAGAAAACGCACTGGACATGTCCGCCACACGCACCTAGGTGAGATCTCGACCTCGAACGGAACGTGTGGACCGTGGCTCCGAAGAAACGATTGACGTTATTGGAAGATGGGCGAACCGGGCGTGCGGCCGTTACACCATTGGAACGATATCAGTATCTCGGGTCCTACGGTAACGGTAACGGTTCGAATTGTGCGTGCTCGAAAGGGTAGGGTCGCCCTGCTATCCTGGATCGGGACGACAGGCTACTTTCACATTACTCGGCAAAGCGGATTATGAGGTCAGGTAAAATGCACGTACAAGTAATAATATGAGTTCGGTGGGACCACGCAAGCATAGTATGCATAAAAACAGACATGCATCCACCCACCGTCCCAACCCCGAGTCGAACGGGGAATCGCACAGGCTCTATGCACCACAAGCAATACTCACATAGGACCTGTTCCACTACTAGGACGATGTATAGGAACTGACAATAGGCAATATAGGACACAGTCAGCGACAGCAGGATTACACCAAACGAAAAGACTCAAACGATATCCAGCAACGAATCGAACACTGACGATATCGGCTGGCCAAGTTGCGGTGATTTGCCATTCTGGCTTGCCGCTAGGGAAGATACTCAGAGGGAATGGTATCAGGAGGTTCTCCCATGCCACAACTAACGGCGTACGCAACGTCATGGCATGGGTTAGAGAGATTCAATGGTTGTTCATCCTAAGTGCTTTCGGAGATTGGCATTGCAAAGTGGGCGTGACCACTCAATGACGTGGCTCAGTCCTCTATGAATTCGAATTTCAAACAATTGATGTCTATGAATCGCAGTTTCGACAACAGAACATTTTGTCGGAATTACCGTAGGAAGGCCAAGGGATAGAACAGAGACAACTTTTCAACATCAACGGAAGAAGCTGGAAGTAAGGGATCGAGCCGGCCTTGGGCCGGATTTCTGCACATCTTGTGGCGGTCGGCATTTCCCGTCATTCCACATTTGCACAGCACCACCGCCCAAACAGCGATATATAAAATCTTCAGTCAATAGTCCTTCGACGATCTTGTCGACGCCAATTCTGACGAAATTTCAGTGGAATTACAACGCCGATCTCGCAATTTCTGTATCTCTACGCCTTGAATCCGTGTCCTCCATCATGGCTTTATCTCCAAGGGTACCACAGGAACTGCTCGACAAGATCGTCGACGATCTTCACGATGACATCAAAGCGCTGGGATGCTGTGCTCTCACATCTCGCTTACTCCTCTCGCGCAGCCAAACACACATGTTCTCTTCTATTATCATATCTACTCGTCGTGAAGCTGCACGCCACCGCAGTCGGATGGACGCAAACCCCCGGCTTTGGGGTTATGTACGCAGGCTCACGTTCCTTGTCTTCTTCCACGTGAAGAGTGAAGGAAGTGGTACAGATGTCTCGCATATCCTTAGGAATGCTACCTCTTTGCAAACACTCTTTGTGGGGAGTACATATGCAGACGTTTCATGGTCCACGATCCCAGAAGACATTCGAGATGCATTGTTTCACGCTTTTTGCTCTCCGTCGCTCAGTACTCTCCATATTTCCTACGTCTCCTCGCTTCCAGCATCTCTTTTCGGCCTTAAAGTGCATTTGAACTATTTTTCCCTGAAAGCGCAGGGGCTTTGCGACGATCTCATTGACCTGGGATCTGCTGATCTCTCAGGAATGAGTGCACATACTCTGGAGATATCCAGCCAAGGTTCTGATGACCAGACACTCTTATCAATCATTGCCCATCCAAACTCCTTCAGTTGTCGAGTCAAGAAATTGATCCTTCGCAATATCGGAAACACTAAATCGCTCGCTATCCCAATGATCAAGGCAGCCATGTATTCACTGGAGACGATCTTGATATTACAATATTCTTCACTCCAAGGCTGCAGTATGGATCTACCAGGTGCGTCATTTTATTCGCAACACCTGAACCCAATTTGATTCTTTCAAGTTAGGTTGGGCTGAACTTAACTTTAACCTGATGCCATACCTTCGACGGTTGGAGATGCATTTCATAATGAACATTTTCTCTCCAGAGACATTGCACGAATCTGCGATCACGGTAGTCCACAAAATTGTTGATTACTTGACCGTCAATATCTCTGTATTGCGGATCAAGCAAATTAACATCCGTCTCGTTCCGTGGTGGCTCTACACCGAATCATTCTCACCGGGGTGGCATCACATCATGGACATAGTTTGCGCGGTAAGCCATTGGAGCATGCTGGATGAGGTTCTCGAAACGAGGGCGATATCAGCGGAGTTCAACATTGCATTTGAGCTGGGAATGTACAAGGGGAACGAAGGGCTTGAGTATGGCAGCCTTGGGTCTGCGGCGGAGTGGCAGGGGGAGATTCACGTGATAAGGCGTGCATGGGAGGAAAAGATTCATGCGCGGATGCCGTTAGCATCTCGGGGAGGGGTGCTCATTACCAAAGTGGTACCAGATGAATGAATATATTCTCAGTTTGAGGGGTCTAATCTACGTTGAATAGAATTAAAGGAAAGGAGGAGGAGAAAGGGAAGTCAGCTTTAAAAATGACGCGCCATATACATTGGATTGTAAGCACGTGGGGTTTGAGAAACGAGCGAGTGAGTACACCACTGAGGCTGAGGAGAAATGTATATACACTGGAGATTCGGCACCAAGAATATTCGTCCGGTAAAACAAAAGGTGACGCGATGGACAGGAAACAATCAAGTAGACCCCAGATATTTAGCGGGCGTGGTTCTATTGCACCACCGGAATGATGAATAGTGTTCCTTGAAGCATCGTGGGTGCCATGGTACAGGGCGAGTGAGTAAATGGATCCGATGCGAACTGGACGTGTGCTGCCTGAGGCAGAGAAGAAAGATGTAAATAAAATAGAAAAGAGGTTCGACAACTCCTGTGAGATGGGAAGGGGTCAGACACGCTTGATACAGCTGGTGCCAACGCACAATATACCATCCCACCCAACGAATCCACCGGGGAAAAGGGAGGAAACCACGACGTCCGTGGGATCGTCCCAGCCCCGAGTCCAACGGAGGAACTCCCACAGAGTCGCACCCAAACTTTCAGCGAGCGTGGGGTGTGTAGCACACCAATGGGATGTTATGAAACCCTCAAGTCCACTGCACAATGGAGGACTGCTCGACGGATTGATTGGTTTCTAAAACAAACAAACAGGAAAGTCAGAAATGAATGGTTCTCACAAACACGTCTCCCGACTGAAAAAGAAGGGATCCTTGAGTATTGAGTTCGGCATGAAAGGAAAGTATCCATCATGCTTCCGGGGCGGTTGCGAGTTGTTGAAGCCAGGCAGGTATGGATAGTAGAGCGTTTCATCGAACTGCGAGAAAGGCGACGATGACGGAAGCAAACAACAGCCAGCCGTACACTCACTCATTCTACTTCGCCCACACTCCCGTCTCTCTTCACGTACTCTAGCGGAAAACCCAGACAACGAAACTCGTCTCCTGTGTGACAGGTATATGCATCGATCATCATATCTATATGCAGCGAAGGGGAGAGAGGAGGGGTAATGGGGTCGACAGAGTAGGACTAAACCATGCGTATGGAGGGAAGATATACGCAGTGGTATCCCAATACCTAGACATCACCGCCATCTCTTCTCTCCTTCTCCTGCTCGAGCCACGGTCTCAAGGCACACATTCCCCATGAACACGATCCCCCGCCTTGAGCGACCCAAACCACATACCCAAAACATCACGAACGGTTGTTGAGGGGATGTGAGGATGCATGAAGGGGAGCGACACCAAGGAGGGTTGTTCCACATCACTTCTCCCAGCTGCAGATGATGCGTCCGAATCGAACACTGTCGTATAAACAAGGATGGCAAAACATGAGTGCCGGGAAACCGGGATGATGGAAGAATGAGCGGGGACCAGCACGATTCAGAGACAAACTCCCAGTATGAAGCATCCTTCCACGTCCCCACTCTTGTCCCCTCCCTCACATATTGCAGCCCAACAGGTTCGAATTGCGAGGAAAAGACGTGTCGATATGACAGCAAGTATATTGGCTGTCGACCTCATTAGAGGAGCGTTCGCCTTTCGGACTCATTTTTCTGGCAACGACGAGAGATGTGATGAAGGAGGAGGATAGCGAGGTGCATGCAATGGTAGTGGTATCCTTGTCTTCATCCTGTCTTCTCCAAAAGCCTTCCATCTTGTCATCCCCCCAAGGACAGGCGACGACCAAGTCACTCCCTGACCCCTGGTTACGTCCTACCCAGCATGCCCATACGACGTCCATAAAGAGGACCATGCACTGAGCACGGGTTGGTGAAACGGAGAGGAACCGATTTGGAGAAGGGCATTTGTGGAGCCGCAACCAAGAAAGATGACGAGGGGACGGGGTGCGGTGGATTTGAGTCATCCATGAGTAGATATCCCATGAGACCGGGCGAGCGAGTACGACGGCCCTAACTGTTAAGGGTTGGGAATGGGCGGCGACTCTCGAAAATCGTTCAATGGATGGGAAATAGCCAAATATAAGTGAAGTGCGCATGGTAGGGCCATGGTCTGAATGACGATGGCGGGAAGTAGGAGACGTAACAAGGAGATGGTCAAGGGGGGTGATTATTTGGAATTCCGAGGAGGTGGAGACCAAGATTCGATCCATTTCCAGCGGTAGTATCCCAGGATCAGACATGGCACTACTATCCTGCTCTTCCCTCTCCCTCGGGCCTGCCCTCAGAACCCAAATATCCATGGTGGCATCATATCCCAAATGTCTATCATTCATCGAGTGGGACAAGGCGCGTGAGTATATGTGTAGCCGCAAAGAGGATGGGGCAGAAATAATATGTGTGCCTGCGAAAGATGGCGGTGTGGGATTCATAATCGTCTTGGCTTGTGGGTGGGCAAGACGGCATGTGCGTAGGGTGAAATGACTTTCTGATCTGCGTGCACCAGCGGTAGTGCGATGGGGAGAAGTCAGAGGGAAATGGCTCTTCCGCGGTGGAGACGGCTATTCAGCATAGTTGAGGAGAGTGTGACCAAGTGGGGTGCGCGATTCGAAGGTCGAGTAGGTGAACATGGAGCAGCGAGGCCACAGGCAATAAGTAGTATGAAGGCTTTCATGATCTGCGTCCTTTTTTCAGACAGGGTATTCGACGAGGAAAATGAAGCTCGAACATGACGGCGAAATCGTAAATCCATCAAACGCGTTCGGTTTTCCCAGACTGACGCCAGAAATGCCCTAATGCATAATCCGTCAGAGATGAACAGCACTGCTCGAAACAATGAATGTACCAATGCACCGCACTTGACATATTCTCTCTAGCACCAATAAGTCTTGTCATGAGGAGTCTAAGGGCCGTCCGTCAAAGATGGTCGTGGTTGGTCTTTCATTGTTCTGAGCACTAGGGCCAATTGGAGGTGCCCGGTGGATGGCGCAGCAGGTGTTCGACTGGCCAGTCCATATCGTGTGATGTGTCTCTGGGGTGACGTTAGACAGGATCTGACGATAGCCAGAGCTTCCAACGATGATTAATGAAGAGCCAGTGTGCATGAACGACCTCTGTTGCCTTCGATATCGCTGGCGGAAGGACGGATGGTTGCAAGATGGTTGCCGAGCCACGTGGGTTATCGGATCGACAAGCACGAGCCGAGCCGATCTGATCGATCTGTGCCTCCGTCATTTCTGGCATTCACATATGGTGTACAGCTTTCTACACTACGGTCGTCGATAGGTCAATCCTTGCAACTGAGTCTTGGAACAACTTGGGAAAATCATGAAATCTCCTCTGTCTGAATAACTGTGCTCTGTTCGTTCTTCGGAGCACTTTCGGTTGATGAAAACTCTTTGAACACTGGGATTTCGTTCTTCGGCGTGCCTGTTTTCTAATGGCGGCCACGACATCTTAAGAGCGACTCTCACCTGTCCAGACCTCAATGTCTTCATTGAGCAGCACAGCGACTGGATCATTCCATACATGCTAAGCCAAATATAGAGTGGTGTCCAACATGCGTGGCAACGGATGTACGTATGTGACTTTCCCTCACTCCTCTGTGCACAGCATTGCTTGTTGTTTCTCAGCGGAACCCACGTAGCATCAAGCGCATGATTGGTCATCTGTGTTATGGACAGGATCGCAGAAACGTCACCTACAATATGCCCGTTCTCGCCACCGATCTCGCCGCAGGTGTGTTCCATGATATCAAACCCAAGCTAATGCTGTTGGCCTGTTCCTTCAGGATTTTTCCCTGTCTTCACCGTCTTTAGTAGGGTGAGTTTCTTCCATTCTTACTTCCACTCTTTCGCCCTATTCTCTTTCAAACATTACAATCCTCACACGTGTCAGGACATCTTAACTGGAGCGTCTTCGTTCGAGCACGATTATGACTTTTCCACTACTAATCTCTTACGGCGCGCACACGCAGAGGATAACGATGCACCATATATGTGGCTGATGGAGCTTCTTGATGTTGAAGGTGTTTGTGCGTACAGTATTAGTCTTCATCCATTATCATCACATGCTGACCAACGTCTATTCATGCAGGCCAGCCGAGCTTTCAACCATGCATCCCTGGTCCCAGACGACGAGAACACGGATATCGTATGGTCAGTGAAGCTGAGCAGGAAGGCCTCGATCTTTTGCGCAGAATTGATGTTCGGGTCCCGGGATCGTAATTTGGAGATATAATTTTTTTTACCCACAAACGTACCGTAGGCAATTCATGGCGTAGACTGAGATGATTTTGTTATCCATGAATTCAGTTACAGGTAATTCACAATCTGAGTTAACGTTGGACTGAGAGAAGAGTCGGGCCGGATCTCCGTTACAATATCGCATCCGGCATTGCCCGTCACTCGGCGCCAGAACAGGACCACTTCCCAGCTGGCGACTCAGACGTAGAAATTCTTCGATCAATAGGGCTCACTCTGGAAGAAGTCCTGGAAAGCAATCCTGGCAACGTGTCAGTAGGATTACAAGCAACCAATCCTACAAACCTCGTCATGTCGTCTCCACCTCCACTACCGCAAGAGCTCCTTGACAAGATCATCGACAATCTTCACCACGATTTCGGATCCCTGAAACAATGCTCTCTGGCATCCAGCCTGCTGAAATTGCGCAGCCACAAATATCTATTCTCGGCCATTTCCCTATCTGATATGTACCGTATCCAACGCCTTCGCGGTCTCGTGGACGCGAACTCTACGCTTTTAGAGAATGTCCGTGAGCTGGAGCTCGCAAATTTCTGGGCTTGGGTAGAAGGAGATACACACCTCCCTGTTGTCCTTCGCATGGCAACCTCATTGCACTCTCTATCCATACGAAGCGCACGGTGCTCATGGTCGAGCATCCACCGAGACACCCGAGACGCGCTCATTCGGGCCTTCAGATCCCCCTCCCTGGTGAATTTAAGCATTCACAGAATATATTCCATTCCAATTCCTATATTTGCCCTCAACATCAACGTGATGTATCTCGCGCTCAAAGAGGCCACGTTCGATGCCTTCACGGATGACTTTCCCACTGCGACGTCTGCTGATTACTCGAGAATGACTGTAGACACATTGGAAATATACGTCAGCACCTCACCGCTTTTTCACACAGTCATCGACCTACCCAACTCTTTTATCGCTCGAATTCGCCATCTGATAATCTATAAACGTGCCATGACCGGCTCACTCGCCCCCAGTATCATGACTGCTGCCCGGCATTCATTGGAAAGCCTACGCATACAACAGAGCCCAAGGTCATCCCTAGAAGGTACGTCCCTGTTCATCATCAGACACAACATCTACTTAAGATTCTGCTAAGATTGGTTCCCCTACGATTTCACTCTGCTGCCCGAACTCAGGCATATTGCGTTTGACTTAGAGCTTCGCTTTGGCGCGACCGATGATTTCAGTGTGCTCGCCGATACTGCCTTGGTCCTAGTTGTTGATTTCTTCACCTTAAGCCCCACCGCCGCACGAATCCAAAACTTAAGCATACGCATAATCCACCCTTGGGTGGGGATTCTGGATTTCCGCCCTTTCCTGAATACTCTTGCTATGGATGGTCAATGGGAAAGGCTCGATCGAATTCTTGATGCGGCGAAAAGCTCAGTATCGTCATCCCAAAAACACACCATCACCCTGGATTTGGGGTTGACACGGCTGGATAGTCGACGATACCTCTATGGGCCATCGGATGACTTTTTATGGCGCCAATCGGTGGACCAGATGAAGACATTTTGGCGCGATAAAATTCACGATATGATGCCAATGGCTTCCCATCGTGGAGTACTCGTTGCGGGCGATATAGTTTATACAGAAATATAATCCGAGCCTGTTCGCCGTCCTCGCTTTCATCGTCATCTCCCCTTCTTTCTCCCAACTCTTTTCGCATCACAAAACATAGCCACCATGACCCGACAATCTCGCACCATGACCTCTCGCCAGGACCCATAACCCCCAGCACCCGAAACCGAGTCAAACATGCCCAAGTATAATTATTGGTAGTCGTTGTGGTGTACAGTGGGGAAAGAGAGGGGCAGAGCAAATGTGATAGTCGGTATTGATAGATGGCCAGTGACAAGTAACCAGATTCGCTCCAGTATACGATGCAGTAGATGCCAGTGCGAGAGAAATGGCGGGGCTCGTCGAGAAAGAACGTGGTGGTTTAATGTGTACGCTGCGAGCTCAAGTCCAGGAACCTGCCGCCTCCCCATATACAGCAAGAACCTTTCGTTCGTCATTCTCTTCCAACCGCTCCTGATCAGACAACCGCACGCCATAACTAATGAAAAGAACCCCTCTGTGAGAACAAATCTGAGTCATGTCACGGTCGTTGGGACCTCTGGGTGTGTGGCAGTGCTTGTGGAGAACGAGAGTAGGAAGTAGATTCGGGAGAAGAGTTAAACGCTGAGGATGAATGTAAGCAGTTAACTGCAGAAATCTGTTGAGGACTCGGAGAGGTCTGGTGCGCATTAAATCGCAAGCGTGAGCAGTCCGTGACCGTAGCAACTGATACAGAGCGAGCGCAAACGCGATCGTTGGATGTAGAAGATACATATTGGGTTTGTAGCACGTTGATTTAGAGAGGCAAGATAAATCAAGCGCGCAACAGTGGGACTGACACTGGGTGGCGTCGAGCGCATGGATTCCGGGGAAGGAAGATGAGGTACCCACAGGCGAGAACTTGCAGAAACAGAAAAAAACGCCTGGTGTCTGTGCAAGGGTCTCGGGGTGTCCTTTTCTCCAGGGACTTTTTCTGGTTGAAAGGCGATGCGTCGTAGACATGGAGTCAGAGCGAGACATAACGGCGTCGTAGAAGTATTGAGTGCAAGTCCGGAAAATGTAGAGAAGCACAGCTCCCCGGTCGCCTCGGAAGTCCCCTCCCCACCAGGGTCTGTTAGTGATATATCACATTAAACATTGCGCCGGTTCATCTTGCGAGTAAGAGAATGTCTCTGAGTTTATACCGCATCACAAAATTCCACATCGATTTATCGATCCTTTGTACATCACTAGATGGTACCAATAGACAAGACAAATGCGGGTTTCGAAGATGAGAAGACGATGGATATGTGAGGGCATCGAGAGTTCTCTGTGAGGAGGATGACAGAAAGCGAGTAAGCAAGAAGTTTCCGGCCCTTAAGAGTTGTAAATCCAGTGAGGAATGAGCAAGCAGAAGGCAATCGTTGGATGTAGAGAGACGTGTATATGAAGATCGAATGTCGTCTCCGGAAACGGCGGAGAAGAGCGGGAGGCGGAACGGCAGTTTCCGGTCCGAGCGTAATATTGAGCCGCACGGGCCAGGAAACGATGTTCACTAAGTAGTGATCGCACCGACCATTTCATGCGGCCACCGAATGGGCCTCTCTCTCAATACCAAAGACGAGGCATTCGCATCTTTGTTTTACATATTGTTCGATGCTCACCCTACCGCTGCACTCGTCACACCTGATGGAGCTGAAAACGTTTCTCATTCTCTGCACGACTCGGTCCAAACACTGCAAAAACCACCATCGAGCACTGCGCCTGAGTCATTCGACGGCCTTGGTCAACATGATAGCATTATAATGGGCTAGGAGAGCGTTTTGCAGTGATAAAACCGACTTACAACCAATGGAATAACTGTTTGTCCCCTTCCGTGTACCTTTGCCCTGCACCAGTGCTCATCCACCCCGAACCCTTTTTCCAGTGATCGTGACCGGAGGATCCTTTCCAGAATCACGCCACACGCAGGTCTCTCTCCAGGTGCTAGATCACCAGTGGGTCACAGCGGCACACTCTCCGCTGCACACAGGCTGAATTTGGGACGACAGACGACGGAACAACAGGACCTGCGCCGGACCTTCGGTCTTCATGTTCCCTAAACCTTACGCTTTCCCTCATCCTACTCGATTCTCAACTTCAATATCGCCTCGCCCCTTTCAAGCCCGTTTCTAAGATTCTATCCGTCGTCTGCTACAAGAGCATCTAGCGTCTGCCTAGCCATCCATCACCATGTATATTACCCAGGATCGCCCTCGAGCTTCTTTCTTCACCAATCGCCACCGCCGAGACGCCACGCCCCTGGCTTACTGCCCAGCAAACATGATGAACTTTGCTGTCAGTGTGCCTGCGAATGGGAGCGTATGGGTCTACTCATCGCCGAACCCGGATCTCAGCCCTCCATGACCCCCACATCCTCGAACCTACCGGCGTCTTTCCCGCTTTCACGTGTGAACGACGAAGTCATGCCGACCTTGGTTTCCGTCCAGTGGTCAATCGTATGTGCCTGCTTCGTGCATGACGAGATTCATATTCGGTGCTACACCACCGATTTGGCTCCGGGGGAGATACAGTCAGCGTGATTACTGAGATCGAAGTGGCGTATGGAGATTTGGCTTTTGGGATGAGGGATGTGGGAAAGGCGGGTGAGGGGAACAAGGGGGAGATTGGTCCTGAAGGTGAAGGCGATGTCGGGGAGCGGTACAAAGATTTGCGTCATCAGTGGATAGTGCATCTGCAGCCCAGTCAAGATCTTCCCCTTTTGCTCGCCAGATCCCCATCACCTCCTCGTCCGCCGGTTTCAACATACCTCCTTCTCCCTTGTTCTAAACCTCCCTCACCACCGTCGTGCAGCCCCACCGCGAGACCAACGACATTTGTCTTGAATCTCGAACCTCTTCTCAATGCCGAGCCCTTCCATCACGCCCTCCAGTTAATCGCCCAGTAGCGCATGTGGGATGAGATTTCCCTGTTCGACTCGAGGCATGGGAAATACTTCCCACATTTTCCTGCCAGACTTCATCCTTGCCTCGTTCTCCATCCAGTACTTCATCGTTACGTGAATACTTGGTGCGCCTTGAGATTGGCTTATCGATGCTTGATCTCGTGGATGGAGTATTCGGCAGGGGTTGGGTCTAGGCGATCCAGACTGGGGAGACAGTCGAATCGGCGAGAGGGACGGGCGATACCGAGGTCGAAGTGGTGTGTTGGGATTTTTGTTTTGGGATACGGAATGCGGAGAGGATAGGTGAGGGGGGGGAACAAGAGCTGACTTGCTCTGGAGACGACGGCCAGGTTGAGGAGGGGAGCGAGGGCCGTATATATTTTCAGTCATCAACCCAGTCATATCTCACTCTCTCACCCATCAAATTCCCGTCATCGGTCACCCATCGTCCACCAGCTGCGATATAGCTCCTTCTAACTCCACCGACACCGTGCTCATCCCCACATCGACACAAATACAATGTCTTCACTCTTGATCTAATTTTCGACCTAATGTCTTATATCACCGCTCTCGAATCTCTTCTCCAGACCATCACATTGAGTGCGCTCATAGTTAGCGCAACGTCCGGCTCTCCCTGTCTCTCCTACTGTCGATCGCCCAAGTGGCACACGCACATCGTGCCTGTGGGAAGACTTCACTGTTCCTTTCGATATATACCGCGTTAACGACAATTGATCGTCGTCCTGTTGGTGTAGCAGTTCGCACCCACCTGGTTAATTGTCATCCCCGTTCGACTCGTGACCGGGACGTCGGGCTTTTGGATGAAGTATCTTCTCTTTCTTGGGTTCAGCTCGCCTCTCACCACGGCGGCCTGCCCATCTCATTCATCGTCCCGGTGGTGTAACGGAAGCACACCCTCTCCGTGTAAACATGGCGATGCATTTCTGGGGGAGCACCTCGTTCGACTCGGGGTCGGGACGGCGTTTCCTACCGATTCCTCGGGACGTAGACAAGATGTCTTGTAGTGTGTTCAGGTTGTGGAGGCGTACCCTGATCGACTCGGGGTCGGATCACTCTATGTACGTCGCTTCTCTGTCGATTTTTCCACTGTGAGCCTAATCGGGGATTCTTTTTAAGGGTGCTCGTCATGTAGTTTTCATGACCTCCGTCATGTCTGGCTTTGTATCATTTACAATATACATGCATCAACCACAATCTCGAATTCGCCCCGGCGAATTCGGGTGATGAAAGAATTGGGCAGCTCTATGACTGTGTGAACGAGCGATACGGTGCTAAAGGATACTTCCAATGTGTGCACAGCCATTCTCGAGTAGTCGGCGGACGTCGCACTGGGAAAGTCACCCGTGAAGGCATCGAACGTGACCTCTTTGAGCGCGAGATACGGTACATTGATGTCGAGGGCGAAGATAGGAATTGGAAAGGAATACATTAGGTTAATGCTTAGACTGACCAGAGAGGGGGATCTAAAGGCCTGAATGAGCGCGTCTCGGGTATTTCGGTGGATGCTCGACCATGAACATCGTGCACTTAGAATGGACAGCGAGCGCAATGAAATCGCCATGCGAAGGATATAAGGAATGTCTGTGTCATATTTTCCGATGTCAGAGATATTTGCGATTTTAAGTTCGCGGACGTTCCCTAACAGCGTAGAGTTCGTGTCCACCAGATTGCGGAGCCGTTGGACATTGTCCAGGCTGTAGATGCAAATGGTCGAAAAAATGTGCATCTGGCTACGTGAGTGCAGCATACTAGATGCCACAGAGCAGCATTTCAGCGTTTCGAAGTCATGGCAAAGGATATCGATGATCTTGTCGAGGAGCTCCTGTGGTAACGTTGGAGATGGAGATAAGATGAATGAGGATTGGCGCGGCGAGAAGGGATCTCTGCGGCCGGTCGGTCGACATTCCAGAGCCATTTCTTCACGATTCTGGTATACAGAAACCTGGTCCAGGAATCGCGATCTACCTGTTCGTTGAAGAGTTTACACCGAGTTCGACCAGGGGCACCATCGCTGTCAGTGTTCAGTAACGGGAAATGCCGAAACTTCGATCCCGCACAGTCCGGCCCGCAGTAATATGCCCGAACCTGGAAACATCAGTATTCTTCAATGTACCTCAATAGACCTTGATAGAGTTCATTGCAGACTAATACAGGCTTCGGTGGACTTCAATAGACTTCAATAGAGTTCACTGGATATCAGCACCTCCACTGAAAGATTTCATTGCTGTTTGTTGGACATTACTGCACCTCACGAGACATCATTGAAGTCCACTGTAGTATATCAAAACCTCTAGCAAACTTCATTAGACTCCAGTGAACATCAGAAAACATTATTGGAGACCATTGGTGTTCGAACTTCAAAGACGCTGTGTTCCCAAGGGGGGGCGATGGCTTCGGCTGTTGTCCTTGCATGCTGCTCCGAGGGAAACTTAACTAAAAAATTTCAGAAGTGTTATGGGAGGTGGTGGGATGGCGACAATGAAGATATCACCGCTAGCAGCAAACATACCTCAGATTGGCACACAGGTATCGATCGCCCGTACGCAATTGGTAATTAACAGCACTTGGACCTTCGGCGTTCACATCTTCGACCGCTGGAGGAAGACCCGCAGCATCTGAGCTGCATAGAGCACAGTCTCATGCACTACAAAGCCCTGCGTCGTAGGCGTGATACACGTTAATATTCACTGGAGGTCATTGCTGGAGATCTGTGGCGAACGTTGGTGGCCGATGACAATCGTGGACGGAGATTAGATAACAACACCGG
This sequence comes from Hypsizygus marmoreus, assembly GCA_013433165.1. NCBI lineage: Eukaryota > Fungi > Basidiomycota > Agaricomycetes > Agaricales > Lyophyllaceae > Hypsizygus > Hypsizygus marmoreus. The sequence continues at coordinate 5,340,546 of CM024084.1, read as the reverse complement.
CAATCGCCGATGGCTATCATTGGCCACTGCACTCCGATGTTTATTGAAGTCCAACAACCTCAAGTGATATCCTACAATAACCTACAGTAGCCTGCAGTATCCAACGGTATTCATCAGTGTTTGGTGGTGTTCATTGATGTCCACTGATCTACTTTCCAGTTCCGGGCATATAACTCCCGGCCCGACACAATCTCAACTTCATGCACGCTGAGTTCGATGTCGGCAGCTCTCCTGCTCAACTCCTGCTCGCATTTTTCTGCAGGTGTCCTTCTTATGTCCACACCATAGAACAACAACGACGGCCTTCCCACAGGATTTCAGCGTTAAAATTCAGTCAGTATCGGGCAGGTACCAGATCAACATCACACCGTAGGGGCACCTCTACCCGTCCTGCAAAGCCCATCCAAGTCCCAAAATGTCTGTTTTGCCAACCCTCCGTCCCAGCTCGATGCTTAGAATTGATAATATGCTGTTCGTGAGCAATGTTGGGGATCCTAGAGTTGACAGGTCGAGTCTGAGGCACGTGGTATGTTTATTTCTCGTTAGAATGTTTCTCGCCGCTGAAGCATTGATGATTAGACCATACCGAACACCACATTCTGGGACACAAATCTCACGGATTCATCCTCAATGACCTCGAGAGGTGTCCATGTAGTGATATCATACTTTATCCTGACAATCCCAGGCAGTCAAATTATAACTTATCCACTATGTCTGTCAGGCCCGGACACATCATAATGCGGCCTCACACATTATAACCTGGCAAATTGGCCGGCACACCAGCAGCTCACGGCGCCTTACAGCTCCGACTGAAATGAGATGTTCCGAAACACGGCAAATCACACTCCAGAACTGCCGGAATGGTCACTTACTAGTAAAAGTGAAAAGTGCACCAGGAAGAATTGAACCGTCAACCTTAGGTGCACCATCACATGATGTACTTCGCAAGTAACACTACCAGTTAGACCACGGCGGCGTTGAAACTGAGCAGAACATTAGACAACATATCACGCTACCCCGCTTCAACAACAAAATGTTCGGCTCGTTACGGAAAGGAGTGAAGGATACTGATACTGATACTGAGTTTGAAATGCCATGCGACAAGATCACGTGACTTCCAAATCGGACGCGTCAAATGCTCGCGTCGCGTTTTGAAGAGCAGATGCATTGATTCCTCAACTTTATATCTAGGTATTTTGCATTATACTGGTGGGGTGCATATGGGATATATTTTTGGTAGCAGAATCAGGCCTTTGATACAGGTTTGAGCCGTAGAATTGCAATATATGGGTTTGGACAGCCAATGCTTGGGTTTTTTTAATTCTCCTGGTCCTCTTGCACTCGCAGTTCTCTATTGGAACACTCTCAACCTGTTTGATATACAATAGGAGAGACCTATAGATGATTCTGATAGACCTGGACCAACACAGTGACAGAATATACAATTGGCAATGTTCTGAGTGTATCCCTGCAGCACATCCTCAGATGGTGTTACTTTCTTTTAGAATTCTCAAGGTAGACCTGAGAATACAGGAATCTGAGGCAGAGAAGAGCTCTTGGTACTCCAGGACATAAGAAGATTGACTGGACATTCTATGAGATGTGCTTTTTGATTACAAACAATAATGAACTGCTTCTACTCTCAGAAACAGAATCTCCAAGACTGAAGTACCTATCCCAATGGTCTGTCTAGCAGCTCTTGAGTTTGAGTGTCCTGGAGGACTGGTAGAAGCTGGATCTGCTCAAACTCTCAAAACTCAAGTTGTGAGCCCTTTTTGATATCTAAAGTCCCAGAAAATTTTCAGCATTCTCAGGACCATATTCCATATATTTTCAACCTTTGATTGAGGTTCCAAGTCATGGCAGAGTTGGATACAATTCCGAGCAAATCTGGAGCAGGAGAGTTTGGAAGTTTGCCATGTGCTGCTGACATCACCTTCCTTCCTTTTTCGATTTTTTATTTTCTTTATTTTTTATTTTTTTTATTTACTTCACTCCTTCCAGTATCGAGCCATCTGTTTGATGAATGTGGCGGGATTGCGTCGGGCGCGCCCCCTCGGGGCTCTAGGTAAACAATTGTCAATATTACTTGGAACGAACTTCTAGGGGCTCTGGGCAGCCACACATGTCACGGAATAATATTTCCTCAAGTGGAAACAGTACCAGTGGTATCCTCAACATGTCTGTATGCTTATTTTTAAAATTAGTGCCACGGAGCAAAAGATATTGGCCTCCCGAACCCGCCAGATGTCGTCAGTAAATAAGGGTAAACAAAGGCGCTGCTACATCGCGCAGCGCCGCGCAATGCCTTCCTCAATATTTTTAAACATTCCGCTATGGTAGGATATAATGTTAGATACTATTTAGTGTTTGAGGATAGGTACGACAAAATTCCGTGGCCAATTGGGCTCACAGTAAAAGGTTCGCACTTTTGGCACATTGCATGGCTCATATCTTATGATCCAGTGGATGAAATTCAAAGACCCGAACAGTTCTGGAGTCCCCCGAATGCATAGAATCCTAATCCGAAATAAAATCCAAGGTCATAAATTCTCACCATTTTGCCTCCTGTGAGCCTACCACTTGGTAGAAATTTATATGGAGGCCTGGAAAACATCTAAGAACATTTATAGTATGGTATGTAAGAGGTATTTTCTGTTTCAAGGGAATGTGGAAAGAGGGAGCCTTGAAACAGTGTGAAATGGGTCAGATTTACGGTGTTTGGTAACCATTGGTACTGGATTTAACATTACATTTGACTCTATCATATCCTCTGTGCCGGGGATATTCATTTTTTTTTTGCATTTCGGCTGTAGCATGCTGAAAGATACTACTCTAGGTGTCCGATTATTTATATCTACACTAGATCTATTGTGGTGCTTGAAATACGTCCAGAAATGTAGAGTTCTGGGTGTCAGTACAACTGTTTTGTCTGTATCATTACCAAATCGTACTTATTTAACACGGTAAAAGCTCTGTATACTACTCTGCATATAGTACAGTATATTCCGATACTTCTAGATGTATCGGAGTGCTGCGATGTTGAGGGGGAAGCCTCCGTCGTCGCCGTTTTCGATGTTGGAGAAGCGTGGGAACGAGTCCGGCATCGCCCGAACTTTGGTTCGAGCGACGCGCGTCACCCAATCTTCGTCCTCCTCATCATCCTCCTCGTCAACCACGCAGCGCTGGCTGCTTCTGCAGCCGTCAAAACTCATAAGGTACGTGTTTACATGGCTGTGAAGTCTTTTCTATCATTTGGAACGACACTAACCGCACCTTTTTATTCTACAGATCATTTTCTGTTCACGACGATGACGCCTACCCCACGGCGACGACGACGACCCTCCTCCCCTGGAATAGGGATGCGAGACGGTCATTTGAGGTGGGACAACGCTGAGGGATAGACGGGAGACCCGTGGAGCGGGATACCCGCGCGGTACGTGCCCTCCCCCCTCCCCAATGCCTGCCACTGACGTCCCACGACAGTGCAGGACTGCACCCGCCTCTCCCTCATCCAGCGACGCCACCCCTACGTCCCAATGGACGGCACCGCCCTTTCCCCGTGCCCCGCTCGCGCTCCCGCCGTGCCCACCGTGCTACGTGGCGCCAACCGGTCGGCACACCCGCCACGTCACCGACCAGGCAGCAGCAAGACGCCTCCCTGCGCGCACTACTAACATGCATGGACCACGTCATCGTGCTTGTGACCCCCGACGCCAGTACGCCGCCCCAGCGCCAGCCAACCGCTACCCAGTGCCAGGCCCCAACTCTCATTCTGCGCCTCGCACGTACAGCCCCGCATATTGCCCACTCCGTGCTCCAACGTTCCGCCCCTGGAAGCCTGGAGGACGGGAGCGTATTGCTGGCAGCTGCTCCGGCCCCGCTGCATATGGTGGGGCCTGCGCGCTTCCCGCTTCCGCCGCGCCGCTACTAGCCCCTGTGAGAGCACTACCCGTCTTTGGCGGGTGTCTGCTGAGCGGGGGCAAGCGAATTGGCGAGCCACCCACCAGGGGTGCCGGCGGGGGCGGGGGCGGCGCGTTTTTTTTTATATTCCTACCGTAGAACTGTGGTATATATAGTACTTACATTATTATTATAATAACGGTCGTATGGATCAGTGGCTAAGGTAGCCGTGAAGTTCCTGTATTATGTCAGACTCCAAACCAGTCGCAGAGGGCAGTTCATCCATACACCAAAAGCAGAAATACATTCCCACCTTATAATTGATCCGATCTTTTTCCGAAACTTGCAACTTGAACTGCCCTCCAGCGACTGGCAAAACTTGTAAATTTGGTCTTGTTTACATCGCAAGATCGTTCCTCAACCTCGCGCATCGTGAACGAGACACACTGACTTCAGTCGATCGGCCTGCAGGAAACTGCCAGAAGAATCCATTAAAGGTATGTGGTATGATTTCAAGTGCTTTCACGTCCTCTCCTACCGCAGCAGCAATGAACCTGGCAGAACTTCGACTACGCTTTATCTTGGAGCTTTAAGTTGGAGATACCACATGCTGAGCTCAGGAATGGTGAGCTAGATGTTCAATTTGTATCTATGACTTGAGCTGATCATAGTACTGCTATCTCACAGACTTTTCGGACAATCGGGTGATAGCAAAACGATAGAACGTATCTCCCAGAGTGGTCAGTCCTACCATTGCTCGCGAAGGGCACTTGATCGTGTTCAGCATCGCCCTTCAGTCCGTGCATATCACCTGCATCATTATCGGCGTGTTTTTCACACTCACAGTACTACTAGTGCTCACCCGACCACCACGACGCACATCGCGCTACTTTCACAACACCATTGTTAGCGTCTTCGTCTACTCATGGCCCGCAACCAAGCCCCATGATCGTGACCGCAGCACATTATAACTTGAACAAGCTTGTTTCGAGGCACCCACATCCCCGGTTCATGAGAAGAACTCGCATTTCGACCTCCGGGACTGTATTTTAATCATATTTTCCCTACGACGCCGCAGGCCCTCGCATCACGAAAGCGTCTTGAGTCCTCCGTTGCAGGGACGATAGGTTTAGGAACAATCTAAACGAATCACGGCGGTGGGCGGTTGTTCGTCAATTTCCTCATGGCCGGTCCTGTCTTATGCTTCATAGGAGTTCATCGGGGGCTGATTTTATGAGGACACCTCGTTATTTACTCATTTGTAAATACTACTACTGTTATAATATACCATATCTCACTCCTTGACCTACGAAAAGAACAAGAAACTCTGGGCGACATTGGACGACGACGCACTCGATGCCTTGATCTTGCGATGTAAACAAGACCAAATTTACAAGTTTTGCCAGTCGCTGGAGGGCAGTTCAAGTTGCAAGTTTCGGAAAAAGATCGGATCAATTATAAGGTGGGAATGTATTTCTGCTTTTGGGGTATGGATGAACTGCCCTCTGCGACTGGTTTGGAGTCTGGTATTATGTAACCTTTGCTGAGGTCGAGAGTTCAACTCTCCTTCGTGCACTTACATTTTACGGGGACTTTGGGTTACTGCTCGAGTGCCTTCGGACGTTGCCGCGGCAGCTGACGGAGTCTCAAACTCTGCCATTTCCTGAGACAACAACATTATGATGTCTTCGAGGCCGGCAGACATAGTGGATAAATTATAATTTGATTTCCTGAGTCTGTCAGGATAAGTTATGATTTGGCTACATCTACTGTTGACCTCGATGCTCCGTTTTCACGTGCTCGGCCTTCGGCATTTCAATGTTCAACACGCACATATTCCTCATCTTCACCCCCCCTCCATCGATCACGCTGAATATCTGTCTTTCTTCTCCTTCTCATTGTCGACGCATTGGATCGGGGATTCATTTCACCCACATGCACCATATCGTCCACTCACAACCCAAGGAGACGCTGAATCCACCGCGCTCTCTTCACATGTAATTCGCAAGCCGCCGTCTCCTGGGATACTACTGTTGGACTTGGATCGAATCTTAGTCTCTGCCTCCTCACTGTTCCAGATACTCACCCTCAACGACCATCTCCTTCGTTACGTCTCCTAATTCCGCCATCATAATTTGGACCATGACCCCGCTGTGTGCACTTCATTTCTTGCTCGGCTACTCCCCAGCCATTGAACACTAGTCGAGAGTTACCGCCTTCCCAACCCCAGCAGTTACGGACTATCACGCTCGCTCGCTCTCCTCATGTCACACACTATATACCGATGTATGACGCGAAACCACCCCACCCATCCTCTCTTCGTCTTTCTCAGTTGCGGCTGCAAAAATTCTGCTCCCCATGGTGATCAATTTCCCGTTCGCCAAACCCTGCTTGATGCATAGTCATCGTCATCCACATAGTATGGGTGCGGCTGGTGGGACCTAACAAGGGGACAGGGAGTAACCTGGTGACATGCCTTCAAGTCGTCGTTCATCAAGCGGGTGGCATGTTAAGAGGAGAGCTTTGGAGGAAGAAGGACGAAGATCACGGCACCGTCACCACCACCACCGCATGCATCCCGCTACTTTTCCTCCTTCATTACGTCTTCTATCGCCGCCTAGAGAGTGAGGCTGGCTCCACGCATGATTCACCCAACCCATGGCCGACAAGTGATTCATCTACGAGACCAACCACAGGATGAGCTTTCTGTCACTGCGCCGATACCCCTTCAGCGCTGGTGGATGGGGGGTGGGCCGGATCAATCGAGTGTCTATGTGGTGTGGTTTTGTTATCAGGTTGAAAGCACGGGGAGAGGAAGGAGTTCGGTCAAAGGACGATGACCACTACCATGTCCTCTCGATTCTCAGTCGCTACCGCTGCATTTTCCTCGATATTTCTCCTCCTTCCTCCCGTTCCCATCGCCGGGCATCCGAGTCTGGCTATACATATTGTAAAGCTAGCGCCATCAGTCCGTATACTAACTATCAATGCATATACCCATCAGACGAAGCAAGCTGCCGGATCGACTTGTGGTGTGGGTGAGATTATGCCAGGCGGGAGACCGGACATTGGGAACGTGGAAGGACATTGGCTACTAGATTTATGTTGCCATTCTGGAGAGGAGTCATCCTTCTATGTCTCGCGTTTCCCTACGCGGTCATTACGCAGATGGGAGAAGCGCCCCTGTGCCTTCATTGCCTTGCTCACCTCCACACATGCCCATCTCGTTCCAACAGCCTCCCCTCGGCCCAACTCACTCAGTACTACCTTATGTATGTTACTCATTTGTGATGTGGCATTAGCGTGATATGATGTGGTAGTTCAAATATCTCAAGACGGGAACGTGAGACGTTGCTTGGGAAGGTTGGGTGCCTGAGGTGGTGGTGTATTGTTTATTATATGGGAATACGTTAGGAGAGCGAGGGAAGACGTGACATTGACTACGTTTCGCTTCCTGTTGTTGTAATTCTTCGTGGAGGAGATTGTTACCCCCATCCTGCGCCTCACCCTGGAACCACGTTCCCCAGTTTCTCTTGACGATCAGTGCGAGCGAGTATCGTTGCAATTGGTTGTATGGTCCTACCCAGTAGTAGGAGAATAGGATAATAAGAACGAGCTGCTCATTGCGTGGAAGATGTTATGTCGGTATTTGGGGTTCAGAATGTGATATTGTGGTTCGTATTATGTGGTGAGATGAGATGAGTTGTTGACAGAAACAAGAACATGATACAGTGCATAAGAAGCTATGTGAATATAATGATGGACACCAATAAGTACGAAAGTAGGTCGTATTCCCAAAGGTGCCACCACAAACTGGGTCATCTGGACTGGAGTTAGTTAATCCTTGGTGAGATTGAACACTGGGTTAAGATCGACCACAGACTCAATGAGTTGATTGTGGATAAGTTATTCTGTGAGATTAGTATTTCTCCAGTGTCCCGGTGACAATTACATTTCGACGTCGGGGATGGCCTCAGTCATCAACACGCCCCTTCGAGATGCTAATGGCAATTGTCTAACAATCTTCTCCTTCCATGCTTCTCTATGGGCAAGAAGCTCCTCTGGTTGACGTTCCTCGTTCGATGACGCCAAGTCAATTTCGAGCCGAAATACAGCTGATGCTGCCTCTTTACGCACGTCGATAATACGATCTAATTCTTCCCATAGGTCCATGGTCTCGAGAGCGTAGGAAACCGAATACCAGGCTGCTGGCTCTGAAGGTCGCGGTGCCGGATGGGAAGCGATAAAGCAGATCCTGAATCGTTTGATGCGAGCGGCGGTGGGTTTGGCAAGGACAAAATCGATTATATTCTGAAATGCGATCCTGAGCAATGGTTTAAGATTGAATCTAACATCCATTACAGCCACGATGTGAAATTCCAGTGACTGGAGGGCCGGTAGCATGTTGAAATCGTAGGTGAAGCGACCTATAGATGAAGTGAATATTTTTTTCTTCTGAAGTGAGGTTAGCACTTACTGCTCGGACGACGACCAGCATGTAACAACCATTGCCGGAATTGTAAAGCACGTAACGACCGTCTGGTCACATTTAGCAGTTGAGGGACAAGTGACGGTGCGTTGTGCATGCGTCCAAGACAGAGGTGTCTTATTTCGAGGCCGTAGGGCAGTCTTAACTCCAAAGGTACCACATCCGGGTTTTCGAAGTCTACATCCCCATAACCCACAAAAGTGACATTGGTGAGCAAGAAATGGGCGAGTTTTATGTTGCGATGGAAGATAGTCACAGGAATGCCAGTGACATTCGAGATCTCAAGAAATTGGAGTGATGGGTTTCCAAATGCACCAATAAATGCATCTATGAGTTCAGGTGACAGGGTGCCCCAGTTGAGGGGTAATAGTTCAATGCTTGACATGAAGAGCGATCTGAAGACCTGAATGAGTGCGTCTCGGGTATCTCGATGGATGTTTGTCCATAAATAATGTGCTCCTAGTATGATCAGCGAGCGCAACGAGGTTGCTCTGCGAAGGATAACAGGAAGGTCTGTATCCTCTTTTATCCAAGCCCAGCCAGGTTCGAGCTTCAGCTCACGGACATTCTCCAAAAGATTAGAGTTGACGTCCACCAGATTGCGAAGGCGTTGAATACGGACGGCATTATACAGGTGAATGGTCGAGTAAATAAATTTGTAGCTGCGGCCTTTCAGCAGGCTGGACGCCAGGGAGCATTGCTTCAGTGATTCGTAATCGCTGTGAAGGTTATCGATGATCTTGTCGAGAAGCTCCTGTGGTACCCTTGGAGATGAAGCCATGATGGAGGACTCAAAGCGTGGAGATACAGGAATTGTGAGATCGGCTGATTGTAATCCCACTGAAATTTCTTCAGAATTGGCTTCCATAAGATCGTCGAAGGACTATTGACTGAAGGTTTTATGCATCACCGTTTGGGTGGTCATATGTGGAATTCTGACGGGAAATGCCGACCGCCACAAGACGCCACAGCAATCCGGCCCGTGGCCGGCTCGATCCCAACATTGTTATTGAACAGTCGTCTCTGCTCTATGGCTTGGTTCTCCTATGGTAAGTCCGACAAGATGTTCTGTTGTCGAAACTGCGATTCATAAACATCACTTGTTTGAATTCATAGAGGACTGAGCCACGTCATTGAGTGGTCACGCCCACTTTGCAACGCCAATCTCCGAAAGCACTTAGGACCGGGTTGCATGGGCCGTTCAATGGCAGGTCCGAGTTCGGACAAAGTGCCATGGTGATAAAGAAAAAGAACTATTTGGCCGAAAATGTAAGCCATAGAAAAACTTACTTTCCACTCGTGGCTACACGTCCAGCCAGTAGCTCGCCATGGGTGGGAGGCTAGGAGCATGCGAGTTGAGTATCGTTCTTCAGGTGCTTCCGATGGCGTTCCCATGATTGTTTGGCACTAGTTGCTCAGAACCGCTGTCCATTGAATCCTTGCTGCAGAAGCAGCAGGATGAAAAGGAAGCTGCATCCAAGCCCAAATTCCTTTCAAAAGAGGAATGAGCGAAAATCGCCATAGCCAAACGTGGATGCACAGGAGATATGGGAAGAAAAGAGAAGAGAGGAAAAGGCACGGAACAACAGGGAGGTGCTTGAGAGGGAGGCAGAGGAGATCAGACAAAGGGAACGGAGGGGGTGGTCGATATGAAGAGCGGTACGCACACCCTGAAGGGGATCGAGGCGAGCGGCATGGACGACGAGACTGAAATGACAAAAGAGGAAACATGCATCCTCCCCCTCCACCGGCGGACGACCGTCGTACTCCCAGAGAATGGTACCAAAATGTACCCACTGGTCCCCGCACAGACCGCAGCAAAGGCGGACCTCCCACCCCCAGCGCCTCATCCTCGACCCCCGCAACCCCGACCCATCAACTGGCGACCAATGTGCTCCCCAAACCAACCAACCCGTTCGTACCCCGGATGACAGATAATGACCTGACGGCGATCCGCTCACGCTACCTCGGGGTCGACAAGAAGAAGCGCAAGATCCGCAAGATGAACAATCGCAAGTTCGTGTTTGACTGGGATGCGCAGGACGACACATTTGCGGAGGACTGGCCGGTGGCTGTTGGGGATTAGGCCAGCTCACATCCTGTTGAGGGGAGGAGAGCGTGGTCGTCACCAGTAATGACAGAACCATGGTGGGACCGTGGGAGTAACTGTTGAATAAAATGCTGTGATTGGGATGGAATAAAAGTATGAGGAAAATGCTCGAGAATATAAGAGAGCTTGCTTTCGAAGATCAGGCGGCTCTATCGCCAGCCAACAGTTTGCATGGACGCGAGGGAGCATCAGCGAGACACTGAATTGAACGATGTGCTCATCTTCGAATTCGGTCGTGCCCGGACCGATGGCCAACCGGTTGATGGTGTCAACAGGTGTCAACCCATCAATTGATTTCGTTCAGACTTCTTTTTCAGCCAGCCCAAGAGGATAGACCTCGTTCTATAAATAGAACTCGGAACTGGGAGTGGGCAATTGCCGGTTAGCGTGACGTGAGTAACAGGCGCGTGACACACCTCCGCCACCTTCGCCGACTGACCCACACCAATTAAACCGGGCACAACATCCCTACCACGCTTTTATTGTTGAAAATGAAACAAATGAATGTATCTTCACTATCTAGTACTGTTAGAATTTTATTTAGTTGCACCAATGTGGAGATCTCGAAAAATCCCCTGCCAAAATGTGCCAAAACATAGGGCCAAACTTGCACGGAATAGAAGTCCACAGCAACACATCGGATCGACATGGTCCAAGTTGTAAAGTTGCACTATTCTGCAGCCGCTACAACTCTCCCTGATTAGATTTTTAATTTGCTCTCGTTAACCCCATGAAATCATCAAATTCACAGTGAAAATTGACGATTTCAAGGTGTTAACAGAAACAAATAAAAAATCTAATCAGGGAGAGTTGTAGCGGCTGCAGAATAGTGCAACTTTACAACTTGGACCATGTCGATCCGATGTGTTGCTGTGGACTTCTATTCCGTGCAAGTTTCCCACCTTTCCAACAGTAAACCACCTTTATCCATGGTTGTTCTTACATTCGATGTTCTTTTAAGAAAGAATATCGACTTAAACAGGTATATAACCCATATTCACAAAGGAGAAGTTGTAGTCTAAGTGTTGCGCCGAATGCGTGTTTCGACGTTCAACGCTCGAGACGCATCGCTTGCGCATCACGCGAGATTTCGCGTGCGAACGCGTGCGTGACTTGAGTGACCTTCGCCCCTTCTCATTATACCGGAAGGCATAACGGCGAAACATATGGGAGAAAAATACATTGAGAAAGTCCTATATGATATAGTATTACTATGGATGTGAATATATGTACTGTAACACCTGGGTCAGTTGGTGGGTGCCCGAAAGGTATCCTGGGTCAGCTTTTGTGACGCTTTCCGTCACCATCCGTGACATCACGCTCCCGGGCAGGTCAGTGGGATTGCCCACCCCCATTAGGACGATCCAGCTCGAATAAGTATCTCTATTCCATGTCCTGACATCGAGTACGCCCGTCAGTCATTGCACGATGAGGATCTCCTGATCTCATTTTCTCTTCCCTTCCCTGGCGGCAAGTCAGAATGACAAATCCTCACAACTTCACTGGCCGATATGGTCAGTGTTCGATTCGTTGCTGGATATCGCTTGAGTCTTTTCACTTGGCGTAACCCTGCGCTCACTGGCCGTGTCATACATTGCCTATCGTCAGTTCTCGTACATCGTCCTGATGGTGGAACTGTACCCCGCGCGAAAGTACGTACGGTGCGTAGGGATCTAGCCTCTGCGAAAACCCCGTTCGACTCGGGGTCGGGACAGTCATTGTGGATGTATTGTTTTATGCATACTATGCTTGCGCGGTGACAACGTACGCATATTACTACGCGTACGGGCATTTCGATTGGTTTTTGCTCGACTTTATCTGATCTCATCCTCTTTCCAGAGTAATGTAAAAGCAGCCTTTCGTCCCGATCAAGGATAGCGGGGCGACCCTACCATTTCTCGCACGAACGACTCGAACCGTTACCGTAGGACCCGAGAAACTGGTATCGCGCCGACGATGTAACAGATGCATGCCCTCTTTCCGTTTGAAGTCGAGATATCATCTAGGCGCATGTGTCGGACATGCCTAGTGCGTTTTCTATTTCTATTGTTCTCGCTATCAACGGGTCTTCGTGAATCTCGCCTCATAGTCATCGAGAGTGTCGTGCTATTTTCCTTGTACTCCCCCCTTCCTAATACCGTTCCTTCTTATTCCCTAAGATTCGAGAAGCGACAAAGTTATCTCTTGTTTCCACGACATTCACTTATCTCGCCTCTTTTCGCACACCACCAGGTATCGTTCCAAACCACCCCACATCCCACTGATGCAACGGAATCATGCCCTCCTTATTTTAAAAGCGATGTTGACGATTCTGTTTTTTGGTTTCCACGGACTCAGAAGCCCCTTCGTCGCTTATGTCAATTTAAGTTGCACATTAAATTCCGTCGTCCCTTTGGTGTAACGGAATGCACGCCTCTTGGAGTCGTGAGTGCATGAGTACCTCGTTCGATTCGGGGCAGGGACAATGGCTATTTGTGGCTCAAAAGTTTTTGGTGGGACGATGGGGAGGGGAGGGGAGATTCGGATTTCGTGTGGGTGTTCTGTACCTCTTCTTCTATGTTCTCGGGTTTATTCCCCTTTCTCTCTGTGTTGTTAGAATTTGGAATGAACATTTCTTGGATGAGGGCATGGAAGCATCAGAGGGTCACTTGTATTCTCCGAGTGTCGATATATGCACTGTAGTAACCCTGCCTGCCGCAGCCATATTATAAGAAAATCCTACCACGTCGGAATGCCTCAAAAAGTAAACGAAAAACCACTGTTCAGTAATAATCATGGCGATTACTGTTGTGTTCGTACCTCTGTCCCATTGCCATCTGACTTAGATTTCCAATTAAAGAAGAAAGAGGAAAGCAATGTTGACAGGGAAAAGTGAAGGATGCACTTCACGGGTAGAGTTTGCGATGCCGCGTTCGAACCTGTTCATTCATGGGCGGATAAGTAGTAAGACAAGTAGAATGAGAGGTTTTGCTCACCTCTCCGCCATCAGTTTGCTGGTACATACAGCACAGCCCTGTCTGCTGATACGAGGAATGGTAGGAGACTGAGGTGATACGCACGTTGGGGGGACGTAAATGTGACATCTACATCCCATCTCCCGTCTCCCGTCTCCCGTCTCCCGTCTCCCGTCTCCCGTCTCCTGTCTCTCATCTCCCAGTCGTTGTTATCTTTGATCTTCGTCGTGACATCGTACGCGAGCATGCCTCCACGCAGAAGCCGCGGTCGGAATGGAGGAAGGAACGTGAACATTGGATCAGAATACGGGCACTGTTGGTGCGCATTACGTTTGACGTTCGTGGTAAAGGCTATGGGATACAGAAAGGCTGTATCGTGTTCCAAGAGACGGCCTGGAGGCGAATGCGTGCAGTACCACAGCTGACGAGAGCAGTTGTCAGAAGATCGTTCCGAGATTCTCGTCGAGGACCGAGTGTCAGGCATTTACATGAAGTGTACGTGGGACATAGATGAAACGAGGTCGTTGAACTAGCAGAGGTGGAGGATTGTTCGGTCGTGGATAAGGCGGGGAAGGCCGAGAAGCACAATGTAGTGATGTTGTGATACTTCAGAGACTGATATCGTCCCGGTGGTGTAATGGATACCAGCACAATATTCGACTCGGGGCCGGGACATAAGCATAGAGAAAATTGGTATTTTGGTTTATAGATTCTTGTGAGTGTATACTTCAAGAGTGACGGGAATGTATAGGCTGCAAAGGACCGGAGGAAGAGCTAGTTCGATCCACGATCGTCTGTGAGGCGCTTGAAGGTTTGGCTACCATACCGTCCCACGACGAGAGCAACAGCGGGTGGTCGTAGTTCGAGGTCATTACACCATGAGGACAAGCGAGGTCAAGATTGAAGAATGCATCGAATCAAGTTTTTCTCGAAGAAGGGACGGAAGATAAGGCTCGGGCAGCAGAGAGATCAGACTGTGGCGAGATTTAAAGACAATATTGTGGACGATTTCAGGGATTCACATGAGGTATAGCGCTAGCATAGTATAGATTAAACTGTTGAGAATTGTTGGCCTTGTAGAGGTGAATGTTGTGGGTGAGAACGAGGTGAGAACTTGTTAGAACGCCGGAAAGGCGGAGAAGCAAAAATCGTTCGGATCGGGTTGGTCCCGGTCCGACGACCCATGTGGCTTGGCAACTGGTTTTCCACCACCGACGACCATCGCTCATTGTAACCCTAACCCTAACCTCTCAGTCGATGTCCCCGCCGCCAAGATGACCCGCCAACACACACACCCTTCTCTCGCTCACATTTCGAATCCAAGAGACTCTCCGCCGTGCCATAGATCGCCACAACCCCGGTGCCCAAGAATCCACCAGCCCTTCTTGCATAAGTTCCTTGACTCTCGCTGGGTACGCCGACACATTGTCGACGTTGGACGCTAGGTCTAATACCAGGACTGGGGTATGTCCACTATTCAATTGATCTTTTTTCTCCTTTGATGGAACGAGCATGAGGGCAATCCGTCCATCGGATTTCATCTACTGCTGTGACGCTTCTCAGCATCCTCGCCGTCTCAATCAGGCCCTCGAACATCCTCATCGCATAGGACCAATACCGTCATCTTGATCCCCATTCACATACATCCACCATTCGCTCCTCTGTACCCAAGACGCCCGTGCGTGCGTCGTATTTCGACTGCGGACCTCATGAACGAACACCACCGTTGCACGTCGAACATTCTGCCTGCATCTTCAACTGCTCCCCCCTCCGTTGTCGTTAGTGCTCGCCCATGCGAGGTTGCCATTCTTGGAGACGACGCTAGCACGACCCTCGCTCATTATTTGAAGACGAGTAATACCCATTCAGCTCGTCGTTTGCGTGCGGATACCCACCTCGCGCTCTCCACACACATTCCATTCGTCACATCTCATACTTGGTACCGTACGGTCATCTTTCTGCGCTCCAGGCGCGGAAGGTCGCATGCGTCTCTGGAGATCGGGTAGACGCCAAGGAGAGCGAGTAGGGTGGACGATTAAGTGCCTGTGTGTAGGGGAGATCGATTAGGAAAGCAATGAAGAGGACGGCGGGAAGAAGAGGAACGGTGCAGGGGTATAGTCGTGCCGTCCGAAGTTCCAGGAAACCGCCGCCGCCGTACTCATAATCGAGCCCCTGCCCACCGTCCTTCTCCCCAACCCCGATCGCCTGGTTGATCCCAGCATACCTGCATATACGTCGTCCGTGGATGCTCACAGCCATCATCTACTGTGGCACATGCTCTACCATGTATCCCCACTGCCAGGCAGCGTTCGAGCAGGTCCATGCCAAGTCTCCAATACAGCGGTTCTCATCCCAATCCTTTATCGATACATGCTATCGACATCGACTGATACGGCTTTTCGTGCGCTACCCATCCATCCATGTTTTACTCGGACATCGAGTATGTGCCACGTAACCATTCACTCGTCACCACGTCGTTCCCACCCCTCGGTTCTCGTTCATCCTCACCCTCGTGGATGTGGAACTTTGTCGTTTGAAGATGTGGGTTGGAATGCGCGAGTGCTGGGGGATTGTTGGGGCGTAAACGCACGAGGAGGGGGTGGGAGGGGAGATATTTTGGAGGTGACAAATTGGGAAGCAAGGACGAGGCCGAGGACTTCAACACTACAACCGCATGCATACCCATCTCTGCACCCACTGCCTAACGGACGCCATCAGGCCATCTACACATCGCATCTACACATCACCCCCTTCGTTCCTGTCCCTCGTACCCGGTACATGGTGATATTCTAGCACTCTGGGCATGGAAGTTCACATGGCCGATGCAGGGAGGGCGGCAGTCGTGGTGTTGGGCAGATCGGGTAGGGAAGCATCTAAGGAGAAAGGGAGAAGCAGACGAAGGATGGGAGAGGTATGC
This sequence comes from Hypsizygus marmoreus, assembly GCA_013433165.1. Lineage (NCBI taxonomy): Eukaryota > Fungi > Basidiomycota > Agaricomycetes > Agaricales > Lyophyllaceae > Hypsizygus > Hypsizygus marmoreus. The sequence goes on along the minus strand of CM024084.1, from coordinate 5,324,173 downwards.
CCGTGACAGTCCAGAGATTCGGGAAAGCACCGCCCTACTCGTCGTTCACGTTAATCGAGCCTCTGGCCACACGCGCTTTCTCCCCGTTCCCGCCCCTCTGCTCGATCCCAGCCTACCTGGCTCGCATCCAGCGTTGACTGCGCCGAACACTCCACCATGCATCCTCACCATCCATTTCACCCGCCGGATACCATTCTTGTACGGTGCGTGGCGAGTGCGGTTCGAGCTGGAGAAGGAGAGTGAGAGAAGAGGTGACAGTGGTTTCTAGGTATTGGCATTGAATATCGGGCCGACGATGACGAGAGGAAGACCTGGCTACCAACACGTACATCTTCGCTGCATGCACGTGTCCTTATTATTCTCCTCTCTCTCTCTCTCCTTCGTTCCGACCTTTACCTATGGCGATGGCACGGACCATCAGATGTTCGGAGCACGTACCCACCGAATGAGACATATTTTGTTGACTGGGTTTTCTCTTAAGTGCGGGAAAGTAGAATGAGTGTTTTGTTGGCCATCGTTCCTTCCTTGTATCCCCCGAGCTCTCTTACCTCGCCTTGAACCTACGATTCACATTCAGTCGACGTCGCTCTCTCACCTGAATGTACTCCTATGGGTACACACCCCATGGCGCCTGGTCCTGTTGACGAGCACTCCACGTCAACGAATTCACGCGAAATGCTCTTTCCTCTTCTCAGTTCTCTCTTGCGCTCCGGTCTCATAAGCCTCATACATTGATGGATAGTCAACTTCCATCGACTGTCCCGGTGGTGGAACGGTATGCTTACCACCCCCCCATCATATAAAAATTCGATATGAAGCATGCATGGGGGAGGCCCCCGTTCGACTCGTGGTCGGGATTTACATATATTTGAATCTAACAATTTTTATTGGAATGCTAGTGTTCAATTTGTACACGTTGGGCAATCCTCCATTGTCGAGAGGACCAACGACTCAGAATTGCCCCAGGACCATGATGGATACTTTGCTTACATCCCCAATTCATGGATGCCTTCTATTTCCGTCGAGAGACGGGTTTGTGAGCTACCAGTTTATCGGTCGGGCGGTCCTTCGTTGTATGGAGTGCTTCAAGGTTTCATATCGTCTCAGTGGCATGGTGGAAATATGCCCACGCTCGCTGAAAGCATTGGGTGCGCTTCTGTAGGAGCTCCCCCATTCAACGTGGGGCTGGGACAATACCTGATGTCATGGTTTCTATTTTTTTCCCCGGTGGATTCGTTGGGTGGGCCGTATGTTGTGCGCTACCACTCCCTGTATCAAGCGTGTCTGACCCCTTCCCATCGAATATGATATTTCGAACCTGCATTTTCTATTCTTACACTTTTCTTCTGCTCCTTAGGTAACACATGTCTAACGTGGTATCGTTTCCTCTTACTCGCCCACCCTGCACCATGGCCTCGACGATGCTTCAATGACTACCATCCATTGTCCCGGTGGTGTAATGGAACCACCCCCGCTGAATGTTTCGTCTAAGCAAACCCAATATTTGCTGTGGGAGCGCCTCGTTCGATTCGAGGACCGGGAAATCTCGCATGGCTTGTGGTTTTTTAGTGCTTCCAATTTTCTCATCGCAATTGCCAATCCCGTGTCTTCCTTTCGTGTTCTCATCGTCTACATAGATGCAATCCTTCCCATTGGATTGGGTCATAAAAAAAGATGAATCAGAGGAGTGTGGAGGGATGATGCTCACTGCCTGCGATGCCCATCTTGGGGATTGAGGGAGCCGGGTCTTCTTGTCACTCTCATCTTTCATGTTTCGCTATCTTCGTCCTGCGATTCATGGTCGATACGAACACGTCGTCTGGGAGATGCAGTTTGTTTTGCTTCTCCAATGGACGGTGTGTTCGGCATGTTGAAGGCCAAATCTATATCTCGACCTAGGTCCTTCCACTCCATTGATACACTGAATCACACGTCGATAAACATGACGGCAAATATTCGATGTACTTCTATTCCTTGTGGCGAGATTTGCATGTTCGAGTACTCGAGTACAATCGAAGCTGTCTTGCCCAGCCGTCACCATCTCTGACTGTTTTGCTGTTCTTCATCTCATCACCTTTTACATAATTTACCGGACGAATAATCCTTGGTGCCGAATCTCCGGTGCACTTACGTTTTTCTCTGGCCTCGGCACTGTGCTCACTCGCTCCTTTTGTGCTCGAAATCTCATGGTACACGGTGTATCACATCTAAAGCCGACTTCCCCATTCCATTCAATGTAGGTCAGATCCCTCAAATTGAGAATATATTCATTCATCTGGGATCACGTCGGTAATGAGTATCCCTCCCCGAGATGTTAATGGCATCTGCGCATGAATCTTTTCCTCCCATGCATGCTTTACCACGTGAATCTCCTCTTGCCCCATCGCCGCAGACCCAAGGCCATCATATTCAAGCCCTTCATATCCCTTGTACATCCCCAGCTCAACAGCAACGCTAGACTCCGGTGACGTCGTCCTTGCTGCGAGAATCAGATCCAGCATGCTCCAATCGCTTATCATGCAAACTATGTCCAGGACGTGATGCCACCCTAACGAGCGTGATGACTTGGTGTGGAGCCACCATGGAACGAGACGGACGTTAATTTGCTTGATCTGCAACATGGACGGATTGGCGGTGAAGTAGTCAGCGATTTTGTGGACTACGCTGGTCACAGATTGGTGGAAAGTCTCTCGAGACGAAACTTCGATCATGAAATGCAGCTCCAACCGTCGGAGGTACGGCATCACGTTAAAGTCGTATTCAGCCCAACCTAAGAAGGAATCAAATTGGGTTTAGGTGTCGTGAATAAAATGACGCACCTGGAAGATCCATATTGCCTTCGTGCGAAGGATATTGTAATAGTTGTATCGTCTCCAGCGAATACGTAGCTGACTTGATCACTGCGATAGCAAGCGAGGTTGTATTTCCGAGATTGTGAAGGATCAATTTCTTGATTCGAGAACTGAAGGAGTTCGGATGGGCAATGATTGATAAGAGCAAGTCAATGGAATCATTGCTAGATATCTCCAGGGTATGTACGCTCATTTCGGAGAGATCAGCAGATCCCAGGTCAAAGGAATCGTCATCGCAAAATGTCAGGCCCCTCAGGGAAAAATGGTTCAAATGCATTTTAAGGCCGAAAATAGATGCCGGAAGCGAGGAGAGATAGAAAATATGGAGATCGGTGAGCGACGGAGAGCGAAAAGCATTAAACAATGCAATTCGAGTGTCTTCTGGGATCGTGTACCATGAAGCGTGCGCAATTGAATTGCCGACATGGAGCGTTCGCAAAGAGGTAGCCTTCCTAAGGATGTGCGAGACGTCTGTACCATTTCCTCCCCCATGCATGTGGAAGAAGGTAAGGAACATGAGCCTGCGGACATACCCCCAAAGCCGGGGGTTTGCGTCCATCCGGCTGCGGTGGCACGCAGCGTCGCGAGAACTAGATATGATAATAGAAGAGAATATGTGTGTTTGGCTGCGTTCGAGGAGTAAGCGGGATGTGAGAGCACAGCATCCTAGCGCTTTGGAGTCGTCGTGGAGATCGTCAACTATCTTGTTGAGCAGTTCCTGTGGTATTCTGGGGGATAGATCTGACTGTTTCGACATAGATGGTGGTAGGAGGGATCGTTGATTGGTTTATTCGGGGGACCGGGAAGCAGTGTTTGAAAAGAAGTGCGCTCCGTGGATTGGGAGGTTCACCGATAGTGACTGGCGATAAGGAAGATTGGTCGCGGCAAAAATTGATCGGATCGGTCCCGGTCCGGCGACCCACGTCGCGTCGCAACAGGCTTCGAGTCCACCACTGACGAGGACGACTCTCGACACGCTACCTGGGTCTTTCACGGGCATACTTTTCCTCTGTTGTCAGTAGCTCTGCTCTTACGCAGGTCCTATCAGCCCTTATCTCGACCCTACTCCATGTTCAGCGATTTCAACCCAGCCCACACGACAAGGCGCCTGGACGAGTCAGTCGATGTCCTTGGTCACAGAGTGCCACCGCTGCCATATAGCATATGAGGTCGACGCGCCACCATTCTTTGCCAAGAATAACTCATCAGCTGCCTTGACCGGTGGACACGCCTGCACACTGTCGACGTTGGAAATCAGGTCTAATTCTAGTACTTGGGTGCGTCCACTAATCAACTGATCCTTTTTCCTCTCTGACGGATCGTGCATTATAATTAGGGCATACCGGGCATCGGATTTCTATCTAGGGCTGCGACGCTTCCCAGTGGGACATATCTCGCCGTCGTTTCTAAACCAGGTCCTCGAACACCATCATCGCCCACGACCAACGCTATTATTCTGAACCCCATTTGCCCTCATCCACCATCTGTTTCTCCTTTCCCAGGACGCCCATGCGTGCATCGTCGTTCAGCTGCGTACTTCATGACCGAGCACCGCCATCCCACGTCGACATCTTCAACTGCTCTTCATCCCTTTCTCCCACAGTTGCTGTTGGTTGGTACACAGGCATGCGAGATCGCTATTCTTGGGGATGCCTTCTGAAGCCTTTGCAGTACTGTATGGCAATCGCTCATTATACAACGACGAGTCATCGGCCCAGCCCCTCAGTCACGCCTGCATATCACATTATGCCCAATTCCCGTTCTTCACTCCTTATACACGGTGCATGGTGATCTTAAGGTCTGGTAGATGCTAAAGAGAGTGACTTGGATGGATAGAGACCCGCAGTGTAGGGGAGATCGGATAGGAAATGTACACCGGAGAAGGAGAAGAAGACTAGTGTAGGGGTATCGCCATGACGAACCTCAAGCCAATGTACTCGTCGTCCTCGCTAATCGAGCTCCCGCCCATACACCTTCTCCCCGCTATCGCTCCCGCTCTTCCGCCGGACCCCAGCATTCCCGCTCATACGTCGCCCCCGTGTGCTCACACCCATCGTCGACTGCGGCGAACACTCTACCATTCATCGTCACCATCCACGGCACCCCGCCTGATACCGTTCGTGTATGCGCTCGCCGGGTCTTTTGTGCACGTTCATGATCCCGGCCCCTGTCAACATATTACATCCATCGATGTGGCCTTTCGTGCATTACCCATCCGTTCATGCTCTAGTCGAGCTTCGGTTACGTTCTACATACCAGTTTACCCACCACCACATCATTCCCTCCTCCCACTCACCCTCATGCCCGTGGACGACGTTTGAGTTCAGGTCCTCTAAAGGTGTGGGTTGGAATCTCGAGTGGCGGGGTCGTGTCGGGGGTGAAAACGCATTACGAGGGGGATATGGGGGAAAGAGAGATTTGGGAGATGACAAGGGCAAGCACGAGGTTGTCTCAACATGGGCGCCACACATTTACTCGTCTCTGCATCAACCTCCTGATGAACACCATCGTCACATCTACACACCTCTTCCTCCGCATCCCCTTCGTTCCGATCCCCACTACCCAGCGTCAGAACCAGGTCATATGCTACATACACACACGAGGAGTGCGGAAATTTCGGGTGAGGAAGCAAAGGGAGAGTGGGAGGACGTGTGTGTGGAATCGGAGGGTTTGGAGGTGTGAAACATCGATACCCATTCCTGATCGTCCTCCTCCTCGTGCCAGTCCTGCGTTCCTGCTCCCCCCATCGCTGTCTGGTGGTATCGGCGTTCTGGATATCTCTGACCACCGCATATGCTCATCGGATGAGGCAAGCTAGGGGATGCGTTTCTTCTTACCGCTGCTGACGCGGGTTGCACTTTGTGAGGCGGAGACGAGAATGGGGACGTGGGAGGATGCTTGGCGCTGTGGGCTCATCTCAAGATTGTGAATGGCCCCTGGCGTTTGTGACAATGGTCGCGGCGATCGTCTTTCGCCATTCTAGGTGTTGCGATTCGCGGACGACAGAGGAGGAAGTGCGTCCGCCCTCGTCGCCTTGCTCGCCCTCCATACATCCTCATCTCGCCCTCCATACATCCTCATCTCATTCTCTAATCCCCACCTCACTAATAGGGACCTAGAGAGAAGGATGAGCACTAGGCCCTCGTCGTGCACGGAAAGAACGAGGGTTCAGAGGAGCGACATATTCCCTTGGCTTCCCCTCATTGGTGAATGACACCGTTCCATTCCTCCTGCTCACCTCCCTCACCTCCCTCATCTGCTGTTCGACGTTCTCCGAGCCATCGGTACGCAATATATGTTGCCCTCAGTATGGTACACGCTTTCGTACCCAGTCTGCTACACTACACATCGTACCAGCTCCCCACACCGACTGACAGGAACCTGACGAGAATCACGAGGCTCCTGCTCAGACCGCTGGTGCGCCTTCCATAATGCGCACATGTGTCTGCTTATGACTAAATCGTATTCTCTACCTCGACACCCACATTCGCTCTGGTCGACTTCCCCCTCCTTTCCCTTTTTTGGGCATCAACCATGATCGACGACTTCGTCCCGTTCTTCCCTCAACACATGGTCAATATGTTCCTCTTGGCATTCTTGATGTCACGGCATGGAGGAGGGAGGTTCGACGGTCCGAGTCGTATGATGTACCATCAAACGTTGGCTGAGATAGCCTCAATGCTTTGCGGAATTGATGTTTGGGAACGTGGTTTGAACGTCTACTAGTAATTGCTCATGAACATACCATAGGCACATACGGTGTAAAGAGCTGAGATGATTTTTTTATCTATGAATCCAGTTATCGTTAAGTACACTGCGATCCAAGGTTCCAGTGGAAATCAAGAGGTTTCCGGAAATCTTAGAAACCCAGAGCAACCTCTGGTGGAAACCATCAGATCTGCAGATCTGAATTTTCCAGCGACCATTTCGCTGGCACCAATCAATATTGCCAGTGAGATTTCACTGGAGGGCTTTGTCAGCTTTCCCGTACATCACCTTGCTTGTCAAGGTCCCTTACATGTCACTTCCTTCCTTATAAGGGTGACTTTCTGCCAGCCACGGACCTAGGTCTACGTGTACTAGTCTGCTTGCTTGTCATTATTTACTGTGGACCATCTTCGCAGCGGCAACGACATCAAATCGACGCTGGTCCTACATGGACGGTTGTCTTTCTTCTCAACTCCTTGGGTGCGCTACTTTATTCCCACTGCACATATGTTCTCCGGTGCCACGAGGAGTCGACCGAAGGTCGGCGACGAGTGGCACCTAATGACTATGGACCATTTCCCCCCGACCATCTTGCAATATACAGTATCATTTGTTGAGCTTAAGTTTTTGTGAGACCGTCCAGTCAGAAAGCAAAGTTGTTACAGTTTTTGAAGGCACTACTACAGTAGTCATAGCTATCTGAGTTACAGCCATGTTCACTTCCAGTAGTGGGCTGCCAGCACAGTGCACACTCCTCGCGGCTTGTGAAAATTGCAAATGGAACCAAGCAAGGTGACAAATTGCCACTTCAGTGGCAATATCTAGTCGTAGACAGCAAGTCGATCATCTGTCTGGGAGTGCGAGGCCATCCTACTCAGTGTCACAACCTGGAATATATAATTTTTTATCCAAAAGCATTGTCAATGACCACAACGCTGATTTGCATCTCTCATTCATGCTGTTGCCTCGATGCAGGTGCTGGACTTTTGTTAGTCTAATGCTACAACATGTGTCCCATTTGTACAGAACGATAGCCTATGTGTTAGGTGTGCGTGCTGTACTTTGATAATTTTTCATGAGGTCGTTGGTTCAATCCGTGCTTTTTTGGGTTTAAACTTGTTTATGCAAGTCCAATGGTGCATCCGTCAAAGCCTCTGGTTCATGCAAAAACCTTCACACACCACGTGCCATGGGCCAGGTGTTTATACGACCTCGTCGTACCAAACAACTTTGCCCGTCTGTGGTCATGGATCACCGGGATATATTTTTAGGTGAACTCAATCCCTCTTCTAGTACCAGAGGCTTTGAATTTTTGAGATATACCTGAATTTCATTCATCCTTCCAATCTATCCTTCAGTCCATCATGCCAGTCAACCCCTATTAAATTTTATGTCGACTCCTCATGGAAAAACGTCATCATCTACATCTCGTGAACAGGGACAAGGACCCTCCCTTCTGGACAGATTCAATACGGAATCAGATTCCACCATTCCATCTGAACGAAACTCGGGATCAAACGAGAAGAGATCATACACTAGATCAGACTCGCCCATCACTTCTGAACAGAATGACAGACCAAGTGAAACCCCTATCCCTGAGGATCCATCCCCACTCAACCGAGCCATCGTTGATTCCATCTCCAACATCATCGAGCGATACAGAAAAGGGGACTTCGGAAAACCTCGAGCTTTTTTCACCATTATGCAAGCACTTGAACAAAGCGACGTTGACGACCGCTCCAAAGAACTTGCATTTTCAGGATACGTCCGAACAATCGACCGAATTGAATCACTCAACCTTAAATCGTTTCAACGAGGTTCTACCAACGGACAATCATCATCGCGTGAGCCAGTTGTGCCAACGTCAGATCCCACTGCGATCCAAGATCCATCCATATCAGGACGCGAGAAAACCGATGTAACGGGTGTAATTGGCCTTGTTTGGCATTGCCCTCTGGCAATGCCGGCTTTGGCCGTGGACTCTGTATTACATAACATAAGACGACTTTTATTGTAACCACTACGTGTACTGTGCGACGAACCTATAGAACTGGTCAAGCTCAGTGCCTTGTGGACTGTAAGAGTTGTCTTAACCCTGTAACTACCGTTACACTTTTTTGAGCTAGCCAACTGTGGCTTCTCTCTGCTTTACTTTGCTATATCTGGTTTTGACACTCTGCTTCCCTCTCTCACCCTACCTCCAACCCCGGAAACCTGGCTACCCACCCCAGGACCACTAGGCAGGTGTCTATGACACCTGCCATCTCTGTTTTTGGTCCCTACAAGGCCGAAAACCCCACGGGAGCTGGCCAATCTGTGCCAGCTCATCAAGTTTCCGAAGCGCGCCTGCGACGAGACGGCCACGCCGCCACGTCTCATGGCGCTAACGCGGACAGTACGAGTACTGACCGCGTTCCTGGACTGGTCGTTCATCCGAACGACCACGGATTGCCTCGAAATCGATGTTTCGAGGACTTATCACCACGGCACTGCGAGGCATCTGCGCTCGCGCCGCCGTTTCCCTCACGCAACCTGCGTGAACTCCCCCATCTCCCATTCATGCGGTATGGAGTCCACAACTCCTCGAAGCTGGATGGCGTGATGTACTTCGACCCGACGCGGTCGCGCTGGATTCTGCGAGGTCTCGAGATTCCGGTCTCGCCGGAAGCACTCGAGACTATTCTCTCGGTGGAACTTAGAGGGGACCTCGACTATCGAGGTATATTACATCCTTGTATTAGATTTTCTAATGCTACGTGGGTGCCGGAGTTTCCGGCACCACCTAATACTACTACGAAGACGAGCCCTGTGCTCGTCGAAACTTCTACTGCGTGCAGCAAGCCTATCGAGACCTCAAGAGCTCGCAAAACCCCATCCGAAGCTGCACCCACACGTAGTGTCCAGTTGGACACTACACCCTCGACTTCGTCAACTCGAAGTCGTGCATCGAAAGGGTGTGATGCACCCTTCACTTCAATCCTACGGCGCTCACGACGACGTGAGCAGGACGGGCTCGCACCCGTCAACGTCACCTATCACGGCAGCGACGTACGCCACTCCTGGCGTCCATCCGCTCGCGAAACGAGTCGACGAGATGCTACGAAGCAAGCACCATCCCCAAGGCCCATCCACGGAGCACCTATAAGGAGCCGGGATGAGACACCTGGGGAAAGCGCTCGTGCATCCCCCCATTCGCCTCGTCGAGACGACTCGAGTGAGTCGTCTCCAGTGGTGACTCAACGATCGAACGATCGTCGAGACCACCACGAGCAGCGGACCGACAACGAACGGCGCACTACGACGCCGCCGGAAGAAGGAAGGGAAATCCAGGCAGCATTGGCTGCCCAGGAGAGAGTAGAGGAAGGAAGTAGTCGTCACTCGACGACTACGAACGAGGTGCAGTGTCGAAAGGACACTGCGGAACTGGAGGCACGGTCGGGACGACCTCGCCGTGAGCAGGAGGTGCATCCACCCCTCCCCACCAACCCATCCACGCGTCAGACGACACCGCCCATCCCCACGTCAACCAAGAAGGTAAACGACGAACGTCGTTACCCAGAGTCGACGACCAGGGATGGCGGCATCCGCACGGCGCAAGGATGGCGTGAGCTCGTCAAACGACGAGCTCAAACACCAACGAGGACGTCGGATGACGTCTCCACCACCGGCGCAGGCGAGGCCCAAGAACGCCGCCGCCACCAGGAATCCCTTGCAGAGGAGCACACCGGTGCTCCTCACCCACAACGATCGACAGATCTCGTCAAGAGACGAGATCTCACGTCGACGAGAACGTCATACGACGTCCTCGAAGATGTGGACGACGACTTACGTCGTCGTCACCACGATCGTGCCATGGAGGAGCATGACAATGCTCCTCCACTCACCCCGAGATCGAGGCACCCCATCCCCAGGTCAACAACGACGGTAAACGACGAATATCGTCGTTACCAAAGGTCGGTTGCCCAGGAAAAGGGTACGCCACGGACTCGAGAATGGCGAGAGCTCGTCAACAGACGAGCTCAAACACCACCGAAAACGTCTTACGACGTTTTCTATCACGCAGACGACGACCGAAGTCGTCGTCGTCATGATGAGCGTGTTGTGGAGGAGCACGGACGTGCTCCTCGTACCCCAAGGTCCGTGGATCTCGTCATTGGACGAGAGGAAACGCACGCCGGCGTTGCTGGCGTGAAGGGGCGTGCAGACGATGTGTCTGCACGTCGTCGAAGTGTTGATGGAGGCGTTGGGAACGCCTCCATGCCGTCTCGTTCGATGATGACCGGGCAGGGCGAGAGTGCTCGCCCTGCAGCGAAGTTGTCGAACCTCGTCGTTGGACGAGGCGAGGCGGGCCGAAAGGGCGAAGATGGACGAGCAGGCGAAGGCCCTGCACGTCGAGGAGGTGCTGAAGACACCTCCCGAACCCGTCAACCGACGATCGAGGAGTGGGACGAGGTGTGTCGTCCTGCGAAGACGCGAGCGACGCTCGCCGTATGGCGAGCTTCGGAGGGCGGGAGTGGAATGAACGAGCATGCAGGCAACGTACCTGCACGCCATCGACGTGTCGACCAAGGTGTGGTCGACGAGCAGGGCGAACTTGCTCGCCCTGCGCAGAACGCATCGAGCCTCGTCGTTGGACGAGGCGAGGTGGACACGACCGGCTTGAAGGGGCGTGCGGGCAACCTGCCCGCACATCGTCGATCGATCGACGGTGAGAGGGTGTATGCCCTGGTCCCCGGAGTGTCGGCCGTCGAGGAGCAGGACGAGTTACCTCGTCCTGCACGAAATAGATCGAGTCTCGTCGTTGGACGAGACGAACAGCGAGCTGGCGCGTCCAGCATGAAGGGGCGTGCGGACGATCTGTCCGCACGACATCGAGGAGTCGAACGAGGCGTCAGAGACGCCTCCCGGTCGTACGGATCGGTCCTCGACGAGCAGGACGACTTTGATCGTCCTGCACGAAAAACGTTGAGCCTCGTCATGGCACGAGGCGAGGGCGTGGCCGGCGTGAAGGGAGGTGCAGACCGTTCGCCTGCACCAGCCCTGAGCGTCGCTGGAGACACGCATGCCGTCTCCACGTCCGAAAGAGCGAAAATCGACCTATGGAGGTTGGAGAACGACGACGGTCGTTCCCTTCCCAAGAACAAGGTCAGCGCACGAGGGGCAACGTTGAGAACGTTGCCCAGGACGAATGGTGAGGTACACATACCTCACATGCCAGCCCCAGCGCGCTCGATAGCGCGCAGAAGTCCTTCCCCGGGGTACCAGTTACCCCAACCCTCGCGTCATCCTTCGTCCATCGATGAGCGCGATCGTCGGCGATCGGCGCCAGCGGACGAGCGTACGAGTTACGCTCGTCGTCGAGAACGTGTGGATGAACAAGTTAGCGTGAGGACGAGACAAGCTGTCTCGTCCTTTGATTCCAATTGCAGAATAGGAGTCAACTTACCTGCGGCCAGAGTTCTTCCACTCTGGCAACGGTTCTCGAGATCCTGGGTGCCTCAGGCACCTATCCCGAGGTTTCGAACGCGACTAGACACCGTTGTAAACGGTGTCGAGCGAGGGGGAAGAGGGCGCGACAACGCGCGCACCAAAGGCAGCGCGTGTGACTCATGTCACACCATGTCACCCGCGGACCGAATGTCCGCCCCGACGATCAACGCTGCTGATCGTCGTTCGGATCGTCGACGGAGTGTTTCACTCCACCCACGGGCGCATGCGCAGGCGCGAACGGCGCATCCTAACCCGACATGGAGTCGATGGCCTGAACGACCACCACCACCGGACTGGGACGAGTCGTCGAACGACTCGTACCAATCTTCGAAGCAAACTGTCGAGTTTGCTGTTCCGTCGGACGTTCCTGATCGCGGGAACGTCGAACACCTGGCGTGTTTACGCCTACACCTTCACCACCCGCCGGACGACTGGTCAGATGCATCATCGGATGCATCCATGGACGATCGGGAGCAGGGAGAGTGGACGTGCGACACGTACACAATCCCCTGCTCGGAACCGGAGGACTGCACCTCCATCGTCGACGAACACTGGCAGCCATACGAGGCCAGTGTGTACGATGAGGAGGAGTATGAAGGCTCAGAGTACGTCGAGTACTCAGAGCAGGATGGTGAATACTCCGAGTACGCTCAGGACTCGGAGTATGAGGTTGAGGGCTCTGAGTACGAGTACTCAGAGCAGGAGAATGATGAACCCGAGTACGATGAGGAGTACTCAGAGCATTCTGAGGTTGATGATGCTGATGCGTCAACTGATTATGACTCGGACTGAGGAGAGATGTCTCTCCTTGCCATGTTGGGTATTTAAACCCAACCTTGTATCCTTCAGGTATGGTTGTCGTAACCATACCTTTCACCCGTTCTTTTGAGAGGGGGGGGAATCCGGATACCAGTCCGGAATTAAATTTTGAAGGGGCGTATAGGTGGACACCATAGTTCACGGAGTGAACTATATCCTTACCAGGATGGTGTACACCTATTATTATACCACCACACCACAAGAGGACTCGAGGCACGAGAGGCCTCACATCTATGACCAAAAAATGCGAACTTTCGAAGAGTTTTGTACTCTTCTTTTCAAGAATGTTGTACCCAAACCCCAGCGGCGAGTCGTGTTGGCTCCTGGTTCCACACTGTTCAGACCCAGTTGGTGACCAGGTGTCAGAATCGATGTCAAACCCGTTACAGCCTCGGACGTTGCGCTTCCACCACCACCACCAATTTACCGGAACATACCCGAAGCACTGGCGTATCGTTGGAGCCCAACGGCTCCATTTCTGATCGCTATCTTCATGGAGCGCAATAGAAACAGAGGCTAGGTGGTCACTGGGTCGCATTCACTGTTCGACGGTCAGGTGTGAGTACCAGCTTAGTGCCTTGAAATGAGATTTATCTCGTCCTTCATCTATTTGGTGGGATAGTCTCTATCCCACCTTCCGCCCCTTCCTACGCCAATACCCCAGGTAGCCTGAACTTAGGCTATCCTTCCCCCAGTGCCCTCTCACCTCCCTTATTTCAGATTGCAATGCAATCTCAAAGGGGGGTATGTAACGGGTGTAATTGGCCTTGTTTGGCATTGCCCTCTGGCAATGCCGGCTTTGGCCGTGGACTCTGTATTACATAACATAAGACGACTTTTATTGTAACCACTACGTGTACTGTGCGATGAACCTATAGAACTGGTCAAGCTCAGTGCCTTGTGGACTGTAAGAGTTGTCTTAACCCTGTAACTACCGTTACAACCGATCACACAACGCGCCCACGTGCCAACCCAGAAACTGATCGAGCGGTCAACGACTTCCTCGACAGCGTTCGTGGCTCCAAGAGAGCACTCTCTCCCGGGTATGCCGATGAAGACTCTGCTCCAGAGGATGGAAACGAAACCTCGAAGAGACGCAAAATCGACGAGCACCTTTTCCCGTGGTACGAAAAGGAAATCATTGCACGAGAGACTAGCAACCCTTCCTCCCAACGAACTCGGGAACTCCTCCAATTCTTCTCCACCGATTTCAAGGTCACCATCCAATCAATCAGGTTCGCTCACTCCTCCCCGCCAGGATTCCCGGCCACCGAATGGGAAAACATCATCCGAGGAAAATCTGTCAACCTCGACGTCGTCCTCAGCTCTCTCCACCACGTTGGAGCTCCTAAGGAGAACGTTGGACGCATCGGACGAACTGAGATCAGCTTGGGAAGAGCAGAACCGAGCCGAAAAGTTGAGACTAGCGGCAACTGGACTTCGGCGTGGAACTCGACAATCAAAGCAATTAAATTCGCGTTTCCACACCGAGAAGACGAACTGCGGGATTACGCCGAATACATTGAAGGTCTCTTCTCCGCCAGAGTCGTCTCATCGCACAGGTCAATCATCTTATTCGACAGCGCGGTTCGAGACTACGTCGGTGGTGGACAACGCTGCCTCCTTACCGATTACCACCTTTTCCACCGCCTCTTCACCGCGATTGCCATGCCCGACGGACTCGAAGCACAAAGTCTGGCTAAGAGAGCCACTTCCACTTCCTCAACTCAGAAGAACCCCATCTGCAATCGCTTCAACACTTCCACCTGCCCCAACGACTCTTCCGTTTGCAGATTCCGACATGTCTGCAAGCTTTGCGGAAAATCCTCTCATGGGAAAGCAACGTGCGAAGTCAAGAGCGGAACAGATTCACGGGTTAAGACCTAATTACCTCCGGTACAACCTCTGGAATGTCGACGCGTCATTTTCGTCGAACACTTCCGACTGGACCGAGCGGGCGAAACCACTTCCATCTGTTCCTATCGACGAACTTCTCAACCCCATCACTTCACAGACTATCACACAAAATCCTCATCTATTTCGAATTGTCACTCCTATCAATGTCGATGTTTTCGAATCGCTCCTTCACGATCATCCTAACCCGACTTTCATTGCATCCGTTTGTAGGGGCCTCAGGCGTGGGTTTTGGCCATGGGCCAACACACACGTTGGAGAATACCCTGACACAAACAATGCTTCCTTAGGGCCTCCGGATAACGTGGACGAAGCGGCATTCATCCGATCTCAGTGTGACATAGAAATCCGAAAAGGTCGTTTCTCTGAACCATTTGGTCCCCATCTCCTACCCGGAATGTACGCCATGCCTGTCCATGCAGTCCCAAAACCCGGTTCAACGGACCTTCGCATGGTTATGAATCAATCCGCTGGGAAACATTCCCTCAACTCTATGATTCGCCGAGAAGACATCGCCGGTTTTCCTCTCGACAATATGCGGCACCTCGGGGAGATGCTGCTTTCCATTCGGAAAACCTCAAATTGTCCTCTGACTCTTTGGAAATTGGACGTTGCGGAGGCGTATCGCTTGATGCCTCTGCATTTTCATTTCCAAATTAAGCAGGCCAACATCGTTGACGGCCTCTGTGTCCTAGATCAAAATAATGCCTTTGGTGGGCGTGGCTCCCAAGGAATTTGGATTTCGTTCAACGGGCTCGTCACCTGGATCGCCTCTCGCAAGGAACTTATCGAGTTCCTCGGAGTCTACTCCGACGATTCGTTTGGAATTAACGATGACAGCGACCTCACATACTACCATCGGTACAACAAACTCCTCCCAACTGGCCAGTTCAAACTTCTTTCTTTGTGGGACAAGCTTGGTATCCCTCACAAAGAGAAGAAGCAGGTATCAGGAGCCCCTCTCGTCATCATCGGAATCGAAGTCGACCCAAACGCTATGACATTGACCCTCCCTTCCGACTCTCGTGCAAAACTCATCGACGAACTCAATACGTTCATTGCTCAGAAAGGACGAAAGAGCGTTCGCTTCGAACTCAATGTATGGCAACGACTTGCGGGATACATCAATTGGTCTTTCAATGTCTTTCCTCTCCTCAAGCCATGCTTGAACAACATTTATCCTAAACTCAGTTTCTCCGGCTCTCCTTCGCCTACGAAACGTATCTGGGTAAATCAAGCCATTCGAGATGATCTTATTTGGGCACGCGACCATCTTGAGAATGCATCGGGCATTCAGCTCATTCGTGCTCTCGATTGGTCGCCGGACGAAGCCGACTTCACTATTTACTGTGATGCATGCCTCGACGGAATGGCATTTTGGTACCCGGAGTTCAAGCTCGCATTCTTCTCCCCGGTCCCCGCCGATACTCCGTCTGACCTGATCTTCTTCTACGAAGCTCTCTGTGTCGTTAGTGCACTCCACCACGTTGCCGCTACCCGGTCCTCCATTTTCAGAATCATCATCTTCACGGACAATTCCAATACAGTCGACATCTTTAACTCGTTCCACACGAAGCCGATATACAACCCGCTCCTAAAGTTCGTCGCCGATATCCTCATCGACTCCGAACACCAACTCCGTGTCCTCCACGTCTCCGGTAGCTCTAACACCGTCGCCGATGCGTTATCTCGCGCGAAATTCCTCGATGCCATCACTTTGGTTCCAAACCTGGTGATCAAGCCCTTCACCCCCCCTGCTCAACTTCTCGGCCTCGACGACGATGAGGAAGAACCTCGCGACGACTTCAGGGACCTCTCTCCACAACCCCCTCGACTTCCGCTGGGGGCACCCAAAAAATGATTACATCCTCCGTTCCGTCCAAGCAGCCTCCACGTACTGCTTGGACCCGTGAGCGACTCGTTCGTGAACGATCGCTCGCACTTGGTCAAGCTATTGACCATTCCACGTGGAAGAACTACGGCTCCGCCCTCAATTCTTATTTGAACTTCGTTCGGATTCATGAGTTCCCTGTTGAACCCACTCCCGATACTTTGTCGTTCTTCACGGTTTACATGTGCCACCAAATCAAGCCAAAATCTGTCGCCACATACCTTTCGGGAATTTGCCAACAACTCGAGCCTTATTTCCCGAAGATCCGTGAGTGGCGACTTTCTGCTATTGTGTCCAAAACCCTCTCCGGATGTCAACGCCTCCTTGCCATGCCTACGTCTCGCAAAAGTGCTCTCTCACAGGATGACCTCGTATTTGCGATCCGTAGTCTCCCCCCTCATCCAACCCACGACGACCTCCTCTTCATTGCCATGCTCCTCTCCGGCTTCTACGGCCTTCATCGTCTGGGAGAACTTTCCTTCCCCGATGACGTTGAACTTCGAGACGACCAGAAAACCATCAAAGCCGCATCCGTTGTCATTTCGCCATCAGGATATCAATATTTCCTTCCGGGACACAAAGCCGACCGCTTTTTCGAAGGGAATACAGTTATCATTCCCCAAAACGCCCATGCTTCCAACCCACTGCCTCATTTTTGAACTTACTTCGCATCACGCAATCGGCAGTTTCCGCTCTCTGCTGAGTTATGGCTCACCAGCGCCGGCACCGTTCCTACACGATCCTTCTTCATGCGTCGTCTCCGTATTCTCTTCAACAAGTCCATCGCTGGCCAATCAATGCGCGCCGGTGGTGCCACATCCCTCGCAGAAAACGGTGTTGCACCTTCCATCATCCAGGCCACTGGCCGGTGGTCGTCCGATGCGTTTCAGCTCTACATTCGAAAAAACCCCGTCCTTATCCAAGCCCTGATTTTCGGCCGATCCCTTCAATCAATGCCCGCTTATACGCACATTTCCTAATCCTTCTATCTTGTTATGGACACCTACAGAACCCCACGCACACTTACATTAATTTCCCCCCCCCAGAATCTCACGTGCTTCTTCTCTACATATGGACACTTCCTTTAATTTCCCCACCCACGACTCGTGACTACACTGAAGACCTCCGCTACGTACTCCTTATCCCTTTCATCCTTTTCTTTCATATTTTTCCCACCTATTTTTTCCTTCTTCTTCCTCATGATCGTTCCTCATCTATTTCCCTCCATAGGACTTTAGCGCTTCCATTCGTACAGAAAAAATATATTTCCGGGCATCGGAGGCGGCTAATGTAGTCCCTCCGATGTCACGGTCTTCCTAAACCAAACACTGCCTCTGAACTGAGAGCTAAGATTGCATATTGGTACACATTATTGTCACCTAAATTTGCGGATCACGGGCACTTGATTTCAGCTAGATCTGTCACTGGATTTCGGCTGGCTCTGTCGGTGGATAATTCAGATTTGCAGATCTGATGGAATCCAGTGAAAATGACTGGTGGAATCCACCTGGCCATCATACCAGTCGATTTCCACTGGAACTTGCGATAGCGGTGTAGTTCAACCAGTGGGATTAAAGGTCGGGCCGAACCCCTGGTACATTATCGCATTCGCCCTTTTCCGTCGCTCGGCGCTTGAACAGGACCACCACCCAGCTGGCGACTTCGATGTGCAAACTCTTTGATCAAGAGGCTTGATCCTTGGAAGAAGTTCTGGAAACCAATCCGAAGACATTACAAGAGAAACACAACCAGCCGATCCCACAGATCTCGTCATGTCGGCTCTACCTCCGAGTCCAATCATGCTACCCCAAGAGCTTCTCGACAAGATCATCGACAACCTTCACCATGATTTCAAATCGCTCAAATCATGCTCTCTAGCATCCAGCCTGCTGAAGTTGCGCAGCCACAAATATCTATACTCGACCATTCGCCTACCTGATATGAACCGCATCCAACGCCTTCGCGGGCTGGTGAATCTCAACTCTATGCTTTTAGAGAATGTCCGCAAGCTGGAGCTTGAACCTCGCTGGAGTTGGATAAAGGAGGATACAGACCTTCCTTGTATCCTTCGCAGGGCAACCTCGTTGCGCTCGCTGATCATACTAGGCGAAACTTGCATATGGACAAGGATCCACCGAAACACCCAAGACGCACTCATTCAGGCCTTCAGATCGTCCTCCCTGGTCAATTTAAGCATTCATGGAATATATTTCATTCCAATTCCTATCTTTGCCCTCGACATCAATGTGACATATCTCGTGCTCAGAGAAATTATGTTCGATGCCTCCACAGATGACTTTCACAATGTGACGTCTGCCGACTACTCAAGAATGACTGTAACCACATTGGAAATATCCTTTAGCAATGCGTCGCTTGTTCACATCGTCGTGAAGCTGCCCAACTCTTTTATCACTCGAATTCGCCATCTGATAATCTGTGATGCTGGCATGACTGCATCACTCACCCATCGTATCATGACCGCTGCCCGGAATTCACTGGAAAGCCTACGTATACAACAGACCGCAAAACCATTCCTGGAAGGTATGTACCATTTCATCACCGAATACATTGAACATCTACTAAAAATTCCGCTAAGGTTGGTTCCCCCTCGATTTCACTCCGCTGCGCAAACTCACATAGCATTCTACTTGGAGCTTCGCTTTGGCGTGACCAGCGATTTCGAGTTGCTTGCAACCACTGCTTTGGCCCGAGTCGTCGATTTCTTGATCTTGAACCCCACCGCTGCACGGATCCAAAACTTAAGCATATGCATCATCCGCCCTTGGGAGGGACATTCGATTCCAGATTGGGGCACTTTTCTACATAATTTTGCCGCGATCAGTCATTGGGCAGAGCTCGATCGAATTCTTGACTTAGCGAGAGGTTCAGTGTCGTTGTTGTCAAAACACATAGTTAGCCTGGATTTGGGGTTGACACCGCAGGACAGACTACGGTACCTCTACGGGCCACTGAACGATTTTGCATGGCGCCAATCGATAGACGAGATGCAGATATTGTGGCGCGATAAAATTCACAATATGATGCCACTGGCTTCCCATCGCACCTCTGGCAAGGGTCTATGTTGCGGAGCACCATATGCATCACATATCCATCAGAAATTGAGAATAACAAAAGGCGAGTATGCGCACCCAATATGTTTATTGTTCTTTTCAACATTTCACGAAGCCTATTGTTTCATCAAAGATTCTCTTCCTCCCAATTTTGGATATGCATTGACCACATATGCCGTTCCAGCGCCGCCAGATGCGGACATGTGAATCATTGATTTTCTGAATTTCTGAAAGAGTATTCAGACAATTGATATTCTCTCAGATAGGAAGAACATCACAATAGATATGGAAGCACGGCATACCGGGCACTTGTTATTCTCAATTTCAGACAAATATGGAGCAAATATGTTGCTCCCTAACAGAGGCCCTTGCCAGAGGTGTCGTGGGCTGCTCGTTGCGGGCGAAACAATTTCAGAAATGTGATCTGAGCGTTCTTGTCCTCCTTTATCTCGCTTTCCTCTTCATTTCGCTTTCCTCTTCATCTCGCTTTCTTCCAGCCCGCTTTCGCTTCCCGCACAGTAAAAACGAAACACACACCTCATGAATCTCAGGCATATCGTCTCGCCAGGCCCCATCTCCCCACCTCCAGAAACCGAGTCAAATATGCCGAAGTATGAGTGTTCGACAGAGAGCAATGTGAGCACGTAGTCACTGCAGTGTAAAATAGGGAAAGAGAGGGGCAGAGAAAGTGTAATAGTCGCTCCAGATACAGATTCAGTGATGAGAAAACAATTCGGTAAGAGTCCACTAGGCACTAGTGGCAAATGCAGAGGTGAAAGGGATGACGAGAATGGTTGAGAAAGAATGTGGAGGTTTATTATATGTGTAGTGTGCTTCCTCTGCCTGCCATAAATCACAAGATCGGAATGGCGAACAATGATACGAGGCGGGGAAAAAGGAAGAGTTGTTGAGGTATATGGCACCAACCTGAGATGGACTTCCCCCCTCTCTCTCTGACACAGTACTCACCTCTTGGGTTATTCCATTCTACGCGATCATCAATATATGGAGCGCCATGGAGGCACATAGCCATAGACAGGTACCGGGCGATGTAGATTAGGATGAAGGAGGGGAACGTACGGATCGCCTTGAGACCTTAATATAATTCCTTATTTTTTGACCCGCCATTGTCCGCGAGGCACTCGAGGGTTTAGTTGCGATGCAGCTCAACGAGACAGTGGGCGGCGAGTCAAGGTCCGAGGCCATTTGGTCATTAGGACACCCGATATCATGCCCGGACAGCGAGATACTACCAGAGGAAGCAGGTTTTGCCAAGACATTTGAGGAATGTATAGAAGTCAGGTTCAAAGAAAGTTAGGGCACAGCGAGAGACAAAAAAGAGGTTCAAGATGTTGTGCTGAGAATTAGCAACAACGTTGTCGAAAATTGCAGGCATTTACACAAGGCGCAAGTACGGTATAGACGAGGCTTTCGACGAGAGTAGTTGGACCGGTAGAGACGGAGCTCGAGGGAGGGTTGTTGGTTGAATGGTTCAAGTGTTCAAGTTGATCGTCATCACCGGGAATTCCGGAGAATGCGGAGAAGCTCGTATTTGTCGGCCCGGTTTCTTCCCGCTCCGACGACCCACGTGACTTGACATTGACAACATTTTCTACTACCGACGACCATCGACACGCCACTCAGGTCATTCACGATCGTGCTGTTATTGTCAGAAGCTCTCTTTGCTTGCGTGCTCCATAGCCGTTGTTTGGGCGCCGTCATCTCGACACTGCTCAACGATCTCCCCTCGAGCACGGTCCTTTCCATCCAATTTTCGATCCACCTGCACAATATGGTGACTGAAAGAAGAGTCATTTGATTGCCTTGGTCATCCAGCACCGCTGCCGCTGCGTGGAGATGGAGTGGAGTGATATCGGATGGTGAAGCTGTCGCTGCGAAGGCTTGAAGTCAGGTTCAGATGCAGTAAATAGGGGATGCGAGGCCGACCACCGGCTTCCACGCTACTTGCACACGCCATCGGGCACTCCGTCTCATTTCGTTCCTAATGCCGATTCCTGTTACACCAATTCCGCTATGCCATTGGTCGCCTCGGAACCAATGCCCAGCATAGTGACGGATAATCCTCTAATATATGTTCCTCGGCTCTGCACACTGTCGACGTTCGTAAGGAAATAGGCATAATCCCAGGGCTCTGGTACGTATATTATTTGGAGGATTGTTTTTTCGCTTCTGATGTATCGTGAAATAGCGTATTCCAATCGCCAGCTGCTCGTCTGTTGGTGCAACGCTTTCCAGACGCACACCAATTTTTCCTATCTCCCCTTTCGTTCCCTTCCCGAGCTCAACCAGGTCCTCGAACACCGACATCATGCAGGACTAACAATGTCATCTCGGCCCCGTTCTCCTCCATCCACCATCTGTTTCTGCGTTCCCAGGGCCCCCACATATGTGTCATCTTACAACAGCTGTCGACCTCATGAACGAATACGACTAACGCGGGTCTCAAGTCTCGTCCACCGCCGTCCCCCCGCAAAAGTTCTTGCATTTTTACTGCTTCCGTCTATTTTGCCCCACAATTGTTGTTTGCGCACGCGTAGGTGGGGTTGGGGACACACTTTTTTGGGAACATCTCTTCATGACCCATAGCGGTCTCACACACGCTTCCTCCGCCTCGCTAACTATCGATCGACGAGTCAAAACTGCCCACCTCCCCGGTTTTTCCCCTACAAATACCCATCTGATGCGCTTCCTACCTCTGTTCCCACCCCTCATGCTCGCCATCATGGAAAATCAATGTGGATGTCTGAGGATAGGATGGGTGGCAATGAGAGCGAGTTGGGACGATTGAGTGCCTGTGGAGGTGTTTCGCAGATCGGGTGGGAAAAGTACACGGGAAAGGGGATAAGAACGGTGGAGGGGTATAACATGACGTCCGAAGATTTGGGAGACTGCCGCCGTCGTCGTCGTCGCCGGAATTGAGCCCCCATCCACACTCCTCCTCCCCAATCCCGTTCTTCTGCTCGTCTCCAGGATACCCACATGTGCTCGCATCCAGCGTCGCAGCCGCCGAACACCCCACCGTGTATCTACACCGTCGATTTCGCCCCACCACATAGCTTTTGCGCACGTCCACGACGAGTCTCTGATGCAATATATATTATCCTAACGCGTCGCGATATCGACTGGTACATCCCAACTGACCATCGGTGACCTGGAATTCGTCGGGCCTGCATTCATACCCATCACCACCGCGTTCTCCTCATTTCCCGTTCACCCTCGTGGGTGCAGAACTTCAAATGCAGGTTTTGGAATATTATGAGAACGAAGAAGAGGACTCAACAGGGGCGCCACACGTGTACTGGTCTCGGCATCAACCTCCCAATGAATGCCATCATCGCATCTACAGACCTCCTCCGCATCTCCTTCGTGCCGGCCCCCAGCGTCCAGTACCTATCAGAATCGAGCTATATGCTATATACACATGCGAAGAATGTCGAGCACTCATCGGTGCACGTGCACGTAAGCAGGCAGGTGAAGGAGCCGGGGAAGAGTTGAGGATATGCATGTGGAATCAAAGGGTTTGGCTATTCCCCTGCCTCTCCTGCGTTCGGGATGTCAATGGCCAGCGCATGGGGCGGGCTGGATGATGGGGTTTCCATCAAGGGTGTGGGGCGCACTATATTAGGAGAGAGGGCGCAGGGTAGGGCGCAGAAGGATGCAACTTGGTGTTGCGAGTTTGTGTCGGCATGTTGCTGGTCCCATGCGTTTCGCCGTTCCGCTACAGGCGCATCTCTGGGGCCTCTTCACCTTGTTCACCTCCACACAGCCCCACCTTCTGTCAATCCCCACCTCACCTCCCCTTCGCACTCGTTCGTTATATGCTGGATGTTTGATTTGGGTCGCTCGGAGTGGGAGAGCGTGTTCGTGATGGATGTCGATCGGGTGCCTGGCGAGAGCGGTTCGAGCAGGGTGTAACCACCCCTTGGATGAGGCGAGATTTGTTGGCTCGGTTTCCTGTTGGAGAGATGGGAGTGTGGGGAAGGGAACAAACATATAGGTGCCTGGCTACTGGATCGAAGATCGAAATCTTTTGTATGTTCGTTTCCCTCAGGTCTCGCATCTCGCCTTGATAGACCTGCGATTAATATTCATGATCTGGCCTTCAGTCTCTGTGGGCACGCTCGTCTGCGAAATGCGAAACACGTTCTGCCTTTCTGACAGGTTTCTTGAGATGCTTTTGTGCAGTCTGGCATTTTTTTTGTCCCTAGCTCGTCAATGGGGTAGGACAAGCTCGATGATCTATGGCACAATGCAGCACGTTGAAGCTTCTTCAAGAGGCCACACGGTACATTAAATGCAGTGAGCTGGGGGTTCTTGTCACTCTCGTCTGTCATCAGAGATTGTCTTTCATGTTTCGCCATCCTCGTCCTGTGATTTGCGGTTGATATGAACACGTCGCTGGGAGAAGCAGTTTCTTTTGCTTTGCCGATGGATGGTGTGTTCTTTTTTTTACGGCCAAATCAATGTCTCGACCTAGGTCCTTCCACTCTAGATTCGTAGGTTTTCTTGCACATTGATAAGCTGAATCATACATCTATAGACATGAAGGCGAATATTCTATCCCCTGCGGCGAGATTTGCATGTACGAGTATAATCTTGCCTACTCTCCTCTCAGCGTTGGCGTCTAGTGCCTCGTGGATTCTAATGGATGTGTTCCATCACTACCGAATATCTATTGGTACCGACTATGAGACTTGCTCTACGCTCACCTATTGACAAGTTGAGCCCTCTCTTTTCCCTACTTTCCACCACGACGAATACATGTTCGCATTGTTTGCTGTCCAGAATTCACTTTGACTCGGTTTCTGGAGCTTTCGGTTAGATAGGGCCTGGGGAGAGGGCATTTCTCGAGATTGTCATGGCATCGTGTTCGTTTAAGTTGCCGTGTGGTCAGGGTTGGTGAATGGGAAGGAGGGGAAATGACGGTGAAAGCGAGCATGACAAAAAAGCTCAGATCATGTTTCTGTATAAAGGGTTTCGTCCGTAGTGAGCAGCCCACGGTGGGAAGCCAGTGGCATCATATTATGAATTTTTTCACGCCAAACTATCTGCATCTCGTCAACCGATTGGCGCCATAAAAAATCATCCCGCGGCCCATAAAGGTATCGTTGACTATCCTGCTGTGTCAACCCCAAATCCAGGCTGATGGTGTATTTCGGCGATGACGATACTGAACCTCTGGCCGCATCAAGAATTCGATCAAGCTCTGCCCAATGACTGATTGTGGCAAGATTATTCAGGAAAGCGTGCCAATCTAGAATCAAATCTCCCTCCCAGGTCCAGAACCTTCTCCAAGGATAAAGCCTCTTGATCGAAGACTTTATTCATCCGAGTCTCCAGCTGAATGATTATCAGAGGAACGAGAAGAATTCAAGCGTAGAGTGACTGGAAATGCCGAATGGGATATCTGAATTCGTGGATGAGATTCGGCGGCCGGCATTTTCCGCCCACACAGTGCACTGCCACAGATCAATATCAAGTTCAACATCGGGTCATCATCACTTTGGCTGATACCCATTCACGGCCAGAAAACCAACCAATACCGCGATCTATGTCGGATACATTGGAGCCGTTACCACCAAGGGTACCTCAGGAACTCATCGACAAGATCATTGACGATCTTCACGATGAGTTTAAAACACTGAAAATATGTTCTCTGACCTCCCGCTCACTACTGTCGCAGAGCCAGTCTCATCTATTCTCATCTGTTCACATAAAAAACCAGTATTTCTGTGCACGTTTTCGTAGCCTTGTGGACGTAAATCCCCGCCTTTTGGAGTATGCCCGTGAGCTCACGCTCCAAGATTTCTTCCAAGCTCAATGGATGGGAAGCGATAGCGACCTTTCATTCATTCTTACCACGGCTACCTCGGTACGATCCTTTCACATTTGCGGAGGCTTCGGTGTGTCGTGGACAAACATCCCCCAGAATGTCCAGAATGCACTCTTCGCTGCATTTTGCTCTCCATCACTCAATGTTGCGGTTCCCCCGGTGATATTTGGGCTCAACATGAATTTGAAACACCTTATCTTGACTGGTTTGATGCTGGATCAGGAATCTCGAGGCGACCTCAATAATGAGATATCCATCGACTTTTCGAGAGTGAGGACACACACCTTGGAAATATGGGTTCATCAGCGCGAATCCTTTTTACCCGTCATCGCACAATCCAACTCTTTCGTCTCTCATCTCAGGAAGCTGGTATTATACTATTATGGGGACACGGCCTCGCTCACAGTCCCAATTATGAAGTCAGCCTTCCGGTCACTCGAAATGATGGTGCTACGCGTAGTGCCTGACGAATATTCACCAAGTGCGTACATCCATGACGAACAGTATCTGAACGAAAGACTCAACGAAATTTCTCCAAGACCTTGGATTCAAACATGATTTTAGCCTCATGCCGAAACTCCAACATCTGGCGTTTCATTTCATGGTTACGTTCGGAGAACCCGCGACATTTACCATTGCCATTCGCGAAGTCATCGATTTTTTTATTCTGAATCCATCTGCGTTTGGACTCAAACGATTCGACATACAGTTTATTCCCAACTGGTCCCCTTATTATGTCCCCGCTACAACGTGGAATCAGGTCCTCAACATTATTGGCCAAATAAGCCACTGGAACACGTTGGACGAGCTGCTGAGTACATCAGGGCACAATGTTTGCATCGTGCTGGGGATAATCGAGGGGAATTATAGTAGGCTCCGCTATTCTGGCCTCCCATATCTGCATGATTGGAGGGGTGAGATCCGTGAAAAATCGCATGCCTGGCATGATGTGATCCATGCACAAATGCCGTTAGCATCTCAGTGTGGCGCGCTCACTACCGACGTTATATTGGTGGAAGACTAATACCTTCTCTACGACTTTGAAGGGGCGTTGGATAAGAACTACAAGCAGAAATTAGTGCATATATAGAGTGGGAACGACGGAACGAAGTATTTGTGAACAATTGTCTGATGAATTGGAAGGTACACCGACTCTGAGGATTATGTAAAAATTAGCGCGTAAAATCACCATGTTTGATCGAAGGTAACGGGGGACGCTTGGGGAAGGATAGATGTCACGAAGTCTCGTATTCTCGCCGCTGAAAATCGGATACGTGGGAGGGCGGGGATTGTGGAAAAGGACATGGGAGGATGGGGAAAACCATGGCGTGAACGGTTGTGCGAGAGTCCGGAAAACGCCACTTCAAATCATCGAATGTCTGTGTCGTATTGAAGTGATGCAAAAAGATACCAAAAGACAAGATATACACAGGGTCTGAAGGCGGGAAGGCGATAGATAGTCGAGGGAAGAGAGAAGATGACCATGAGCAGTGGCACTCCTCTCAGCGGACATCGAAGCGACAAGGCCTTCTAGACGCCCTTACCTCCTGCCTCCTTATCACGTCTCATGATCTTGCCCTCCTCCCAGTGCAGTCGACATAACCGATTATCGACGAGGTGAGCATTACAGTATTTGAATGAATATGAGAGGATAGGCACCAAGGTCGATGATGGTTCTGCTACAACCCGAGGGTGAGAGTGGGGATAATCCTACGTCAAGTCCATCATGCTCGCGCATGTCACAGAAGTTGGAGCTGCGAATCTGTGTATCTCATATATCCAGAAATCCATCTTTCCTACCCACCCTGATATATTGCAACGCTGATGCAGTCGTGACAGTGCGCACAGCGGTGAGATACGGTGTGAATGGTTGATGATACATTCAGCATATATGATGGGGTGGGCCGACAGAAGTCGGAAGTGCAGGAGGGCACCCACAATTGACCGCGCACGACTCCAGGGGCGGTGCTAGTTCTGAAAGACCTAGTATATTGAATTGATGACGGCAAGAAGGCAAAGACGAGTGGTGATGTGGGTTGTAGATGGCAAATGATGGGGAATGGGATACAGTGGTGACGCTCTCGGTAGCTCATCTTCCTCTTCCCCGAGACGCACGCCTCTTCCTTCCATTTTCGCCACCCATCCAAGGACCTGAATCAGGTTCGGCGAGGGCCAAAAGTACCTCTGTAAGGCCATAGCATGTTGGCTACGATCTGATCCCTCCGGTATCCACCATTGACAAGATAGGTATCCAGAGAACTGGGTGAAGGACGGAGGGAGGAGCCGGCGAAGGACGAAGATACGAGTTTATTCCGAATGGTAGCGGCGAGATGATGGTATATATGGCGTGGAGAGGAGAGGCTAGATTGCTCGATGGAGGCCATAGCTCACTCGCACCGTCAAAAGGGAAAAGAAACGTTGGCACGACGAATAAGAGGAAACAACTCGATTCGCATGAAGTGGGCCGGTGGTACAGCTCAGAAAGGTATATCGACCAATACGTGAAACGCGCTCGAACCTGACCAAGTGAGTAATGCGAAGAGCTGGGCAGCGAAGGAAATGCGCATGCTATGCATGGAAGTCACTCGAGAGGGATTCACAGTCGATATCGAACGATGAGGACACGTTTCGACAGAGGTTGGAAACGAGAAGAGGCATCGTAACCTGGGCCGCAGAGAAGGTTTACATGGCGCCCAAGTGGTGTCATTGGCCGGGCGAGGTAGAATAAAGGAGTGGCGACTGTGTTGACATTCGGGCTTCATACCGAGCCAGGCTGACCAGTGATGATCAGACCGCCTCAGGCTGGGCCTCCAATTTTTGGTCAGATCGAAATCGCCCATGTATCCTGTCGATACAAGGAATGCAATAGGCAGAAATGCTGGAACAGGACCAAACAACTGCATTGAAGCAGGCCTGCAGATATAGGGAGCGGACCTAGCGAAGGAATGATTGAATGATGGGGATGCGTGAGTGGTCATGCATCGTGGAGAGGTTGTAAACGCCATAGGTGGCACCTCACGATACTCTATCCCCAGTTTTCGTCCAATTTCATGATCCATTGAGAGTAGTCCTTTATAGCCCTGGCATTGTCCACCAGAGTGATTCGATCAAAAATTTCACTGGAGGCAGAAAACAAATTTGTCGCATGGTGAACGGTGGTGAGGTTCAAGATTGGATCCCAAGGGAGAGCACTGAGCGACCCAAAATGGAGTATCCCGACGTAAATGAGCCCCTGTAGACAAACTGTTGAAGAGCGCTGGTGTTCTTGTCGTCGTCGTTGATCACAGCGAGGAGCCCATTTTGTGCCACGTGTGTCGTTGAGCAGACGAGAACTTCGGAGCCGATCATGATCAGGCTTCCGATTATCTCCGCTTTACCAGATATCTGAGTCCCAAACCAACGTTCTCATACACCATGTTTGAGCATGCAAACTGCAACTCATTGCCAGACACATCAAATTCTCCTCGAGAGTATACTGTATGTCGCCTCTGAATTCAATATGATGGAAAGAGAAATATGACATGCCTTCCCGCTTCTCTGCAGGATTCAGCACATAAACGCTGCGAGAACAATGACCTACGTCTACACTCAAGCAACGCCGTGGCCGTGATCAAGGTGACACCGCTGGGTGGGCGATCTCCCAACAGAGGCTCACAGAGATAGCACCCCGCAGGGCACTTCTAGGCACCAGGCGCTGGTCGGTCGCAGCTGTGCTTCGCCTATGGATGATGTTGAGAATGATCGAGGAGGGAGCTCAAACGTGGACAGGAAGACGTAATGAGGTATGTCGTGTTCTCTTAAAGTGACGCTTTTCCCCATCCCATTCGATTCCCAGTCCCAAGAGAGTCACGCATTAGCATTTCCTCCCGCCACAAATCCGCCTCGGAACTCCTCTCGAGCCGTCTCTTCTAAGCCATGGAGAAGCATAAAGGTTATCCGTTCTGTCATCGGGATGAGCAGGAGGAGGAGAATGAACGTTTGAGCACTAGCGCGCCTCGTGCATGAGAAGACTTAAAGTTCAGACGAGCGATATCTCCCTTCGAGAGTCGCCTTCTGCTTCCCATCCCTTGACCAACAATACCCGTTCGATTCCTCCCGCTCATGAGGCTACTTCCCCATTCGCCTGTGTGTGTGCCTTCCTTCGTGCGAGCCTCTCATGTATCACTTCACACTCCATTGCCATCAACGTCACTCGCACACCTTCCATTCTGTCTCACTGATTATTCCGCATCACGAGCCAGCCTGGTTGGGACTAGGAATGATGAGGAAGCTCAAGAGAGGAACGGCGAGGTGTACCTTGTTTTCTTGATCGTAGCCATGGGACGCGGGCATCCCGGACCAAATTCACCTTCTCGTTCCCAGTACATCTTGCCTCTGCCCTCTCTTATGCACATGAAGACGCATAAGCCTCGTCTTTCTATCGTCATGTTTCGCCACGGGCGAACGCGCTATCCACTCTCTCCTGCCTAACCCTCTTCCTCCGCCACATATACCACCCTCGATCCTCTCAACCCACTGCTCCTTGGCAATGTGTTGACCTACGCAATGGGAGGCGCTTTAGATATAGATTGTTTATCTCTCGAGGCGCGAGACAGACTATGAGGGCGAGGTCGACGTAAGGCCCGTGATTGGCATGGCGTGTTGGGATTGGGGCGATATGTGGGTTTTCATGTTGGGGTGGTTGGGTGGGACGAAGGGGAGGCGCTTGGTCCTCTGAAGCGGCAAGAGATGGCACAACGACTTTCCGACATTACTCTCATCTCGACTCACCATGGCCAATCAGGAAGTCCTTGGTCTGACGGGTACCGTGCGGCGTTTGCTGTGTGGACGACCTGGGTTAGAACGTACGCGGTTTCCACCATTCATTATGTATCGATGCTGGCGGGCACTTATTTCTCAGACCCCCACCGACTGAGAGTCGAGCCCACCTAGACTTCTTCCGCAATTTCGCGCATACACCACGACTTCACGCGCATCTCGTCTTCCGCTCGTTACTACATGCTCAAATCATCAGCACATGGTTAATGTTGTTTCCGACTACATCACCAGCGGAGCATTCGGTGATGAGGTAGTTCGCGCCTAATTAGGTGCGGGGAGGAGAACGAATCTGTTTGCTCATCACTGACCCTCTATCAGTACCGACTATTACATTTGCTATGCCCCTCTCTTTCCCCACTTTACATCACGATGGCTACGTGCTCGCCTTTGCTCTGTGTCCAGTACTCATACTCGGGCATATTTGACTCAGTTTCTGGTGCTGGGAATATGGAGCATGGTGAGAGGACGTGGCGTGAGATTGTCGGGGCGTGGTATTTCGTTTCGGCCATGCGGGAAGGATTGGGAGTAAGAAGGGGAGATGACGATGAAAGCGAAGATGGCGAAAACGCTCGGATTATATATCTGTATAAACTATATCGCCCGTAACGAGAAGCCCACGATGGGAAGCCAGTGGCATTATATCGTGAACTTTATCACGCCAAAATGTCTTCATCTGGTCCACCGATTGGCGCCATAAAAAGTCATCCGATGGCACATAGAGGTATCGTTGATTATCAAGCCTTATCAACTGCAAATCCAGGCTGATGATGTGTTTCGGTGACGACGATACTGAACCTCTCGCCGCATCAAGAATTCGATCGAGCTCTTCCCATTGACTGATCGCGGCAAGATTATCCATGAAAGTGCGCCATTGTAGAATGAAATATAGCTCTGAACGGCAGATAAAGCATATGCTTAAGCTTTCAATTCGCGCGGCGGTGGGGTTCATGGTCGAGAAATCGACGATTCGGGCCAAAGCAGTGGTGGCGCGCAATTTAAAATCGCTCGGCTCACCAAAACGAAGTGCCAAGTATAACTCTATGTGTTTAAGTTTGGGCAGCAGAGTGAAATCGTACGGGACCCAATCTAAGTGGAATTTTAAATATACACTTCAACACTTTTGATGATGAATGATTACATACTTTCCAGGGATATTGTTTCGAGGTCATATATAAGTATGCTCTCCAATGAATTCCGGGCAGTGGTCATGATACGATCATGGGCGAGTGAGGTAGCGTTATGGATTATCAGGCGGTGAATTCGAGTGATGAAAGAGTTGGGGAGATCGATGACTGCCTGAACAAGTGACCAGATGGTAGAGAATATTTCCAATGTGTGTACATTCATTCTCGAGTAGTCGGCGAGCGTCGCACTGGGGAAGGTGAAGGCATCAACTGTAATTTCTTTGAGTGTGAGATGCGTCACGTTGATGTCGAGCGAGAAGATAGGAATTGGAAAGGAATATATCGTATCAATGCATAAAGTCGCTAGGGAGGGGGATCTGAAGACCTGAATGAGCGCGTCTCGCGTATCTCGGTGGATGCTCCACCATGAGCACCGTGCATTTAGTATGGAGAGAGACCGCAAGGAGGTCGCCATGCGAAGGATAACAGGGAGGTGTCTATCTCCTGCTACCCAAGCCCAGAAATCTGCAAGCTCCAGCTCACGGACATTCTCCAAAAGCGTAGAGTTCGCGTCCACCAGACCACGAAGGCGTTGAATACGGTACATATCAGATATGCGAATGCTCGAGTATAGATATTTGTGGCTGCGTAGTTTCAGCAGGCTCGATGCCAGAGAGCATTGTTTCAGCGATTCGAAATCGTGGTGAAGGTTGTCGATGATCTTGTCAAGGAGCTCTTGGGGTAGCACGGATGGAGGTGGAGATGATACGATGAGGTTTGTAGGATCGTCTGGTTGTAATCCTACTGACATGTCTTCAGGATTTGTAGCGCTGTATACGATATGTTGTGGAGGGAATGCGAGAAAAGCCCAGATCGATCGGATCGGATTCGGGATCGGCTAATTCTCGTGGCAGCTCGTGGCTCGGCAAATAACCTCCCCTCGAACGAGTCTATCATTGACAGGCAATCGCAACAGGTCGTTCGTGCGCACCCAATATTTGAATGGTCGCCGTTCGAAGCTCTGGATGTGCGCAGATCTTATTTAAGCGCCACACCCACACAATATGGATTAGTCATTCTGTGCCATTCATTGTCCAACCGGCTGTAGCGCTCAGAATGACGAACGACAACCCACGATCATCTTTCACAGGCAGAGCTTAGACTCTTGGTGTGCAGTTCTATTGATGCTCGAGACGACAGGCACAATCCAGATATGTTCTCACGCCTCGAAGACGCCAGATTTCGATGGGTTTCGCGAACCATTTTCCAAACTTCATCATGACAGCTGTGATGTATTCTTTACAGCAATTCTCGTGAGCTTTTCTTCCGTTCCGTATGGTCCTTCGGCATGCTATTGCTATTCATTCGTCCTCGCTATCTACACCTAGGTTGTATTCACTTCTACCCTCGATCTAGCATGCTCAAAAGATTCTACGAGATGCTCTTCCATTTTCGCCTCACATTCGGGATATCCACCTCCGGCATTCCTAATTGTTTCTTCTTGTGGCTCGGGCTCAAGCTCAAAAAAATTGAAATAGGGAAAAAGATTTTCGCATGCCTGAAATCACATTAGCCAGCCCACCCCCGAGTCAAACGGGGACCTCTCGATCATACCTCTCTGTATGCACGAGTATGCATGCTTTCTCCGTGACACCATGGGTCGGATACTGAAATTTTTATGCCATTATTGATGATGATCTTTGTAGTAATGTGCACTCTCACTTTGAATTTCTCAAGGAATCAGAAAAAAAGAATTCCCAATAGAACTGCCGCACGACCTGGTCCTGGGTCGAACAGGGAACTTCCGCATGATGTGTAGATATCAGTGAGCTATGTGGCGATATCATTCGGACGTGCTTCCATTACACCACCAGGTCGTTGGAATATATGTTTGGACACCTTTGATCTACGGGAACGGCGCTCGGGGAGGAATATCGCTGCGACTTTGCCTACCTGGACCCGTACTCTGTGTGGGATCCCCGCCAACCTAGCATGGGGTATCGTACTACACCGCCCTTCGGAGAAGAGTATTATTATCGTGGTTTGTGAATCGGTTGCGATGGCGATCTCCAGACGAAAACACGATTGACGCTGTTTCCTCGGATTCATAAGTAGACCTGGCTATAGAGGACCGGGAACTTGCTGCCATTGACTCTTATGATGGGTACGCTGGTACGAGTTCGCATTCCACAGGATCATCGTAGCATGTTCGACTCGGGAACAGGACGATCGCTAAACAGCCGAAAGTTTCGCATGGTTTGTAGGGTTTGCACTCGCGATGAGCAGCCAGAGCGACTTTAGTTAAATCATGCGTCGCAGGCCACGGAGTGAAGATTCTAACCTAGCACGTAGGCGTGAGCAGTATATAGGAGCGACCTATGAGCGTACCAGATCAGCATTGCACTAAACACGCATTGAATCCGTGTCGCCTACCATGCCACGTCTCTTCCCTCGTCCCAAAAATACCACATGCCCCAGAACAATCGTCGATCTACACCAGGATTCCGACCGAAAAATATACATATAGAATCAACGGTCTACGGCCTGGCCCCGGGTCGAACAGGGAGTTCCAGCATTGCAAGTTTCGAAGAGTTACTGCCAATTTAATGCAGTTGTGCTGCCACTGCACCACCAGGTCAGTGTTGTGAAGTCTTGGTGCGTCAAACTTAAAGAGAGGCAAGTCGGAGATGTACTTGATCTGGCTTGGTTTCGTCGATGCACAGGAACGACTTTGAAGTCAGCACTTTGCCTCGAATACGACCAGCGCAGTGGGTAAATAATCTAGAGCATGAACAGGGACGGTTGAATTACGAGCAGCCGAAGTTCAACAGGGACACGGGTAGGACGCAACCTGAGTGACGGATATGTCGACTCACAGAGGTCGAGACGTGATTGCGAGGAGGCTCAAAAGCACAGATGGTCCAATATGCCTAATACACGTGAAGGTTATGAAAATTAGGTGAACAAGGATCTCGAGAGGCGCCACAGTCAGCCAGCGGAGTTAAATTCAGATCCATTCAGCCGGTTTCCAGGACATACAGCTCGCTCGTAGACGGCATTCACAGGAACTCGACTAGACCCCGAACTTGGCAAAATGATATCCAGTAGGACTAAAGACATCTCCGGCGGTCGATTTTAGGTATGCACACGCCCGAGAATAGAGCTCTACTGCAAGAACGGGTCGCCAGAAAAGAGTGTTGGAAGTGGAAACATTCACCCGCCAAAGACAGCGGTGGAGAAGGAAGGGGGACGAAGCAAGGACAATTTGCATCCGGTCCGAATACCGAAGGCCACGTGAGAGGTTGATCGTGGCTCGTCGTCGTGCTCCTCGACGCCGACCACCCATTAAATTTAACGATCAACCGTTGATCCAACCAGCGACAAACCCCGTTTATCTGCTTCTCTGTTGTCTTGCAGGTTGAATCTTTATCGTAAGCACTGTCAGGGTGAGTAGTCCTCGCTCGACATCGACAACAATGAAAGGCGTTCAGTGTTCATTGCTATCTGTGGTCCAATGCTCGACGCCGGTGCCTCTCATATCCAGCATCTGGCCGTGGAATATATCAAACGAGGTGAAGAAAGCGTATTATGGCACGGAATGTGAATATGATGGTGCGTTGAGGCACCATGAGCCTTGATCATCCATGCAAGAACACGAGGGCACGCAGGACTCAGCGAATTCTCGACAGTGCGCTCCCAACATCGTCGTTATCGCTGCCCAGACTCAGCGCTCAACCCGGACCTTTTCTGGTTCATGCTCAGGTGTGTGGATCGGACAGAATACGACGTTTCACCATCGTCATTTCTCTGACCTCTTCGCTCCTCAGGCCTCGGACTGTGTGCGTCAAATACGTCCATCAGAATTGAGCCACGGAAACATTGATCATCCCCCATCGCGCAGGCTCGTTGATTGTGGAGAGGGCGGATGTGCTGGAGAGGGCGGAGGCGATGTGCATCATGGGGCACATTCAAGGAGAATGAGGAGCGTAATGTTCCCAGTTCATATTGTCTTCCCGATGGAACCCACCCCAATTCGCTTTGAGCTCGCGCCCATTCCCATCGTCCGCCGTTCTCCAGGCTCCTGCTCACATTTTGCCACCGACGGATACTGCGTATGTCTCATTTCGTTGGGTTCATGAAGCCGGAATGCGCTCTCACGATGGATTGTGGCATGGTAGGGCGAGATGGAGTTTGTAGGGAGTCGAGGGGAATGTGTTCTCGTATCAAATCCCTCGCCTTCCCCAACGCCAACCCCGGTCCCAATCCTGCTCCAAAACGGCTCGGGCCCAAACCGCTGCACTATCACCCGTCAGCCATCAACGACCACGACTCTTTTCTTCTGCTGTCTTCTGGCGTAGGAAACTCGCACACACGCATACTTCGGAATTCGTGGAGGATCCCACGTCTCCACCTCCATTTCCACGCATACATCCCGATGCAATGTGAAAGACGTGAAGACATGGTGGACAGCATCCGCCTCTCATGCTCCCGTATATATCCTTCCCTACCCATTCATCGGCACCCACTGCCAGCCTTGATCCTACCTGGACCGTCTCTCTTCCACTGCTGGCATTATCGACTTGTAGAACACCGACTAGATGGAATGCGAAACGCTGTACTTTCATCGCGAAGTGCGCTTCATTTCCCGTTCTCGAAGCACGCAGCGCGAAATTTTGCCGTATCCTTCCACCGCCGCCGCTATGTCCTTGGCTCGCTGCGGATAGAGAGGTCTGCCTCGAGTCCCGAATACTGTTTCGCCCCGCTCGGCTTACTCAAGCACCAATGAGTTGAACCCTCTCCATCCACCCGATTGCTGGTATATTCCTACCGCTGGTTCCTGATAATGCAGTTTACGATTCGTATGAGTGGGAAGTAGTTCGCCTCTGCAGGAAGGGACGGAGGGTGGACCAGAAGGAGACGACAGCTCAAGTCTGACCTCGGGTTTTCGTACGAGTTCCAGTTACTTCGGAGGTGGACAGAGAAAACCACCGCTGGATTCCCATTGATTCGGCCCTGCCCGAATGGGAGGAGTGGACGTATTTATGTTCCCGTGTGAGGACGTTTATCATGGTGGTCATGGTGGTCATGGCGATAGAGGGGAGGGTATAAGCAGGCGAAGGACATTGGTCGGGCGCTTATGATAAATGTGGACGGAGCTGGCCATGTGGGAAGGCGGTGTGGGGGCGGATACGTGGATGTTCGTCGTTCGTCAACCTCTGTTCGAGACCCATCCATCAGCATGATATTGACCTCTTTTATGCGCATATGGGCAAATCGTACCTTGGCAAACGTTATGAGTGATGAGTGCAGCCTCTGTGTCCTCTAGGCACCTCACCCATTCTCACCATCGTGGACAGTCTGCTCTCAAATTCTTGAACCACGTTGCATTTCGTTCAGACGTTGTCGTCTGGGCAATCTGACCTGTTCATTGTTGTGAACACCCAGTTTCGCATGTGGTGCACCTTTTTTTCTGTGGGTCTTGTCACTTGTTTCTGTGTCCTGGCCCTTTCTCATTTTCTTCGTTCATCTGCCTTTATAGTTTGCCACGCGCTTTCTGCTGTTGTCGCTACATGGATTCCTGAATTTTCTTCAATGTTCACGATCTAAGTCCCGGGGTGTTTCTTTGGCCCGAGGTCGAGCCGTCGCCTTCCAGCCTCAGGTAAGAATGTTTATGCTGCTCTTCTCTGTATTAGCCGGCCCGTCTTGAGTCGAACGGGACCTCTCGCTTATGGTTTGTGCCTGGTGTGCGTTCTCCGGTTGACTATGGGTCGGATATGGAGTGTGGTGTGGCGAGACTTATGAGTCCTGTCGACGTGTTATGTACATGGATCGTTTAAAAGTATGCCGGGGACGATCCTTGTACATGTCCTTTAACAAGTCCATTTCCACATCTATCCTCAGCAAAAGAAGCAAGACAAAAGTGTTGAATCTTTAGCCTCAGTGACCTGGTCCTGGCTCGAACAGAGGTATGGGCTGAGGATCCCGCATTAGAATAATACAGGTGTGTTCCCCCAGCTGCACTACCAGGCCTTTAGGCTAGTGATGGAACAGTGATGTGTCGATGGAAGAATGGTGAGAGTCACGGTGTCTGTACTTTTGTTGGAAGGGCGGTTGAAATGTGCCCTCGATTTTGCAATTTCTTTGGCACTTGACTTCTTTCTTATCCAGTACACGTGCATATGCTCACCCACGGTGACTGCCGTTTCACGAACTAGGTCGATAAATTTCAATGACATGATTAGGATATATATGATAGGATTTGAATCATCGGATGCAAACGCCTGACGTCAACAAATGGGCTCACGCATTGTGCCATTCGGGTTTTTAGGGATTGGATTTAGCCAGGGCACTAGATTTGTGTCTTACAAGTTACTATCCACCTTTTGAATCCTTACAGGACATAAAATTACACACAAAATGTAGCTCACCTTCACCGTCCGGTCATATTTCGACATCAGGGATCACATCGGTTGTGAGACCTCCCGCTTGAGAGGTGAGCGGCATCAGCCCGTAGATCATCTTTCTCCACACATCTCTCTTTACTTCAAGATCTCTGTACCATTCATCCACTGGTCCAAGGAAGAATGGATGCCGCCAACCAGATATAGGCAAACCCAACTCAATGCCAACTAATAACGACGGTGCTCTCGTCGCAAGGATTTCGTCCAGTGTGCGACATTTCTTCCGAATGGCGCATTCCAATTCTTCCACCATGTCCTTCCATGATGGCGTGGGCGAGTTGAAAAAACGAAAGGGAGTAAAACGCATGTTGAATCGCCGAATCCGCAAGGCAGATGGATTTGAAGTCAAGAAATCTAATATTTTTCTCATGGCTGCGCTGCTCTCTATACCGAACTGGTAATATTCATGAATAAAGCCAAGTGTGAAGTGGAGTTCCAAGCACTGCAGGCGTGGAAGGGTAGTGAAATCATATAGGAACCAGCCTGTATATCCGTGAAGCTTGGTCTGCAGGTTTTACAATCTCGTGAATCAGCGACGTACTTGATGGGGCAACGCTTGCGGTGGGTCTCTCTTTCAGTTCAATAGTTTCCACCAACTGCATGGCGGCATTTGTGAGCGAGGCCGCGAGCAGTAAGGTGATGCCGGAATTGTGAATAATGAGCTTCCGACTCCGGGAAAATACGGAGCGTGGCTGGGAGATGAGGGCTGAATAAAGCGATATGTGTGTAATCGTTGTGCTCTTCAAAACGATCTCGGTGGTGGACGCCGTCATTTTAGACAGGTCAATAGAGCGAAGATCATGCTCAAGTTCAGTTTTTGCGAGCAAGACATCATTGAGGAAGAGATGCTGCAGATTTGTGTCGAGGCCGAAGAACGGTGCCCGAAAGCCTTCGATGCTAGATAGTCTGAGACGGACCAGCGTCGGGAGGCAGAAGGCACAATTCAGAGCATTGACGGTAGCTTTGGGTATTGTCCACCAAATAAGTGGCTCGATTGGGCTATCCACGCAGAAGGATCGCAGTGCCGTCGCCCTCTGGAGGATATATGGCAGATCTGTATCACCTTCCACCCAGCTGCTCAGATATATTATTTCGAGATCGCGCACATGGTGCGAAAGTGTTGGATTTAAGTTCAAGACACTGCGAAAGCATCGGCAGCGCTCAATGCTAGAAATGCAAATAGTGGCGAATAGGTGGATCTGGCTGCGTGTAATCAAAGATCGAAATGCCAGAGAACAGGCTTTCAGTGTCGCGAAGTCATCGCGAAGATCGTCGATGATATGGTCTAGGAGTTCCTGTGGTAACCCTGGGCCAAGATCCGGCATAGATATTAGAGTGTGGTAGAAATCAGTGGTATCAGTAGAAGATCGTTCAAAAGCCGGCCATTTCGGCTCAGAAACCTTCGGTCCGTGCGCTGATCACCACGTGAGAATTTGATGAAGGTCTCGTCGTTGTGTTCGACGTCCACCACAAATGTTCAACACCGTTTCATTCCACTTTTCTGCCGCCCTTCGCCGGACCTTAACCTTTAAGCATCGCTCCCAGAAGTCTCTGCCGATCTCCAGGCGTTAGGCATAATAATGTTTCATGCTCGCCGCACCAAATTTTCCTGATCCTCCGTCTGGCAATCCACGGCGTCCGTACCTCACATTACTGAAGTATGACAATCGAATGTCATTTACGAGGTAGGGAATGACTGATGAGGCACAGAATATGATAGTTCCTTCGAAGCCAGAAACATTGATTCAGGAATTCTTCTTAGCAAAGACCATCTTCGTCGAAACTGCGGTTCCATTGACTGCTCAAAACCCGCAGAAAATTCGAGTTTTCTATATTGCGAAGAACTGGAATACCCGCTTCCTGCATCACGACAGCACAATTCTCCGCACATGAGACCACTGTCGCCCGTTATTCCATCCGTCCCAGGCCCGTGGCCATCTTGTCTTCGAGCGTTACTACCCAGGCCTCACACCCGACCGCTATGGCTTTTGGATCCTCGCTGCACGGACCGCTCATCCAGTTCTGCCGCACGGTGGCGCTATTCTCCGCCCCAAATGGCGCTTATTTGTGGCGAAGGAGGATGCTATGTTTGTGCAGGAAGGGGGCGTTGTTTCTTTTGTTTCGGAATGGAAGAGAGACTGTGACCACGGAGCTGCGGCGGCCGCAGATTTGAGTACCAGACGAAGATGAAGTATCTCTTCGCTACTGGCCGCGACAGTTTGAAGAAAGGAAAGACAGAACGGCGGCGTAACACAGATGTCCGTCACCGTTCCCTGGGTGGAGAAAAGGAAGTCTGTGGACTTGCGGACTTATGAATTGAATGTCCACCGGCGATCTCTATGCACTTTCCTTTCTTGGGTCTCTCCTAACAGAACCAGATGATGTCATCCCCCTACTGTCTCCCTCGCCCAGCATATCGCTCTTTCTAGGAACCCGAGCCATTTTTCAGCCGACGGTGCCCGGCTTTCATGCATCATCGCCCGTGCGATCGTCCATCGAATCCATACGTCTTCTGTGTCCTTGCCCCGATACGCAGCTGTCGTGTCGTTCGTGCCTCTACTGATTGATCTTGATGTTTTGATGTTCTTCCAGTGTCTTCGTTACTTCTCGATATTCGCGTTCCCGGCGCTTGTGTCTCCGAAGGGATTTATATATCTGTGCATGAGCTTCTTCTTGATCTGGCTTACTACACTGCCGCCACCCCAGGTGGACAAGGGACAACTCGCTCTTACGAGACGTGGACTTCTTCTTGGGCGGCTGCAACCAACTATATCTTGCAGATGTGAGATGGACTGGCGATATCCACTCTAGCAGCTGGACTACGAGAGCAAACTCTAATTTCTGACATGCGTATGTGTCGATCGCGGTCCCCGTGTATCTCGGGTGATAAGGAGCAACGAAAATACTAAAGTCTCTTGTCCAAGCCATGAGCTAGCCTCTTAGGGCCAGGTGAACACAGACATCCTGTTTGATATACCACTTAAGGAGGGCCGTCCCGCAAAGAAACCCGCAGGCGTGGTTCCGTTGTACCACCACGTTTGTGAATGTGAGTGACTTGATCTGGTATTCCAATGAAAATACAAAGATGGTGATGGGCGTGATTTTGTTTCAACATTGGGACTGTAGTTGACCTGAGCTTTGTTTTGTTCAGACTTCTCATTCGTTTTCCTCGTCTCCGATAAGATGGTAAAGTTTTTTCCCCGGCCGTATGAATGGCCGTCTTGACTCTGTTACAGTTCTACATGGTGATGCTGGTTTTCCCCTCATCATACGTAGAAATAGAATCATACGTAGCAATAATAAATATTCGGCCGATTACTTGTTTCCTCGACACCCCTCATGGCCCAGCATCAAGTCAAAGGCGATCCTAAGCAAATCCTAAGATTACTGCAGATGGCAATCCTAAAATCAAATGAATTCGTAATCACAGCACACTGTCTGTTTTGTTATACGGGAGCCACAGTTAGTGAGTATGTAAACCTCCATATATCCATGATCTACAAGTTGAGTTTGATGGACAACCCAATGTCCGACTGAGATTGCTGTCACATCTCTACATAGTTCCGCCTGGGTTCCAGAGAATAGACTCATTTACAAAGGACGGAATTCGAGCAACGAATTGGCTTCGCCGGCATCCCATGTTTTGACGAATTCAAAGCCAGCCTGCGATCTACAGTGGCTGCGTCAGGAACGAGATTGAGGATCATGGCCAGTTACGGCCTTAACGCTGTAAAAAGGCATACCCTAAATCGATGAACTCCTCCAACGTGCGCTCCTTACTGTTGACAAGACCCATCATGTTGATGTCCTGTTGGTATAAGAGCACACGCCCAACTCCATAATTCGGAAGAAGGGGCTCTGGAGCCTGAAATTCTCGAGTTGAACGTCATGCCGAATGAGGAATAGTGACAAAATGAAAGCACCTGGTCGACCACTGATGTTGTATTGCGAACAGGCGGTTGAAGAACAATATCGTCTAAAGTCACATTCAGTGATGGATACCTAAGAGGAGTGAAGTCGGAAACCCACGAATAAGCAGCTTGCTTGACGGTATCATCGCCTTCCGAACATTGGTAAGGAGCTTGATACATTCCGACTCGGCCCAGTTATGTCTTGGCAGTCAAGTGGGGTTAGCAGTTTTGGCGTGACAAACGGTATCGATGAAAGCGTACAAGACATGTCTGATCTACTCGACACATGAGCAAGAGATAGCAGTTGGATGCTCTCGACATACATAATAGTAATCACAACCATGCGCCAGTGAACCTTTGAAGAAGTCTACGGGGACAAAACGAATGCTCTGGTTGTCGACTGCCTTTGGATTCTCTTTTCTCCAAAACTAAAGTAGTCATAGAGTAAGTTGATTCGTTCAACACGTTAGGGAAAGTGGCTCAGCTGACCTCTTTGGCCTGCTCAATGACAGTTGGGAGATCTTGGAGGACAATTTGCAGTTTGGGGTAAGCCTTTATGAGAGGAAGTGTCGCGTGGCCAGTGTTTCCACCCACGTCACAGATAGTGGTGTTTTGAGGTAACTTATCCCATGGATAAACTGATAACGACTTGTTGTCAAATTCGGCGAAAAATAGGACAGCATGACGACGTGCTGGTAATTACCTTTAGAAAGATCGTTTCCATCGGTCACAGCAGCCCAACCGATCATGGCCTCAGCAAAGCGCTGTCAAAATTTTCATTTAGCTGGTGAGAGAATCAACCACGAAGGTAGACGCCCCACCTCTGCGCGGTGTTTCTCTTCAGCCTGAGTGGTCGCGTCCTGATCAGTCCCCTTCATCAGTGTGTTGGACGATCACGACGTACTTTTTCATGAAATTCAAAAATTGGACTGCCGTGAGCTCGCTTGAAGGCAGCGTCCTCTGGAAGCATCGAGGGTCCAGATTTGGGATCAAACAATGTCTCGTTCATATATGCGCACGACTTCAAACCCTCATCAGTCCTGTGGTACAAATGTCATCTCTCAGCACATCGGAACAGAGGGGATTCTGCTTACAACAGCCCGACCAGCGAACTCGTAGGATCGCTCGAGACCAGTTTCAGGCTTAGACGACTGTTTGCGAATACGTTTGGCTTGACTAGATAAACCGTATTGAGCATCGGTGATGGATTTTAGCTAGCTTTTGTGAGTTACCTTCAATGAAACAGTGGTTTGTGGCCAATAAACGCAGGATGCGCCCGAGCTTTCCGGCATCAAGATGGGTTTGCTTCGCTAGTGCCTCTATGTGTTCGCCCTCGGGTTT
This sequence comes from Hypsizygus marmoreus, assembly GCA_013433165.1. Taxonomy (NCBI): domain Eukaryota; kingdom Fungi; phylum Basidiomycota; class Agaricomycetes; order Agaricales; family Lyophyllaceae; genus Hypsizygus; species Hypsizygus marmoreus. Next base: position 5,280,919 of record CM024084.1, on the reverse strand, counting down.
GCCCAACAACAGGTCAGCGATCTTAGCATTTACGACAACGAGCATGCAAGCAGGTTCCACATACTGTGCATCAACAGCGTGTAAGAAATTTCAAAAGCAACGAGAAAGATATATCTACATTATTCGTTTTCTGAGGTAAGAAAATGAGATACCGTCGGCATTGACGAAGCTTCTAATTTAACGCACCTTGATAACGCTATGGCCAGGATTGGCGACCGTGGCACAGAGCTGAGCACAGGCGGCTTCAATGAGTTGAACGGCCGTGGAAATCTTGACTGGCGTATTCGCAGGCACATCGAATGGCCCAGCTGCGGTGGAGTCCAACGACGGCAGTGTCTGTCCCAAGGTGGAATACGCGGTGACGATAAACTGGACCTGAGCTGTTATCAAGTCTGCGAGGGCAACGGCCTGCAAGCTCCCATTCTCGTATACTTTTGAGCTCATTTGGTAGAGTATTTCTGTGCTTTAGGAGATCTGTAGTGAGGATTGGATGTCGCAAGTTCTGGGGCTACAAGTCGATATTTGCTCGGTCGAAGTTTCCTGGGGATGGCTTATAAAAGCACTGGATATGCCTGATCTTCTGTTTCCATCTTGAAGCTCTTGACATCTCTAGGGAGAAAATCAGGATATCTATGAAAAGTTTGGACCGTGTTGCAAAGGGGTTGCAAAGGGAATGGTTTAGATTAAGAGAGACCTCGGCAAATCCGGCTTACGTCAGTCAGTATCGTTTTCCTCTTCACGAATCTTGCACGAATCACCTTTACTCCTCTAGGCCTCGAAGTTCCGTGTTCGAGCAATCTTTACTGGCCTGTCAGAAAGCTATTAGGAGAAATATTCCTTCCTCGGAGATAGTGGTAGATATGAATAAAGATCGTTCACTTATTTGAGAAAGCTCTAATGTTTTCCGTCAGGAAATATCGGTTCTCCAACATGCACCGTAGGCACATTTGCCCGTAAGCTACGCCTACACCTCGCATCCTTTTGCACGAGCGAGAAGCGCAATCGCGCTTTGAACATGGCTAAAATGGACAGGATGTTCGCAAAGCCGTTCGTGGGTAGTTTGGAGCGGTCCGTTTCAATCTCAGCGAGCCATCTAATCGCACTTTTGCCTTGTACGATATTCGTCCTGGAAAGGCGGAAAGGGGTGTCATGATGCAGGTAAAGATTGCATAGCATATACGATCTTCGCCAGTTCAATTTCATTTTAGATACGTGATAACGCCTTAGCGTCGTCGCCAACATTTCCAACTACCATCCTCTTTGCATCGGAGGATCACAATCTCTACACATTCGACATTCGACACCTAACAGCCCCGAGTCAAATACACAAAGATCATCTCGCAGCTGTGATAAGCTCTGATTGGAGCCCGACATGTCTCTAGTTCGTCAGTGGAGGCTGGGACAGTGCAGTGCGGATATGGAAAAGAACGCCAGGATGTAAGGTTCAGAATTTCGCGGTATTGATCATGTGCTTGTTTGATGACCAGACCACTTTAACCAGGGTGTCATCATCGATATTCTCTGGCGATGCTCGCTTTATTCTTACGGGCTCTGATGATGGCCATTTTCGGGTATGGAAGGCAGAAGGTTCTGACAAGCTTGGAGTTATCGCTCCACACGAGAGAGCCGCGATGGAGTATAACAAAAGGCTTCAAGGAGCGCTGGAAAATGGACACTCAAGTCGGGAGGGCAGCCAGGCATGTTCCTCACATAATATCTGTATGCTGAAGTAACTGTAAAGAACGCGGCATCTGCCAAAGTCTGTATATCAGGCATCGAAATTCAAACGGACAGTGTTGGGTGCGCAGTGTTTCAAGGAGAAGTGGCGGAGAAAACTTGTTCGACCTGGGGAGACGAAACTCAATTGAGCCAGCAACACGATGGTACTTGTAGAGCAGAAGTGGTTTGGCCTTTTCCTATACGCGATCTTGTCTAAATATTTTGCAAGGAGATTCCGAAGAAACGCCCGTTAATGAGCTGTCGAGTTGGCTACTCCGAAACTAACATTCATGTTCACAGAAGACACCTATCGCTTACTGCCGAAGGGTGGATTATCTTGCGCTCGCTCTTATTGAGATGTTGTTACACATCGTCCCCCCTGCGCAGGATGATTTTCACGAGGAGCAGCACACAACACCGCAGATCTCCGCCCTCATCGCATATATTCTGGAATGACAGGGATGTGGCCACATGGGGAACGATTTTCCAGATATTTAAATAGAATGTACCGCTCGTTACACATTGGCTCACGATTGAACAGATTGAGACCAACAGCATGCACCATTTATCGAGAATCCACGTCAGCTATTACATCCGTAACAAGCACTCCTGCCCCGGACGCTAAGGGCATGAGTGTATGTATCATTTCCCGCCACACGTCCATCTTTTCTTCGATACCTCCACGCCACTCATCCACTGGCCCATAAATAAACTCCTGTTTGTCGAGGATGGGCAATCCCAATTCGATACCAACCCTAAACCCAGCCGACTCCCCTGAACCTCTCCCCGCGTCAAGGATTCGATCCAACTCGGACCACGAATTTTTGATATCCAAGATATCCAATACCCATTGCGATTCCGGTGCCTGCCAACTGGGGTTCCACCAAGGAATAAAACGAACATTGATTTGCTTGACACGCGTAGCGGAGCGATTATCAACAAAAAAATCGATCATCCTGCGCAACGCGACGCTCGTCAGGTGGCGGAACTCATTCCTGCTGTGGAAGCCTAGCATGAAATGGAGCTCTAGACGTCGTAGGTACCGCAACGTGCTAAAGTCATATTTAAACCATCCTATCAAGATATCAGGTATTGTGTTCAGTTCATGAGCGCGTCAGAGGAGACACAAGGTAGGACATACTTGGTCGCTCGAGATTGACTGAAGGTCGTTCTCGCAGCTGAATAGTTTCCAGAGATCCCGCGGCAGACTCTACAAATGGCACGGCGAGAAACATGGTCATGCCGGTATTGTGGATTACCAAATTGCGAATTCGAGAAGTGAAAGAGCACGGTTTTGCCGCGACGGCTTGATAGGGTGCCAAATCTGAGAGAAATGGCATATCCAGACAGACCTCCACGGTGTGTGCAGACGTCCGCGAAAAGTCGACGTGCCCCGTGGTGTCCAGGGTGCCTGGATTCAGTACAACTTCCCGAAGCGATAGATGAGCGAGGTTCATTTCCAGGCCAAGCAAATGTACCGGGAAGTCTCTGATCATGCTCATCCTGAGATTGCACAGCGTCGGACGGCAAAAGGCGCTTGTCAGTGCATCGACGGTGTCTTTTGGGACCATGGGCCATAGAAGCGGATCCTCTGAGCTCTCAACGCACAGCGATCGCAATAATACTGTCGCCCGGAGGATATATGGAAGGTCCGTGTCCCCTTTGACCCATTTGATGAAATCTACCACCTCTAGCTCACGAACACGTTCTGAAAGCAGAGGATTTCCTTCCAGGACACTGCGGAGGCGTCGGCATCTCTGGAGATTGGATATGCGGATCGCGAAGAATAGGTTGATCTGGCTGCGCCCGAGAAGAGAGCGCGATGTAAGTGTGCAGACTTTCAGTGCCTCGAAATCGTCCTGAAGATCGTCAATGACCTTGTCGAGGAGTTCCTGTGGCAACACGGGAGACGAAACGGACATGGATGGAGAGATTGGAAGTGGGTGGTGCGTGATACTGTTGGCGAAGTAGTATTACATGTTATTCCTCGTGTGTGTTTTGAAAATGAGCTTAAGACGTACCCTCCTTATAAATGTGATATCGATGAAGAGGTTGAGCAGCCCCGGCCAATGCCGAGGTCAATGGAGGTCAGGCACTACGGCCCGAAATCCGGCAGTTATCGCTCCAGCTTCAAGTGACAAGCACTGAAATGAGAACAACCATGGAAGTGACTCTATAATGTCTCCAATCCATCCGATTGCTTTATTGACATGGGGAGAATAGTTATCGGCAGGAGACGACAAGGCATATCGTGGCGGACAACCTAAGGGCAGCACCGCGAGAAAATATTTGTGGATACCATGTCATTGCCGCTCAAACGGAAGACATGTCGTAACTACATCTCGCACACCGTGTGCAAGATGAATTTCTATCACTGGCTTTCCAATGCTACAAATGCCGCACTCCGTATCCGAGGATCAGGAGCGCGTAGCCGAAACCTGGGCGTCAGATGTATTGCGGTTGCGGCCGGACTCAGGGAGCATCGTGAACTTTCTGAACTTGTCTGCTTCGGCTATCATCGTCTTGTGCACAGACGGCTTAAGAAACACACGCACACATAGATATAGGGGAGATGTGAGTGTATCAGAAGCGCGCAGCCACTTACTCAGGTCGTGGAGGTAAACAGCCCGCTCACGACTCGAGGAGGATATAGGGTGTGCATGGCACGTTCTGGAAGATGGAGGTGCGGTAGGCATGTTCGTCGGTAGTGATATCGAGGCTCCAGCTTCAATTGAGCAAAAGAAGCGAACACATAGGGATGTCGAGATTCAAGCAATGTAAGTCTCAATCGCCAGGAGTGGGTTTAAACATGTGAGCCCAACGGCGCCCAACCATAGTAACGTATATAGGACCCAGTGGTGTATCGGTACAAAGCACACTTGCGTTCGATTACCGGAATCATGTACGGTTAGATTCACAGGAGGGCAGCGTTCGAGATTTTTTTCTTGGTGGAGACAGAGCAGTAAATTGGCCAGTTCCCGGCAGAGACGGTAGACAGGGAATCTGGTTTGGACCGTGGATCTGGGGGTCAAGATTGGCCGCTAATGAGAGAGCGTGGAAGAAATTCGTGGGTGGTGGTTCCAGCAAGATGAGCATCATCTGTTGTTGATATCAGGAGCGGGAACGAACAGTTATGTGTCGTTCGGGGAGTTAAACATTATCTGAACGTGGATTTCGCCGACAGGCCAGAATCACAATGATCACAATGTGAGCCTAGAGAATACTAGTGCGTGAAGTATCTCGGACTCATAACATTCTTTGAAGCAATTCTGACCTTGGATTTAGAAAAGATTTAGACAAAAGCGCAGCTTCACGGAGTAAAGAGACCATATTTTAGATGAGGAGAAAGATAGTCGACGTAGCCAGAGAGAGAAGACAGAGCGCCTGAGAATGGCGTCGGCCCTCGGCAAAAAAACGGACGAACGGCAATGCTGATCGGCCTCGGCCCTCCGTGCTGCCACGTGGCAAAAATACCAACTTCTGCCACAGTGCCAACGACCAGTTAGGACCAGTTCAACTCTCGTTAACTTCTTCAATGAGTCCGGAATGATCCAATCCATTCTCAATGCGGGATACTCAACTGTCTGGGCACGCCCTCCTCTCTCTCTTACCTTTTGCAATTACCACGAGTGCCCGAAAGCGCGAGGGAGCAGCACACAATTTTTTCTTCGTCCGATGCTATAGTCCCGCGCTCGAAGGCGTGGGCTGTGTGTAGGAGGCCTACTGGCTGGACAGGGATAACTAGCGTGTAATCTCGAAAGGATGTATCCAAAAATCCCCCAATTTATGCAGTTGAAGTTGCTTTCTTCGGTGAATTGGTATCGAATTTAGCACTCGCCCTCGAGTTCCTATCCTGATCGTCCTCCTTCCTTCGTTTCAATAGGGGAAATCTACGACACAGACATGGCTCGTCTATAGCCGGAACCCTCTCGCGGCAACGCGTCGATTCTACCCCATGAAGAAGTACTGCTCACGGTGCTTCTGGTCATCCTCGGTCATTGTGAATCACCTACCCTGCGTTTGGCTATGAATGCCCAAAGAGCATCACAGAAGCGGCATGTTATGATGGAGCCACACCCCCATGCGCCTTCGCCAGGATCACCATGTAAAGCCGCATACCACAAGTCCGGCAGACTGTGTCGTACCAGGACCCCGGCATATCCCTAGGTATGTCCGATCCTAAATCCCCACTTTTGGGTCAAATTCGGCGGATGAGATTTGCCCATCTCCGTCAGCAAAGTCACTCTGACCTCGACTTTCAGCTTCCATCTGTACGAATTTTGGATCGGGTCAAATTTTCTCGAGACCCAATCCGTACGCATAGGATCGGACATAGCTACCGACCAGGGTTAATATTTTCACGGCGAGCAGGTGGCGCGGTCAAACATTGGGTTAGTGGTATGGCCCATGGCTCATGGATTCGTCCTTATATGATCGGACATCGTACCTGAACCTCATAACATACTTTTCTAGGATCGGACCTGAGAGAGAAAATTGGCCTTTCGTAGCGCTTTGGATGGGACCTAAGGCCAATTTTTAGGTCGAATCCGTCCGCATTAGGATCGGACATACCTAGGGATATGCCGGGGTCCTGTCGTACCTTTGGAATGGCGCCGCATGTACGTGGCATCAATCCACAATGCATCCCCCTCCCGGCCCTTTCTGCTCGTCGAGGAGCAGATACCACTCTTTTCTGTTTTCTACTTGTTGGGCGCGATTGTGAGGTGGCACTGTGATCATGGTTCTTGCTATCCGCTTGAGAGGGCAGAAAGGATGAGAATACGTCTGGTGAGGAACGCCGCAGATTGATCGCCTTTGAAGGACCAGCATGTTGGATCTTTTTCAATATACACCACCTCACCGCCGTCCCGTTCAATCCATCAACATGCGTGGTGACCAACGTTCCATAAGCATTTTTGTCGCCCTCAATACTACGGGTGTAGGGGCTTGTTGATGCGTCTGAATTCAATTACGCCACATATCCCGACAAAGGAGTATGCATCTCATTCTTTAGAAATTCGGACCAGTCACACGTATATTCAACGTCCCTTTTTCCTTTAGGTAGTCGTTCCATCGCTCTCCCAGCCTCAAATACGCCATTTTTCCGCATCCAGGACCAGGATGGGACGTCAAATGGTATTAGAACTTCGAGTCAGACACGACATACCAACCGGTACATCGTTGATTTCTCCGTTCGGAGTTCGTGGTTGGCATTAGTATCGGCTCTCTCCGAATCGATAAATCCTTTTCACTTTCCTCCACTCCATGCCCTCTCCGCATCTACCAACGTACAAGAGCATGCGGGGATACCAAACAATTCATTCCCCACCGTCTCTTTCCGCCGGGCCTCGGTTCTGAGGATGACTCCGGCATGTCCCCATGCCCTATTCCCTTGGTTTTCATTTGCGGCCTTCGGGGCATGGTTGGGGGCCTGGGGCGTGGAACGCACTTGGGCTTTGATCTTCAGGCTATTTCTAGACGAAAACCGAACAGGCGTCCTCTCATGATTCGTGATTTGTGTCGATTCGGAAAGGCGGAAAGGAAGGAGGGTGGCAATGGTTCAAGGGTCGAATGGATGAGTGAACATGTACGATGTCCCCGTCCCGCCTCTACCCCCTTTCGCCCGTCCTTGATCCTTGGAATAGCCGGTCGGGTGGGGTGACCAGGCCAGTTGAGATGGGATAGCAAGGACGGAGACGGATCCTCATCGGCGACGGATATCTTGATTCTTCATAGTCTATTTACGTTCGAATCCCAAGACTGGGATTACCTCACAGCTTCACTTCGAACTCGCCCTGCACCACACCCGCCCTCCAGGATGTGCCTTCGCTAGGAAACAACACATCTCTTCCATCCTCTTTTTTTTTGCGTGGATATCATTCAGAGGGGTCTCTACATGTCAGGGCTGAATGGGGTTGTGCACGAGCTGGTTCAATTATTCGTCGCCCCTCTACAACATCTTCCCTTTTTGTTTCAGATTTTGGCCAGGCCCGCCGTCCACGTTTACGTTCAATGTATCTGGTATCATCGCGAAGAACACAAACATTACGATAGCCAGACTATCACGACTTCATTGTGACGAGCTGATTTTGCCTCGACTCGTCTCCTCATATGCGTTGCCTGATACAATCGGGATACCACTATGTTGTATCCATGTGCTCGGAACTGGAGCAAGATGCAAGACACCGTTGCTGTCCGTGTATTAGCTGGAACGTTTTGTGCGTGCATGGCGGTGCCTGTGCTTATCGGTGAACAACGGCACACGTAGTAGGCTGTTCCCAGCTATCTCCTCCTGTGCTATGTATGATACTGGACATATGATACAGGACAGGAACGGTGCATGTCGACAGCGTGCTCCGGTATCCAGTTGTCCACAGGGTTGTGTTGGAGTCCCTACTTCTGGGTTCTGTGTTCAGTATCTACAGTACATGGATCGACTTTCTCTTTTTCAATGCTCAGACCCGGGCCTAGTATCGAAGGAGTTGCGAAATATGATGCATTTATAAACTGTCGAAATTCATACATAATGCATAAGTATCATCGTACTTTGTATTTCCAATTCCCCGAGTAAGGTTACGTTCTCCCGGAACATAGCACGAGCGTGAGCGTTCTGGAGGCCTGTGGCACACACTTCGAATGCATCGAGAAGGGAATGTTTGAATAGTGGCTAGCTACATGAAGTGTATGTATATCGTAGTGTTACATGACGCGGACCTCCTAAGAGACCTCAGAAAACATCGATCATCTCGCACTCTGAAATCCCGATAATATTGAGCCCAAAGATGGACAGCGCAGTGGAAAGGACGAAACACATGTCCGGAGTACGTGTTTATTTCCATGTTCTTGGCCTGGTAGGCGAAATTTCAGTATTCAAAGATGTCAAGTCAGGATTCAAATAAGAGCGCACCCAAAGTAGTCGCCGTCGGCGACCACCCGCAAAGGCGTTCCCTTGGCATCTGCCGTCTCGAACGGCACCCTATGATTCAAGATTCAACGCCGTTAGGTCGACATCTAAAGCAATAACAAAAAAGAAACAGAAACTCACGTATTGCCCCACCACGACTGCACCGTGTTCAATCCGATCGTCCCATTCTTCGGATACTGTAGTATGAAGAAGATAAGGACGGCCGATACGGCAACACCCGCGTCCAGCGCAGCGGAAAGCACGTAATTGTACTTTGTCCACCACGAGAAGTGGCGCCGCCGGATGAGGTATTGGAAGATGAAACCGACGATTGCCCACGGGATGTAGTTGATGGCACTTGCGGGAGGAATGTAACCCGTGCCGGAGTAGATGACCGGGAAGCTGTAGGCGTGAAGTCAGTCGGAGTATCGTACGACGGAAGGATAAGAGAAAGTACTTGAGGTAGCGCAGCCAGCTGTTAGGGAACCTGCGGCCAGATAGCCAAGCGATGAGGGGCGTTAAGAAACCAGCAAGGAAGAAGAACGTCAGCGCTGTGGGGACACGCGGTGTCAGCACATATACACAGCACAATCAAGAGAGTGCAACCACGCACCATAGTAGATCTGGCCCTTGGAGAACTGCCTCGCGGGTCCAATGACACCCCAGATGACACTCGCCGTGCCGAACACCTCAGTGCTCGGGCAGATGAACCCGTCCTTCTGGTTCGGGTCGCACATATCTGGGATGTTCGTGAACATCCAAGCCTGCACGCCGAGCTGTGTTGTGCCACCGACAGCCGCTGCGACAACCTGCCCGAAGAACATGGCGCGAGGGGGAATCTTCATGTAGTGCCCCAGTTTGAAGTCAGATGTGAATTGGAGGGCTATTATATGGATAGTTTAATTGAATGGACCTGAACTCATATTGGTGATTAAATAAAGGTACCTTGGGCCATAGTAATGTATCCCCATGTCTTAAACAACATCATTGCGACGGGGCGGCCAGGATGCGCGTATCCGATGATGAGTTCCGTGATGACGTTGAGCCCAACTTGCTGATTGGTGATAGCCTGAATCATGCCGATGGGTATGACATATACAAACGCTGATAAAGTATCAGCGTGCTTGTCGCATGACACGAACAGGTGGCGGAACTTACCGATTACGAGTGCGAGAATGAAATATTGCCTAGGGAAGGATCAGCATAGTTCAGGCTACTGATGTTGTCGACTTACACAGGGAACTACATTGCAGAAATGATCAGTAGTGATTTCAGTAAACGTCGAGGAAGCGCCTTACCTGGGTTTCCCAGACCTCAATAGAGATAATACCGAATGCGAACATAGACACTAGCATACAGTGTAAGATATGTCTCGCATGTCAGGGAAGGCTGCTCTTACAGAAAATAATGATATACCACCACTGAGGCACTTGGGCATAGCGGGACATGAGGCGAGCATGGATGTCAGGCTGCTCATGCATAGCGCGGCGCGCCTGCGTGTAAATTTGTTTCCGGAAGTACAAGAACGCGTGGGTGAGGGTCGCAGAGATTGACGCGAAGGATAGCCCGTAAGAGATAGCGAACGTGGTGGAGATGAAAAGGGGGCTGTAGGCAGAGTACGCTTCTTGGTTGAAGGACGCGTCGGGATTGACGATAAGTGTCACGTTATACGGCCCACCAGTATTGTCGAATGAACCACGGGATGAGATCCTGAAGGACGATAAACACTGGTGTCTGATATCCGCAACAAAAACGACTTCGGCTTACGGCATGTACTGACTGTCCCAAGCATTTGAATACTGAGGTCAACGACAAAGCTTAGTTGAGGACCCCAGAACTGACGTACGAGGAGACTTACATAGAGAGCGGGTGTCAGAATCCCTGCGAGGTCTTGTCAGCAGCGATTATATAAACCACAAAGATCGGAAACGTACAGAAGAAGAAAACGAATCCAACCGCTATATTCGCCTCCGCCCACCATGGGGTAGCCAGAGGGGACCCAATGTACGCAATCTAGAAGATGTGAAACTCCACGCTATTTCCATGAAAATGGAACACACCTGAGCCCAATCGAATGTAATGAGACTCATGCCAAGACCATGAACGTAGCCAAACATCTGATTGACTTTGACGTTATTGGGCGCAATCCAGCAAACCCATGAGAAGTAGCTGAGCGCCGAGAAGAGGTAGCCGGGAAGGATATACCATGCCGCAGAACCTAGGAAAGCGTAGAGGAAGAAACGTTCACGGCTGATACCGCCTCGAGTACCGATACCAGCGTAAGTCTGCGCATGAAGGGTATTGAAGAGAGCACATGTGACCAGATTACTGGGCCAAACTGTGGAGAATCTTCAGTCCAAAAGAAATGGATACACTGCGATGGGCTTACTCATGGAAGGAGGCTGCACGAGGAATCTGCGCGCTATACCACCGATGGAGAAACCAATGAGCTGAGTGGACATCACAATCATCCATTGATCTGAAAAATGACATTGAGAATATAGTATAAAGTCGTCAACATGTGCAACTCACAGCCAAAGTTGTAAACCTGGTTGTAGAAGACCCTCTGAACGGCAACGATGTCGGTCGCATAAGCGCTCTGGTATCCCACGGTCGCCATAATCGTGATCAGCACCTGATGAGCTGTCATGAGAGTGCGTACGATGGTGGATTTTGTGCGGAATACGTACATGTTCCTTGATTGAGAATGGGCCAGGATTGAGCGATAGTCCGAAAATCTTGACGTTTGGCACAACTCTCGCCCAAGCCCTACCGATGGGGAACACAAGCAGCTGTGCAACAACCTAAGAGGCAGTTAGCCAAGGAGTGTTATCGCGATATGAGAATCCAATTACTCCGGTGACGGTCACGGACGGATATCGGAAGAAGAAGAACTGATTGAGACCCTGTACGTGAAATATAAGAAAGGCTTCGCCAGTATATGATATGGAGGCCATACAGGAATGATGATGGCCCACAGCAGTCCCAGAGTCCACGAGCGAATTGTCGAACTCGGGATGTCTGGATCGTCCGTGTTGGCAACAGCAGATCGAACCTCGGGATAAGGCGAGTCATCCTCTGCAGGAAAATGAGTCCAGGAAGCAGGGCGATCTAAGGAAAACTGACCAAGGATCCCTGCGATAGCGGCATCCTTATCCATGTTCGGGTCGTCGAATTCAGGCAGCGCAATGGCCTCGAGTTGGGCTTCAAGGTAAAAAAAAAGGCTTAGAACTCAAGGAAAAGCGAATGGTTGAACAAGTCTTTACCTCTATCGAGACCCTTCTCGGAGACATCGTCTCCATTCTCTTCATGCTTGGTGACAGACATGGTGGGCGAGAAGAAGCGGGGGGAGCTTACAGGTTCATACGTCAAACCGCGCTCTCTTGTAGTACGATTGACAGCGCCACCACTGTGTCCACATGCCGACGGTTCGACAAGCGTTCCTCCGGGGAAAAATGTGCCTCGATAAGGTCATGATGAGGGTTCCAGATCACAATCCCTGTGCAGATTTCGACGGAGCGATTGCACAATATCAGAGAACCATGGGGTGCACGCTCTGTTTTCGGCTATTGGACGGACAAACACCTCCATGTGGACCATCTTTCATTCCGCTTCCACGATAGAGCGGCCCAGTTCTTTGAACCGAGGTCGCTTCACCGAGGACAACCGCAGATACGAACCCAAATCACTGCTGATGGCGGTGAATACTCGACGATGGACACTGAAAAATGGACAGTCGAGTCGGGACAGTATCAGGTGGCCCACGTGGTTGCTCAACTGGACCTTTGGATAAGGACCTGCGCTGATAGTCAGTCGCTCTTGCATGAACCTAACTGCAACCGATGGGGAAACATACACAACGTGACGTTCAAGCTAGCTTGGCCCCACAGAGCACGAGAAACGATTGCGTACAGAAGGCGGAAGAGAAAGACAGGTTTTCAGCATGTGTTCGGACTGTTCGGAGGATCTGTGATCTTCGATATGACACCACATGATGATCTGCTCGCCAAGCCAAAGATAACCTCGTGGTTTATTCGCATTGCTATCAAGTTGCTCACGCGGCAACGCTACTATCAACGAGTGATAGTGTGACGCCTGGCTACAGCACACACACAGCAGCACATCTGAGACGAGAGAGGGGAATGGAGGCGACAGAAGGTGTGGAACTTGCATTAATAGCATAGTGGAATGAGCAGTGTCGGCAGTTTCGAAGTTGTCAAATGAAGTCAGATCCCGACAGACGTCACCATGTGGATCTGTCAGGTTAACATGTCGTCTTTGATCAACTTTAGTCTTTGAGGCGAATTGTGTCGTGTGAGGTCGCATGATAACTATGGCCCATTCTCCAGCCAGGTACGATGCCCGCACCATCCGGAAATTGGGTCAGGACTTGGGCTCAACGTGAGACCGCACTGAAATCTCGCGCGCTCAGGGATGATCATTGGTAAACCTAGATAATGTGGGGCTTGCACGCATGGTGGAGGGGCCGTTCGCATGATGGTCTATGGGGCGGGGAGTCAGCAGGGCCACCAACTACCCTGGATTGATGTATTTCATCCACATTGTAAATTTATCTCGTCTGGCAATTAAGGGAATAGGTAAAATGCATCGTCGTGGTGAACACTTCACACGAACTCACAGGTGCGGACACACAGGCATGTCGGATTCATAAGAGGAACCATCTATCATGCCAGTTGGAACATAATTGAGATCTCCAATCATTTATTTCTCCGCGTCGAGGAAATTTCAGAGAAATGCTCCTCCTTCAATCCCTCCAAATCGCCAGATGGAATCCCGGCAAACGAGGATCCTGTTTTTCCATCTATGATGGATCGCAACATTAGGGTGCCAAGGGGCAGAGTGAAGTCTCCAGCATGAACTCACGTACCATCCAGTATTCAACGATTCTTCTCATCCATATTATAGGAAAAGTATCGCGTCGGCTAGACTGCTCATCTAGAGGCAGCTTCACTACTTCGCCTCCGAGTTGCTCTTTCGGGTGAATATGGAACGCTGCATTTATCCGGAATGGCGGTAAACAGGTCGAGAGCCAATTCTGATTGAGAGCAGTTTGCAAGTTGAACGTTGAGCGCTGGCTGAGCGCTCTTAGGTTTCGGGCCCAGCCGGTGACCTGAGATTGCAACAAGAACAAGCACCGAAAGACAAGCTCGGGCCGGCTCGTCACTCCGAAAATCGGCAACAATGCGTCGTCCCCAACCTGTCGACTCAGCATCGTCGACACTCTCTATACCAAGATATCTGCCAACTTGAAGGGCTTCTAAGTCACGGAGAAGAATGACCAGAGCACCCAGTCCCGAAGAAGCTGGCTTCAAACGAGTAACCACGAACTCTACTTCTGACACTGGCCATTTGCTGACGACCGTCTAATGAGATTCTCGTCTTACTTTATAATCCAAAACTACAACACAGTACGTTTAAATTGAGCACGTAGCTTGCTGTCAGTGTATCTTCTGTTTTGACTGACATGATCCGACTCTTGTGCCATTGTCGCCCCTTCTGACGCGATCGAGGTTTTAACCAGTCGCGAATCGCGATACTTCTGCAACCGCATCCATCTGACTCGCCCTGATCCCCCATGTAGCCTCCCAAGCCATCCTCAACCAAAATGACGAAATTCATGTTGTACGGGAAAGACATCGCCATCCGTCCCGCTTGTAAGCTGTAGATATGGAGATTGGTGGGTGATTCCTCATGGTGCAGTACAGAATGTCTATGCCCAAGACGTACTGACCATGCTGCTCTGCAGGATTGCCTCATCGGACATTGTCATTGCGAGCTCCAACGTTGAAGTTCGCGTGTTCTCGACAGTTGGTCATAGGCAATTCCACCTTCATCCAACCTTCCTCCGTCCTACCCGAAATAGTTGACGGTCCGTGATCTCTTCCCTTTCTGGTCTAGATGACTTGGGCTCACGACACATCTTTCTCTCGTTGGAAAACTAGAATGGTGGGTATTCTCGTCAGCCAATATATTACACTCATACATGGGTTTCGCTTGTCGATGAGCGTATATGGAGAGCATCAATAACGGAATATCATGCAATTTAGACACGGAAGGTTTTCTGATGCGTTTCTTAGGCATGCGCGTCAATGCAGCACATGGTTCTCTGAAAGTACCAAGACCATTGCTGCCATCGATCCCGGGACTCCTCCTCGAGCGCGCTTGCGCCTCGCGTCTAGACACCTGAGGCCCACATGCTCGCTCAGAAAGCAGAAATTTGCCCAGCTCGTGAACGAGTATAAAAGCGCTCTCCTCAAACCATGTTCTCTACACTTCTCTCAAGTGCCTAACCCCATATCACCCTCTCGACTCCCAACTTGACAATGCGCTTTTTCACTGCCGTCTTCACTGCCATTGCGCTCGCCGCCCCAGTTTTCTCTAGCCCCACTCCTCTTCGCACTGTCGAGAAGTTCGAGGGAAAGACCTCGGGCAAGTACATTGTCAAGCTCAAGGAAGGCGCATCCAAGGCTGCCGTCATCGGTAAACTGAGGAACTCGACCGTTACCCATGACTGGAAGCTCCTGAACGGATTTGCTGGTCAGTGTTTTCAAGGCATCTTCGTATCATTTAATTAATCCTTGCCGTGGCATATAAGGTAACCTCGACAGCGAGACAGTAAACCTGCTTCGTGCTTCTCCTGATGTCGAGTATATCGCAGAGGATGGTATTGTCCACACATTCGCCACTCAGTAGGTGTTCAATCTCAGTGACATGGCCTTTTCGTTATCTCATCATTGACCTCAGAACAAACGCGCCTTGGGGCCTTGCGCGATTGAGTCAGGATGCTAAGCTCACCAACCAGAACACAGGGTGAGCCGCACGCAGCCTTGAAGGGTCATTCTCTCATTTATAGCTTCCAGCGCGCTCACGTTCTCGTACACCTATGACAACACAGCGGGTTCAGGTGTCGACATTTACATCATAGGCAAGGCGTCGTTTCGTTTTCACCATCGTCTCCCTCTCCTAATCCTTACTTTCTTGATACAGATACTGGTATGCTATTTATATTTGAAGAAACCACCTGATCTTGACCTCATTCGCAGGCGTCTACACCGCTCACTCTCAATTCGGTGGTCGTGCTCGCTGGGGCGCCACCTTTGGTGGATACGCGTAAGCATAGTTTCCTTTGCTCTGCGCGATTTTCATAAACAAAGGAAAAATAGCAATGCCGATGGAAATGGACATGGCACCCATGTGGCGTGAGTTCACCTCAAATTCCGCAGTCAGCATTCATCCTGATCACCTTTCGATAGCGGTACCGCCGCTGGCAGTCAATACGGCGTAGCAAAGGTAAACCTCGCACACGCTCCCCACCCGGCATTGCCGCTGACACAACTTGAATCAGGCTGCCAATATCATTGCCGTGAAAGTCCTCAGTGACGGCGGGTTAGTCCAGTCTGCACTGTGGCTCCGTTGTTTACTGACTCTGAATTATGGTCTAGGTCTGGCTCAGTTTCTGATATGTATGTTTGGCGCTGACAACTATGCTCAATGCTGAGTTCTGATCCCTTTGTCTTAGTGTGTCTGGTCTGAACTGGGTCGCCAACTCCGCCGCCTCCTCTGGTCGTCCCTCCGTTGCGTCCCTCTCTCTCGGTGGAGGGGCTTCTACCGCACTCGACAACGCGGTCACTGCTGTAGGCTTCTTAACTCACTCTGATGTGATGTATCAATCGATCGCATCTAATCCCCCACCTCCATAGCTCACTAACGTTGGAATTCATGTCACTGTACGCATTTGCTCCCTTTTACACTTTATCACGACCCCTCATGTGGTGTATATGTTCTCCTAGGTCGCAGCTGGTAACTCTAACACTAACGCCGGGTCCACCTCCCCTGCCCGTGCCCCCGCCGTCATCACTGTCGGTGCCAGCACCATCGCCGACGCCCGTGCTTCCTTCTCCAACTACGGCGCCGTCGTCGACGTCTTCGCCCCCGGCCAGAACGTCATCAGCTCCTGGATCGGCAGCACCACCGTAAGCTCTCCCCATCCAATACGTCCTGGCCCTGTGCTGACTCGAACCCATAGGCCACGAACAACATTTCTGGTACCTCCATGGTCCGTACTATTGCTATTCTGGCGGACAAGTACTTACATCTCCGCAACAGGCTACCCCTCATGTCGCTGGCCTCGTCGCATACTTGATCGCCAAAAATGGTAACAGCTCCCCCGCAGCCATTTCTACCCTGATCAAGAACCTGAGCGTCAAGAACGCCCTCACTGGCATTCGTACGTCTCTGTCATATTTCACGCGTTAGCGGTGGCTAATGGTTCGTTTGATGAAGCCTCGGGCACCGTCAACTATCTCGCCAACAATGCCTAAATGTGGGTGGGAATGCTTGTGGGGAGATTCTCTGAGCCTGTTCTGTGCTGGAAACATGTCTGAAGACAAATTGAAGATGTAGAATATAGAATAACTTGACGATGATGATGAAACTTTTTGTGCAAATGCGAGAACAATCCTAGGTTGGGTAAAGTTGGAGCATTCAAGAGTCCGCAAATAGACAGGCGAAGACAGTCGTCGGAGAGGTGTAAGTCCTTAAATGAGGCAGCTTCCTTTCAATATTGTGATGATCGACGAGGTTTGCAACGTAAACCGGATGTGATAAGGACACCAACAAATTGTTGGGCGTTTAATAGCCTGAGTCCACTACAGTTCAGCTCCCAAAAGTGCAGAACTACTGGTCGTTAGGCACTCCAGCCACGAACCTATAGCGTTGCTCAAGAACGGCATCAGGCAATTTAAAAAGGACAGGATGAGGATAACGTCCCCTCCTTTTTATCGAAGAGAGCTATGACAAGAGGAGTGAGGAAACAGCAAAAGAAATACGTGTCAGGTATCTAACGGTTGTGGGACATGATGAGCTGGGTTGCATACCCGAAGGACAGTTTTTGTCAGAAGCTACCTCGAATCTGTATAGCATGGCAACGGAGACATTGAGCATCAGTTCACGAGCATTTCTAAAAAAATTTTGGTGTCACAACGCTCATCCCGCCTTGTGATTCGAGTGATGTAGAATTAGGACCCCGGCATATCCCTAGGTATGTCCGATCCTAAATCCCCACTTTTGGGTCAAATTCGGCGGATGAGATTTGCCCATCTCCGTCAGCAAAGTCACTCTGACCTCGACTTTCAGCTTCCATCTGTACGAATTTTGGATCGGGTCAAATTTTCTCGAGACCCAATCCGTACGCATAGGATCGGACATAGCTACCGACCAGGGTTAATATTTTCACGGCGAGCAGGTGGCGCGGTCAAACATTGGGTTAGTGGTATGGCCCATGGCTCATGGATTCGTCCTTATACGATCGGACATCGTACCTGAACCTCTTAACATACTTTTCTAGGATCGGACCTGAGAGAGAAAATCGGCCTTTCGTACGCACTTTGGATGGGACCTAAGGCCAGTTTTTAGGTCGAATCCGTCCGCATTAGGATCGGACATACCTAGGGATATGCCGGGGTCCTGTAGAATTTGTACTACTGAATGCCTAGACAAATCAATAAAATCAATCAATAAAGTGGCTTGTAATACGAGGGACAGTACGTACCAGAGCCTACTAGAGCCTTAGAGATAAGCAAAGATTGAAATTGGGGGTCTCCGTGTCTCTCCTCAAAGGACGCTGCGAATGCACTTCGGTGATGTTGTGGCTGGAGGGCTCTGGAGGGCAACCCAATGTCAGTGGCAGTGCATCACGTGTCGCTTGGCTTTGTTGAAATGTGAGGGACCCCGGCCCGGTCGACCCCTTGGCTTTCAGGCCCGCTTCAACTTCATCACCAGTCCTTCGACGTGACTCAGAGCTGCCATGTTGCTAGCACGCCGATCCCTTTCTCGCGGGCTCAGAACAAGGATCCAACAATAGATCATCGTCTTCTATCTGGAACGGTTGACCCAACATGAACATTCACGCTAGAGTCGTCGTTTTGCTCCCTCCTTTCTCTCTTTACCCCGATACATCAAGCTTCTCCACGGGCATCATATGTCTGCGAATCGATACCCAATGGGTGTTGAGAAGCTCGATCGCCTCGAATCCACTTTCGGAAACGTTATCAAACCAATGGACTTAGTGACCAAAGCTTACAGATCTCCATTATCTCGGTACTAGCAGTTATATCATCCTTGAAAAATATCGTCTGTGTTTGTTGGCGATGGAGTTAACTATGCTACCCACCGTGTTCGAAGGCGTCTGCATTTTGTTTGTCGTTTGGCCTCTACTTCGTATTTTCAAGCGACTCCTCACAAGGACGACACTCGACAACGTACCTGGTCCTGCCCCCGAGTCATGGCTCACAGGTAATTTTTTGCTTCCTTCGCAATACATCCATGTTCTCAACATTCGCTTTCAGGTAATCTTACCAAGCTGTACGATTTCAACGCCTTCAAGACTCACAGGGAGATCGAAGAAACATGTACGTGATATCGCAAGCCTTGCCTCAGTCTCCTTGTATATGATATGGTTACTCTGCAGATGGGAGTATAATGAAGTTTTACGGTGTCTTGGGCGTTAGTTATTTCTCGTGCGAAAATGGTGAACAAAGTCTAAAATGTTCCTTTCACAGGAAACACAGTTATATGTATCGGACCCGAGGGCCTTGCATCACATCTTTGTGAAGGTATGCCAAGCTTAACTGTCGATTCCCCATCACTATGTATATTAACGTGAAACCAGGATCAAGATGTTTTTGTTGAACCGGAGGAGTACTACGCGTGTGTATCTCTTGCTAGCATTATCTGGTGCCCTCTGTAACAGTGACACCAGTGTTAATGGGATCCATTTTGGGGAGGGCATTCTCAACTCTAAAGGTATTGTTGACGCCTTCTGTCCAGACTTCTGGCACTTACGGTACACGGTCTGTAACAGGAGACAAACACCGTAGACATCGAAAATTACTAGGACCAGCCTTCAACATCACTCAGATGCGACAACTAGGTATATTGAATTTGTCACACTCTACCATTTCACGCCGCTCACAGATGTCGCAGCGCCTGTCTTCTACGAAGTCACAAACAAGGTGAGAATGGCTCATCTCCCCCCGTACAGAATACTGACCCAATTTTCACAGCTGAAGGGGTCCTTCGAGGGAAAGTTACTGCACGGACCAGAGGAGGTGCGTTCGAAAGACAGCTTGATCTAACAACTCACTGGAAAACACGCACAGATCGACATTCTCAGCTGGATGACGCGTATCGCTCTCGAACTCATGGGGCAAGCGGGATTGGGCTATTCCTTCGATACACTTGCAGATGGAGATGCGCCGGGAGCATTTGCTAGGGCCGTGAAGGAGCTATTGTGAGTTTAAATAGATCTATAGTTCACAACCCCTCCTGAATCGTATCCCACAGCCCTACCGAGGATCAGATGATTCTCGCCCGGCAATACATCTTACCGTGGGCAATGAAGATCGGTCCTCCTGGGTTTAGGAGATATATTGTCAATCACGTCCCATGGAAAGCTCTCCATGACGTTCGAGATATCATCGACACCATCGAAGGGTACATGATGCGAATCTACAGGCAGAAAAAGGAGGCTTTTGAGCTCGGAGACGATGCGGTGATTGGTGGGAAGGATATCTTGACCACTCTCCGTTCGTCCCGTCCAGTTTTCATCACCGATGCCGCCTCAACATATGACGCAGTGAAAGCGAATGCAGTAGACAAGGATCGCATGACTGAAGCAGAGGTTATAGGCAATGTGCGTGGTATTTCTTCTCGCATTGTCCGTCTTCTGAAACCACTGAGTGCCCAGATGTCGTACGTATCAACCTTTATCTCTTGCCACTGACCGTTAATTTGCTCTTCGATTATGTTTCATTTCAGTGGTAAGTTCTTGCATTCTAGGTCGTCTCTTACGAGTTTCTAATCCTGCCCGCCTAGCCCTTGTATTCGCCGCTCTAGACACCACGTCAAGCGCTCTCTCGGCCACGCTTCACATGCTTGCGAAGAATCCTGATGCTCAACAAAGGCTTCGTGAAGAAGTTCTAAAAGCCAGCAACGATGACGAGAGTATCCCGTATGACACTCTCGTTGATCTCCCATTCCTGGACGCTGTTTGTCGGGAGACGTTACGTCTGTAAGTGCTTGTGTATCTGCAGGGGTATCTGAGAACTGACGTTCTTGATCATGTTAGCTTTCCCCCTCTCGTCACTGTTCCACGTGTGTCAGTCATTCTCTTATACATTGTCTCTGGCATTGTGCTGATCTAGTTTCAGGACCGCAACAAACGCAATTCTTCCGATTGCCACGCCGATCACTGGCGTCGACGGAAGGCAGCTGAACGAAATACTGATTCCAGCAAACACGCCTATTTACTCTTCGGTGTTGTCATCGAACCGTAATCCCGCCATCTGGGGCCCAGATACATACGAATGGAAACCCGAAAGATGGATCAATGGCCTCCCATCAACGGTGAAGGAAGCATCTATCCCTGGGATATACTCACACCTGTGAGTGCTATATGATGACTCACAGCGTGGAGACTGAGTGAGTGATCTATTGCAGCATGACGTTCCTGGGGGGTGGCCATTCGTGCATGTGAGGCTTGCATATGTCGTTGAGTCGAACCAAAGCTAACCATACTACATCTCATCACTAGCGGGTTCAAGTTCTCCCAACTCGAAATGAGTTCGTATCATCCTTGTATTGAGCGAGTGTCGTA
Organism: Hypsizygus marmoreus; assembly: GCA_013433165.1. NCBI lineage: Eukaryota > Fungi > Basidiomycota > Agaricomycetes > Agaricales > Lyophyllaceae > Hypsizygus > Hypsizygus marmoreus. The sequence goes on along the minus strand of CM024084.1, from coordinate 5,259,620 downwards.
ACTGAGGCGTTATCATCTAGAGATTGTCCTGGCTGTCCTCGTCAAGAACTTCGAGTTCTCGCCGTCGATCAAGGATAAGGATATATTTTGGGAGACTACGAGCATTTCATCTCCTGCGCTGATGGTTAATGGCGAGAAGACTCACCAGCTACCTTTAGTCGTGAAGTCATTTAAGTCTTAATAATGTATCCATCCATCGACCACCTCCTTCGGTAACACATTAGACAGTTCACACGGATTCCTGAGATAGTGTCTATACTGGAAATAGGAATGGTCTATGACATGGTCGTCCACTTATGAAACTAGTGTGACATTCCTGGTTATGGCGAGCACCTCAATTTCCAGGTTATCAGGACTTTCACTCATGAGCCAAACGTCTTCAGTCCAAGGTCCTTATGTGAGCCAGGGACCGCTGCGGAAATCAATCTACGAACCTATCTTATGGAAGAGGCCGTCTTTGAGCTCCACAGCATGTAAGATAACATCGACATTTCTATTCACAGCTAACAGTACTTTCATAAAATGAAGTAATCTTCGAAATTTCGTTGTGAATCTTCGCCCTCTCCATCTCACGCCAAGTGGACAGCGCTAACTACCAACGGAAGCTGAGATACCTTCTCCCCATCGACAATAAGGGAAGGCGATGAGATTCCTGGAGTTTCCCATATCAAGTCGTCATTCTTAGACGATGGCGCAAACTTGAAATTCTTAATAAGAACAGAGAGCACAACCTCTAGAAGACAACAGTCAGTATTGGACTCTGAGTATAGGAGATCTGTATGACGCACTCATCTCAAGTTGTGCGAAGGTAAACCCACTAAATGCAGGTGAATTTCAGTACATGATTAGTGCGAAGCGGCAAGGAAACAGTCTCACAGGCACGAGTGAGGTCCACCTAGGAAAGTCATCCTAAACACGTCATGAGCTAGTATACCTACGCAATCAAAATGCAAAAGACGCACAAGTGGGGATATATTCCAGGGATGGGAGCATCCACCAAGGTCTGCGGAAGTGGATTAAGCCATCGTTCTGGTTTCCACTCATACGAGTCCGGACCCCAAATTACAGGATTGCGATTCGACGAAAGAACTGACGTGTATAGGGAAGTATTGGCCGGAATGAGGACCTCGTTTAACTGAGTTCCATCCATGCCAATGATTGGCCTGGAGAGAGGTAGTATCATGTTTGTTGTCGTCCTGAGAAGACGACATTAGTACCCAGTGATAGATAATAATTTAGTCTCCAACCTTCTCGGTACAATCGTTACTGGCGTGAAGCTACAAATTGAGGGCCTCCATGTCGAATTGAAATTTATGATCATAAATTAATAGCACTTACAGGCGCATCGTCTCCTTGCAAACGGCGTCCAAAAATGGAAGCTCCCCGAGAACATCGTATGTGAGCTCGTTTTGATCACCCATAGCCTGAGAAATCTCATGTCGGAGTCGGTCTTGGGCTCCTGCATGCGTAGCCAATGTATGAAGGGTACGCGCCAGAGCACTCGATGTCGTGTCCATGGCCGCAAAGATCATACCTGCGAAGGCAAGTTAAGCAATGTTTCTTGAAAGAGTTCGTGAGCTGCATACCTCTAAGAAGATTACACAACAAGGCTCATGATTAAGTACAAAAGATGTTTCAGAAGACAGGGACGTACGACATCTGAGATATTTTTTTAGTAATTCCAACTTTGCAAAGACTGCAGCAGGAAAGATCGCACATTACCAATAACTTCTGAGTCGGATATCCTCTCCTTAGCGGTGGGCGACATATTCGCACGGACTAGAAGTATCGTGTCAGGATGGAGACTAGCAGGAAGTCGATCGAAGCATACTGAGTGTGCTGATCACGTCCTTTCCACCACCAACTTGCTTTGAAATGAAGGATTCGTCGCCGTCCAAAAATGCTTGTTTCTTCTCTGCGTAAATCTTCATCGCATACTCATGCATGATGTCGATGGTGTCTCGAACTTGATGCAGCTTCTTCCAAGGAATGCTGTCTACAACAAACCGTCTAAACTCCGGTGTACCGATCTTCACCGCCAGTGGAAGTAGATATACAGCGGCAGGCAACAGGGGCGCTTCAGTCGGGCTGTAGAGCGAGATAGCAGTCGGAATTAGGGGAGACTCCGAACTGAAGATGAGATACTGACAATAGTTCTTTTACGGCCTTGGCGTAACGACTTCCTTCGTCTGCGTCGGTAAGCGTATCGAAGGAGAATCCGAGTCCAGCTTGTCCAATGAGCTCGAGTGCGGTTCGCGTCATCCAGTTAAGGACCTCGATCTGAACATATGTGAACCTCAAAATAAAGTATGCCAATCTCGATTGTACCTCCTGTGGCCCCTTAGATACTTTCTTCGCGAAGGCAGCCTTCACCTGCAAACTAGATATGAAACACGTTCGAAGTACTGGATTTTCAATCGCACCTTGTTGGTGACCTCGTAAAAGATAGGCGCTGCTACTTGTCAGAATTATGGGACGACACAATCAGGACAGAACCTACACATCTGACGCATGTGGCTAATTGAAAATGCTGGGCTCAACAGCTTGCGTTGTTTGCGATGCATGTCCCCTAAATAGATCCGATGAGTCTCCTGCGAAATTCAAAAAGGAGGTATACTACCTTGATAATTGAAGATCCCCTTGCCAAAATGCAGCCCGTTAGTCCTGTACCCCCGTTAATAACGATTTCGGAAGGGGGAAAAGAACATACACGTAGAACGCTTCGGGTTCGACGTAGTTCTCGTAGTCCTAAGTTTTACTGTCATTCATGGCAAAAACTGATTCGTATCTGAAGCCGCACCTTGATGAAGATATGATAGAGCGCCTTCGGGTCAGAAACATAAAGCTGCTTCTCCTGATATCTGAAGTCAGTGTGCGAAGATACAGGAGACCTAACGTTGCATACCCCAAGTACTCCGTGAAATTTCATAACACTCCCATCTAGTGATATTCATCAGAAACGAACAGCAAGCATTTCAGGGCGGTAGCTACACTTCTCCTCGATCACGCGATGCGTCCTCCAGGCATTTCGGTCGAACATCATTGCCAAGTTACCTAATAGACAGGAAAATTCAGTAATCTTTCATCAACTTCAAGGCATTGCGAGGCCGTACCGATAAATAAAGAGTCAGAAGTAGGACCAGGAATATTGTCCAATGTAGTCCTCGCCAAGAATCTTCTTAAAACCCAATAAACAGGCCATACGATGGAAAGCACACCAACAACTTGGACGACCGTGTTTGCCATTGGAAAAGACGAGTTCAGGTTCAACTCAGAGATATAGAGGAGGTACGTTCTGAAGCCTGAAGATCACATATTACACAGGAAAACGCGAGTATTTCTGGCGACACTATCCAGGGAAAGTCACTAATCAGGACACGAATCAAAGAAGTTCGAAGAACGCAAATACCTTGACTCCGGTTGACGTAAGCTCCCGGCACTCCGTTTCGAATCGAGGGTATGTGCTTGGAGTTACGCAACTCGTCAGCGAAAGATAGGAAGATCTTCAGAAATTGTTTTTGGAAAACAACCATTCGGGGGTAAATTCCAAATACACTGTGACTAAACCCTTTACCATCGTACAAATGACAGAGAGATTAATCCGTGGAGAGTGCCATAGACTATGTCAGCATTCCAGATAAGTAGGAAGCACCTAAATTCGACTCCAAGTCTTGTGACGCGTGCAGGAGATTAGCAGGAGAGGGTTCTTTCCCGGTAGGATTGTCATCCCGTCTGTCCCCATTCTGCATAGCGTGTGGGAAATAGTGTCCATGCCATCGGTTATCATAGAGAACCAGGGCGTTTTTTATGGCATCTGTACCTGAAGTCGTTGAGGTACAGGATTCAGGAGATAAAGTTCGAGGTGAAGAATTGGAAAAATCTAAAGAAACGGCCTGAAAACGGCACGAAAGAGTCGAATGTTTCAGATCAAGAACTATACATAACCAATACAAACAAACATGGAAAGCTTTGCCCCGTTGAGGCCAGAGGACTTGGAGATTTCAAAGGATCATGCTGAAGGACACTTTACGAAGACTAAGTATTTACATCTACTCCTTCTAATTCAAGCTAAATTCGATAAAATGTGAAGCTTTGTCAAGGATTAAAACCCAAGCTCTTTGAACCTGTAACGAGACGCTGAAGCATGGATCGCGAGAGCGCCGTAAAAGAAATCCTTTGTGGTCTGAGGACCTGCAGGGCAAGCAGAAAGGATATGGATGATACGTTCATATGCGCAGGATGTTTCTTCGCTCAAAGTACGAAGGACTTCAAGCTTTGATGCGCCGCGGGACCTTGCAAGATGGGATATCCGATTGAAATTCTCGCCCTCCAGGTCTTCTTTGTAAAAGGAGAGAACATCGCTATCGGAAACGATGAGTATATCGCAGTGAGCTGCACGAAATCGTAAGCCTACCTGAAATTGTTCGTAAAAATTACCATCTCGGGAAGAGCCTGGATGTAGTCCTTAACTGGGGTAGATGGTGGGAAAGCGAAAACGCATAACACCATATTCGCAGACACGAGGGTCTTCAAAAAGGCTGGAAATCCCTGCGCATATGGATTGAGCTGCGTAATAGATTCAATTAGCTACGAACAGATACTGAGCTATAGGGAAGTTTGACGAACAGTCGCAGTCTTAGTTTCATGTTCAACCAACGTCCCTGTCACAAAATTCAACGAACCCGATACCACCAAATTCGCCGACGCTCCTGAGTAGAAATAGGACATTTCCAAAATAAGTGTGGCGAAGTGATCGAGTACTTTCGCGCGCTGTGGTCTATTTGTGACGAAGCGATCATTGAACTCGGAGATGGCGGTGTAATTATGATCAAACACATCATCGAGGTAGAAGAGCAGGGCGAAGTAGAGACCGATGAGTACCAGGAGCTCGTGATGCGAATCCCGAAGATGAGGGTAGAAGAGAAACGCTGCTTCAGCGCCCGGAGGAATCAGGACCTTGAGGATTGCATTGGTGCCCTGCATACTGTATCCTCGACGAACCGCCTCTTCCATGCATTCAACTTGGAAGCCTTTGCATTTCTCGACTTCGGTTGGATAAGTCATGTCGCAGCGTCGCAGGGTCTCCGATATAATCCCTCTGATTGTTTCTTTCGCACCAGGCTTAGTGACCTGAAATCGAGGTTATTGGTAAAAGAAACGTGAGCTTGAAGAAAGATGAATAGAGCTTACTTCGGGAACCGGCGAGGAATGGATACGGAGAGCACCACCGTAGTTTGGAATCCCCGGCATGGTCTGCGTTAAGGCCGACATCGAGAGCTGGAAGGATGGATCGAAAAAGTTGGAAAAAAGACGGAAGAGACGGTTGAGATACATGGTTTGTGAGGAGGACGACTTGTTATCTTCGTGGATTTGAAAGTTGATTGAAAATGGGGTTTCAGCGTCCTCGTGGATGAATGAACCTTCCGAGCTGGAATGACTATGCGTAGTATTCCGTGATCGGTAAAGGAGGTCGATACAGATAAGATCGAAGAAACTTCATCATGCCCAGGTTGGAGAAGAGCCAAAGTCCATCCTATCCCCTAATGTCGCACTCCAATGCCAGGGTACAAAACAAAATAACAACTAGCCCGAATGATCATCAATAGATCGTATTCCAGCATAGAAGTGTACGGTCATCCACGGGCCTACTAACTTAGTAGATTTGCGATTACAGAAGCGAGGGTGTGTCCGTCGAGAAAAGATGGAGCATGGAGACATCAATGCCTTTGGGAATTCCATTGATCGGTGTCGATTCTTCTTCGCAGTTTAGAGAGCTGAAAATATCCATGCTACCTGGGGTGGCTCTGTGGCAATATGCGAGGGCAAATGTGGATTCTGCCCAGTAGCTGGGTTGAGTCTGAATGCGTGGCGCCGGGGGGGTGAACGCGTTTAACTTGAAGGAGGTATCCGGCTTTTCAACCGATTTCAACGCGGTTGCCTTCTGAACGAAATAGGGCCAAACACCGCCTTTGCCTCTCCGAGTCCGACTGAAACTCCCACTGCCTCTTACTATCTGCTCTCGCATTCCGATGCAGCACCAACACAATACTATATAGCCGGGTCAGGCTTCTACGACAAACAACAACTAATGCTCCGGAGATATCGCGGTCACACGCAATGGTAGCTGCGAAGTCCTCTTTCCCCCAGATTTCAAGCATGGGGCCGAGATATCCGTCGTTTGCCAAATGATATCGTCGTCCTTCTCTGAGAGCTCGAACTTGAAGTTGCTGATAAGGATAAACAAAACAATTTCTACGTACAGAAAAATCAATTTCCAATGCATGACCTGAATTGAGAAGACTCACTCATTTCGAGCTGAGAAAACTTGAACCCACTGCAAGAATAACATAGTTTCAACGAACGAGCGCCTCCAATAGGATGAGATTCAAATTGAAACTCACAGGCATGCATGACCCCCACCAAGGAATGTCATTCTACAACCCAGTTCCAGGTCATCTCAAAATAGGAATCTTCGATTGAATGCTCAACCACTTACAAATGCGAATAAACACCTGGAATGGGAGCCTCTTTCACAGTCTCTGGGAGGGGTGCAAGCCAACGTTGCGGCTTCCACTCGTAGGAATCCGGGCCCCAGATCGAAGGATTCCGATTGGACGAGAGAACTGAGACGATGAACGACGTGTCTGCCGGAATAGCTACCTCGCTGAGGGACGTTCCATCTGCACCAATGATTGGAGTGGAAAGAGGTAGGATGGCATTTGTGGCAGTCCTAAGCAAGTCAGGTCAAGCTTCGGAGAAAAAAGGAGGGTCGACATACTTGCGATATACCGTGGACACAGGAGGAAAGCTGAAGCATGTCTCCCCATTAGCAAAGTGAACTTAGGTAGGGGCCGAAGCACGTACAGTCGTAGCGTTTCTCGGCAGACAGCATCCAAAAATGGGAGATTAGACAGCTCATCGTAGGAGATATTGCTTCGATCGGGGCTTGCAATGGTTAGCTCTTCACGGAGACGATTCTGAGCGTATTGGTTCTTTGCGAGCATGTGAAAGCTGGCAGACAGTGCGCTCGAGGTGGTATCCATGGCGGCGAACACAAGCGCTGCAGGACGTCATGAGATGAAGTCGAATGCATTGCGAGAAAGAGACCTACATCTAAAAGCCAAACCAACGATGTTGAATCAAAATCAACTTTTGATTTTGAATAAAGGGAAACACATTTATACGCACGCCATCTACGTAGAGAATGAGTGACCTCATGCGAATTATGAAGAGTGAACATACATGACCAGTGACCTCTGCATCAGAAATCCCATTCTTGTCGAAATCAACTTTATTCGCTTTCACTAAAAGCAGAGTCATGACGGGGAGGAATCAAAAACTCAAATGAAACGCACTCAGGGTACTTATCACATCCTTTCCCCTCCCAGGCTGTTGCGAGAAAAATGCCTCGTCTCCAAACGAGAATGCTTTTTTCTTCTCCGCATAGATCCTATTAACATGGTCGTGCAGAACATCGACGATGTCCCGTACTTCATGCAAAGTCTTCCAAGGTAAGGTATCAACAACGAAACGCCTGAAGCGCGGAGAACCTATGTTCGCCACCCAAGGCAAGATGTACTGTCGCGCAAGGAGCATTCGGTCTTCTGTGGGACTGGATATCTCAAGTGAGCCCATGATCTGATGCTGATTGGTGAAAGGCAAGCTTACAATAGCTCCTTCACCGCGCGAGCGAAGGCACTTGGGGACCCGCCATCAGTGAGGTCATCGAAAGAGTATCCGAGACCAGCCTGGCCAATGAGCTCGAGTGCGATACGGGTCATCCAACTAAGAACATCAATCTGTATAAGAGAAAATAGAGTTAGCGGGGGATTCTATATATATAGAGGAAGAGCGGGCGAACCTCTTGTGAACCATTAACTAGCTTCATCTTGAACGCGTCTTTGAGCTGTTCGAATGCGGCGTGAAGGATTTGTCAATCAAAGCACGTTCCGAAATACCTTATTTGTAACCTCGTAGAAGATGGGAGCTATATGGCGCATAAGAACTGGGTTAGACAGGTAAGTAGTATCGTACGCACTCAGTTGCCGCATATGGGCGATATTGAATGCGGGGCTCAACAGCTTTCGCTGTCTGCGATGTTTTTCACCTATGGTAGCAGCCTATTACTAGCAACACTGCGGCGAAGGGTAGCCAAAACTGACCATGGGAGCTGAAGATTCCGTCGCCGAAATGAATGTGGTTCACGCTATGGGCGAAGGTCAATGCTGCGTCACAGAACAAAAAAGGACATACATGTAGTACTCCTCTGGTTCGACGTATATGTCTTGATCCTAAAGCCTTGTCACATGCGTTTGACAGAAAGTAGTAGGCGCTCTCGTACCTTCAGGAAGATATGGTATAGAGCCTTTGGATCAGATATATAGAGCTGTTCCTCCTAGCCAAGTCGCTTCAGTAAATAACCAGAAGACAGTAGCAAAACACCAACCCCCAAGACCCCGTAGAACTTCATCACGCTGCCATCTCCAAAGATAATTGAGGCAAAACAAGCAGTTTGACAAAAGACAAACGTACATTCTTCCTCGAAGATTCGATGAGTCTTGAACGCATTGAAGTCATAAACCCTGGCCAGGTTACCTACATTTCTTCCCAATCAATAACTGGTAATCGACACAACAAGTGTGCATACCCAAAAGCCACGAATCGCGGGCCGGGCCACGAACATTGTGCAGCGTCGATTTCCTGGTGAAACACTTGAGGACCCATCGCGTCAACCATAGGGTACAGAGCGCCACGGCGGCTTGAGAAATGATACGAAGCATTGTCAACTTGGAAGACTGGATAATGTTGACATCGTTGAGATATCCAAAGAAGTCTTTGTGCAGGTGATCATTTCCAAGATAAGATTTGTCAAGGTCGGCGTTATGTCCAACCCATTTATGTCTAAGTCCGATGACTTCGAAATCAGGAGATATTCCTAGAAGGGCATGATATATTGGGAACATTACATCTTGCAAGACGCAGATTCTAACCCTTTTCTTGTCAGTTTTCTTGAAGGATCATTGGCGACTGGAGGGGAATAGAATTCACATGGAGCTGTCGGTACCACGGACACAGCCGATTGAAACACGGCTTCTGCGGGACGGGAGTGTGACGAATCGCTTTCCTCTCCACTTTCTTGGTCGGGCCAGCATCGTATCAAGCGAGCAGAGGGCGGGGGTAACGGTATTCGTGTATTGCAATGACGCAAACTTCATTAAGCCATGAGGCATATGGAAGTGTTCGAAAGAAATGGACCAGAAACCATCTACATCTCCACTGCCGACCACACGTTAGAGATCGCGTCAAAGATACAACAAACCCCGACGAACCAGAAAAGGACCTAGTAAGTAGGTGGTTTGCGAAGGCGATCTTGTCGTCCCCCTTCATCGTGTGTGGCACAAAGAGACGTCAGTATGGCATAGGTATGTCTATGGGTCATTTCTATCAAGAGGAACGCAGCATGAGATCAGAACTTGGTTGGATAGCGAGAATATGAAGAGCTTCACAAATGGTTCGAACATATTGATGTTTCAGAGGCAAGGGGAACTCAGAGCCCAAAGACATAAGTCTTCACTCGTATCGTTAGACTCCGTGTAGTCTAGTGTACTCGACGACTATGCCATCGTTTGAAATTGCAATGATCACTGCGCATGAGTTTAGGGTCGGTCGCCTGGCAAGTTTAGGGTCGGTCACCAAGCAGCGCTTACATCAGATTGTTTTTTCTCATTTCCTGCTTCAACTTCGTCGTCAAGACCTGCGATGGACATCTGTACTTATTGCAACCTTCTTGAAGCATTCGTAGACTGCTCGGTATCTTGCGGCGGGCTGTGAGTTATATTCCTCTCTTTCTTCTCTTGAACGCTCCTTTTCCAAATGATGAGAAGATTTCGTACAACTCAGCTCACTTCGACACCCAACTGGTCATGAGAAGAACGCGTATTTCTGCACTGATTCCAATGTTCACTTCACTTTCACTTTCTCTCTTCGTGTTCTGTCCCCCAAAAATTCCGATACTGACTCGCTTTTCTCCTTTCACCAGGTGTTTCTCCTGCACGGCTGGGTTATTCGCATTTGGTGAGTTCGCCTTCGGTTTTCTACTTCCGATGATGCAATCATATCTGCAAATATTTTCGCGACGTGCTTGCACCATGGGTTTGATTCCTTCGGGAACCATTCAAGTCTCTGAACTCTCTTCGATGCCCCCTTTATCACATGTGGTTCTAAAACTGATAAAACATTCTCAGGTTCCTTTGCCTCTGTATCGCCTCACGTCCAATGTTTTCGAGCTTGCCCAAATGTGTATTCACCGTTTGCCACCATCAATACATTGATCATCTTCGAATCCTTCTTCCTGAGTTAGAGCTGAAGATAACGAATTACTTTCGTATGTTCGGATGCCGTTTCTGCCCGTCGTGCTATCGTTGGCCCATGGTCCACTCTTCTCGAGGTCATGGCAGTGCCAAACACCCGATCACGAAGCCAGTTTTACTTTACTCTGGTCTGCGACATCGTCATTGGAGTTTGTCAGTGGCACGAAGGCGCCTTATGCGGGGGATCGGCTCTCCAAATGGACGTGAAGATCCTGCGACCACTATTCCACTCAAAGGAGTCTTCCCATCTCCGAGCTCCGGGCTTACCCGTACCATATTCTTCCCTGTCAGATATCAATTTGATGCCACTTCAAGGTCTCGGAAAAGAGTCGCGCGATCAGTGACGTAAAAGTAACATAACAGTAAAAGTCGATCTCTTCACGTTGAGACACTAGGACACCATGTCGCTTATTTCCAATCTCACCGATTTCTTTTCATCCATGCCCGTGCCCCCGCACTACCAGGATATACTCACCAACGTTTCGCAGCAACCATACGCATCGTGGCGGGCCCTCGCCGTATCTGTTATCCTTGGCATTGCTTTCACAGCATGGCGTGGCTCGACTTCCTCGAAGGGAAAACTCCCGCCGGGTCCTCGAGGCCTCCCTCTTCTCGGGAGTGTCCTGGACCTCAGGAACAACAGCCCGTGGCTTACCTTTACCGCGTGGAACAAGGAATACGGTATGTGCCTGACACCCAACGCGCTCTCATTGACGAACTTCCACTCCCATAGGGCCACTTGTGCACGTGAGCATAGCAGGTCACAATGCCGTAATCCTGGGGACCCATAAGGTTGCGGCAGATCTCCTCGACCGCCGTTCGGGGATATATTCAGATCGGCCCAGGAACATCGTCGTGCACGAGCTCATGAATGGGAAACTGGCGTTCGCATCGGGGTCTGCGGACGAGTTTTGGAAAAAGATGCGAAAGGCGTCGTAGGTTGTATTCTCCTCTTCATAGAATGTCAGCTAATAGCATCAAAATCTCATCACGCAGACACGAGTAAGTAATAGTCGTTTATCAGTTTAACAACTTCTTCATTTATGTAACAAAACAGAGTCCTCAAGACTGACGTCGCGAAGACTTACTCGCCTCTCCAGGAAACGGAATCGCTCATTCTTCTCTCCCAACTCATCTCCTCGCCCTCAAAGTACCCTTACCACGTTCAACGCGCGTCGGGTTCGCTCATGCGCACTGTGCTCTATGGCCTGCCGCCCTTCTCTGACTCCTCCGACCCGGTCCTCACCTACCTCGATAGTTATATCGAGCGCCTGGTCAGCGGCATTGCACCAGGCGCCTACTGGGTGGAGTACTTTACGTGGATGGAGCACCTTCCTCGGTGGATGGCGAAATGGAGGCGGGACGCAGAGGATTCATTCAAAAGGGACGACAAGTTTTTCAAGGAGGTATTTGCGGAGTGTAGAGAGAGGCTCGTAAGTGATGGCTTTCTACAGTGCTACCATTCAATGTTGACTAGACCATCGTTTCTCTCCAGATTAAAGGAGACGATACGCCTAGCGTTGCTGCGAAACTGATCCAAGAACAGTCGAGTTCGGGGCTATCAGATCAAGAGGCAGCGTGGCTCCTCGCGACTCTCTAGTATGTGCTTCGTATTCGCGTACATTCACATTCTGATCGGGTCATCGATCCAGTTTGGCTGGAACCGAAGCCGTGAGCATTCCCTCCTCTAAAACTTTCAATCCCTAAGTTAAGTCATCAATCTTCGCACACAGAGCGCCGGCCAAATACTCTGGTTTATGCTCGCCCTGTGTCTGTACCCCGACATCCAGAAACGCGCCTTTGAAGAAGTCGATCGTGTCGTCGGCCCCGACCGGCTACCCACGCTCCAAGATTACGATAACCTGCCATACATCCAAGCCTGCGTCAAGGAAACCATGCGCTGGCGTCCCCTTGCTCCTGCGGGTTTGTCCTTCCCCCTCTCCTTTACTATACCAGGTCTGATCTGTGATATGGCTGGTAGGTATTCCACACCGGCTGCGCGAAGACGATGTGTACGAGGGATACTTCATTCCGAAAGACACGATCTGCATCCCCAATACCTGGGCTTTGAACCACGATCCCGCCATGTATGGACTCGATGCTGAGGAATTCAGACCAGAGCGGCACCTCAACACCGACGGCCAACTCTTACCCTCCGTGCCAGACACGAAGGAGGAGGGCCACGTCACATATGGGTTCGGTCAGCGGTACGTTCAGCAGTTATGCCGTCGTTCTCCTTTTGCCGACCTTGATGTGTGTTGTGAATACAGGATCTGCGTAGGACGAGCGGTCTCGAACCGCAGCCTCTTTGTCGAGATGGCGTCGATGGTGTGGTGCTTCCAGTTCACGATGGGCAAGGATGACCAGGGGAAAACGTTTGTCCCGGATATCCTGAGCAATGGTGCACCGGGAGTGGCATAGTGCGTTCCGTTTCCTATCCTCTATGTCCTTCGTGTGAGCTGATGTTGCTCACCTGGTGCAGTCGCCCGAAATGGTTCCCATGCGTTATGACCCCGCGATCGACCGACACCCAAAGGATTGTGGAGCAGACGAAGGCGCTTCATGGCGTCGCGTAGAAGATTATGTAGTTACGGGAAATAGTATGTTGAAGTGATCACTCTGAAAATACATGTCGAACGTCCATCGAAATTGACTCTTGATGGTGTGGGTTTATTTCATCTTCAGATCCTGCTGTGGAAGCAGGTGTTATGGGGAGCTCTTTCGAAGGGAGCGATCCCTGTCCATGCCATATCATCGTGACACTCCAAACTTGTACTTCGCTAGCGAACTATGATCACCTCATGATCATTGATGACAGGCTTCAGCATTTGAAATCGTCAACGGGTAGGCGCCTGCCATTCGCAATCTTCCTCGTCGTGGATACAGGGAGAAGTCACTCTCGTCGTCGGCAGCGAGATCAACGAGCGTCGCGTTAGCAGTATAGTCAAGGATCATCTCAGGGCCTCGCGCCTCCGTGAGGAAGCTATGAGTGGAGTTTGTGCAGCGCGATTCATCTCGAGCCTGCGCAATGCAGCTATTAGTGTGGCGTAAGACGGAATCCAATTGAGGATACAGTTGTATAGATTGGGAATGTGAAATGGGTAAGAACGTCGATCGGGTGGCGGTTCCTGGAATCGACAAAGTCTATCTGCAAGTCCCGGAGGATGCATAAAGGTAAAATATGGGCAGGGAGCGCTTGGATTGAGTCAGGGACGGTATAATATCCTGGATCGTCGGGAGTTGACAGCCAACCGAACTCTTGAAACAGGGCTCTATTGAAATCGAGTTGAAGTCGAGGCAGAAAACTGTTAACTGCACCCATGGCAAGTGCAATACGTATACAGATAAGGTTCCGACTTCCTTCACCAGGGGTTGAAAGATATCACGTTCTATAAATCGAGCGTTGTATGTCCGGAAGTTGCTGATATACCACCCCACCTCCAAGTATTGCTCCAATATTTATGTAGTTCAGGACATGAGGTAGATGGATCCAGGATGATCAATAATGCCCTGTCTCGTTGCAAGTATGCGGAGATCCCCTTCAAGCCATCGTGAAAATATAGAGCGAGAGTGGGTACCCCGATCTCTCGACCTCCCATGCGCCGGCCAAGGTGATCAAGCGCGGTGGAAGCCAAGCTAAGCATCTCTTACCAAAGACCCATGCGTATGGAGTCACAACAGATAAGAACGAGCACGTAAACTCGTACAGAATACCTGAATGTCAGGGTCCGAACATCAGAATCACAGAGGCGCTGCAAGTATTATGCATTCGACCATGTCTTGATCTCCTACAAGTTGATGAGTACTATGCGGCAGAGAGATGAACGAACAACTTACGTCCCCATCGAAGAGAGATTTTAGATTGACGATGCCGTCCATGGCAGCCTCCAATGTATGTATAACTTTTATGCCCATGGTCTCATTGGGTTTGCGTAGACGCCAACGCGCGACGCTGACGTTCAGACGTGACTTGATTTTGTACCAGTGCTGGAGGGCCACCACGGCGGTTGGGCGCTCGTGAAAGTCAGCGGTCATCATAAAATGAATTAGAGTGTCGAGAAATTCAAGGCCAAGATATTTCTGTCGGTGTTGAATGGTTCAATCCTTTTCGTTCAATATGCCGGAAAAACGCACCTGTCTGAATTCCTTCAGGAAGACGTTGCCGAGAGTGAAGACATCCAACTTGAAATGGTCAAATGGTTCACGTCCCACTAATTCTGGAGGGTCGTCATCGCGACCACCGAGACCACGAATAATGGGACTTTGGCCGGGAAGGAATCGAACTGAGCAGTCGTAGTCAATGATGTAATACCGGACAGGATGGTCGATACGAGCTCGAGGTCGTAGAATGTCTTTGCCGTTTGGCGCAAAGCTGGGTAGAAGAAAGTGCCATCCTCTTGGTAGGATTGGCAAAGCGTCCATCATTATATTCACGCTGGTTAGGTCTCTGCGGATTGAAAATTTTTGTTAAGGGAACGTGGGAGAGGTAAATTTTAGTACGCATGAGCGACCAATTTGCGATGCATAAACTCCATGCCCTGAAGGCTCAAGTCAGTACGCAAGGGTGTACGATGATTGGCAAAGGTACCTCGAGGAGTTGCGTGACGAAGTCTATGATTTCGCCGACAAACAGGAACTCTGGATCATTGAATTGGCGAAGAAGAGGCATAACGATATAATTAATGTCCGGCGACATTGGATCCTGGAAGAAATCAAGGATAGGAACCGAGTGGTTTTTTGAGTCGGATGGTTGGTTTGGAATAGTGGGCGACAGATATCGCGCGATATCGATCTCGTCCGACTTCTTCGTAATCATTTTGATACATAATTGTCTGCCATCTTTGACGCTTCTCGCGTCAAGGAGCATCGGATACTAAATATGTAGATGATTTAGGTGAACACAGAACGGCCAATGAATGTTACGAACGACGGCGTCCACCGCATCTTCACATTTCCAACGTTCTAAGGACGTTCCAATCCAAGACGGCGTCCAACCTGGCCGATAACGTGGGCGAAGTTCGTATCCACGTTCCCGAAGAAATATGTACCGGTCCCGCCATTTCAATTCTTGGGGGTCGAGCTGATCGGCGGGGTCAGGCGGAGTTGGACTGGAGTGGGTGGGATCAACGTGTGAGTTCGCGCTCCAGGCATTCTCCTCGTGTATCTGGCGCAGAGATCCCATGGATGCCATTCGATTCTGGCAATGTTATGCAGTGATCATCATCGCACATCGTGGCCTCAAGGCCAACCGATGACTAATCACTGCCTCTAATTTTGAACCGGAGTTTTCCGCTTCGGACATGAGGGCCATCACTAAATTGGGGAGATTCTGACAAGCCCAGACCAGCCTGCGAAATTTGATACCAGTACCGCCAGATGTTGAAAGCTTCCAGTTGCGCTGACCTCCACATACGAGCGCACCCAATCGCATGTCGACTTGACAATCCTGGTAGTTTATCGCAAGATAATGGCATCTCCTCATCACCTCATGAGATAATGGTAGCTGGCAGGACCTTGAAATTTGCCACAGCCTTGAGGAACAGATACAATGCCGTACAATGTATTACACGGGCTATGGCACCTCCTTGACTGCTGGAAAGTGAACAGGCATCAATTTGTACGATACCATATTATATCGCTCTAGATCTAGAATAGCTGGGAATACTACTTTCAAGCGGAGCTTTGGAACGGTCAGAAAACAAAATGTTTATTAATATCTTTTGGCTATGGATGGTACGCGACAATTATGGTATCTACGAATGCCCGGTACGCGTGATCGCACGGCTCGCTGGGCGAAGGGAAAGCTTGGGTCAAGCCTGTTGTATTGCCTGACCTATGACGGAGCATCCGTCAATGCAAATACTAGCTGAAGAAATCATTAACGGAGATGGTCGAAGCGGCATTGCAGCAAACACGACGGACCTGGAAGCAAGGCAGAAACGTCAAGAAACGTGAGATTAGATAAGATCACGTTCGTTACGAACGCACGCTCGTTGATTTCCTCCTCAGACAAGTCCAGGTCAGTGTTCTCGGGCTCCGGGAACTCTTGCTTCTCGCTCTGAATGACGAGATCTCCTGTCTGTGCAAACATATCCACCAGCCTGACCAAGTTGATGTGGGTTGGGGGTGCTTAATCATCATTGGTGAGGACATTTATTTCTGCTCTTAGACTGTGGATGTGCTCACTTTTTTGCACTTTCCCGGTAGTCATATAGCTCAGCTTTCAAGTCCTCATACAAGCTTTCAGTTCTTCCCACAACATCTCGGTCGTTTCCTCTTCAGGCTAGGAGCCGGTGGCAGACGGCATGCGGAAAGAGAGATTTTCAAGAGCGAAAGAATTACGGAATCTGCAATGGTGAGCATGGCTTTTTATAACTATTTCTTATGTGGACGGATATACTAAATTCCGGTGGTTCCAGAGTTATTGGTTGCCACTCGCCTGGTCCCGACTCATCTCGCACAGTGCTCTCTCGGCCTGTTGATGGTCTCGGGATGTTACGTGCCCGGACCTATCATCTGGGCCAGTGAAACGGTCTCTTCCAGCTCGTTCCAATGAAACCAAGGGGTGGTCGATCGTAGAATCGGGTACAGAGATCTGCTCGCGTGGAATTTGCGTGGAACGCTGATGCTCCACACGGCATGGCTTCGGCGGGCTGCCAGAGTCACATCGTGTCACACGTCCTCCTTATCGCAGCGTCGACTGACCCTCTCCTCCATCGCGTTTGAACGTGTTGGACGGCACCGTTGATTAGCTTCTTGTACTATAAACCGAGCAAAATGTACCATATACCGACTATCAAAGACCATTTCAGGATGGATCCTCGCCAACATCTTTCCAACATTCAACAACTACGGAAATCTTGTGGCAATCCTCTCGAATCCACTTTCCAAACAACTCCACCTTTGAGCGACGTGACTTGACTCAGATGCCCTGGTGCCTGTCTCGACTGGAGGCTGTCCTCGTAGAACGGCATCCATCGTAGCAGTCGCAGGTTAAGATTTGCCTCGACAGAGACAGTTTCCTCCTTAACTGGTACAGAATCACTGACACAGCTCAAGGTTCTGCTTTCATCTCAGGCAAACGAGAACACCAAAGCCCTTCCTCATCTCCTCCAAGAACTCCTCGCACGAAATCAAAACAGCGGCATTGAAAGTTCAGACCACTGCACTTCTGATCAATACAGCATGAGAACATCAATCCATTTATCAATAATGTACTACTACACAATATATTTATCCCATCTACAATACAAAGGAATAGTTCTGGACAGTAAAAAAGCGTAGTTCATGCTCCATTGCCTTCCTTTGCTCCTCCTTGGTCTGTCACACAATAGTTCGGCTTGAGTTCGGCACACTGTCCGCCGAAGGCTTGCCGTGTGGAGCATCAGCATTCCACGCGAATTCCACGCGAGCAGATCTCTGTACCCGATTCTACGATCGACCACCCCTTGAATGAAACCATGGACAACGCGAGCAAGACCTCACGGTCACCACAGCCTTCGACTCTCGTCATGAGGCAGCATATCGGCACCCGAAACGAGAACACGCCCAGGAATAGTGAGCGGAAACGTCGCCCGAGTGCTGTTGTGACCGAGACAAGGTCAACGGAGTACGTCATTCATTGAACTACGACCACATTCTCTAGATACTGATTACATATAGCAGGAACTTGTTCCCGTTCATCGAACCGTGACGCACTCCCACCCCAAAAGAAGCATAAGCTCGACAAACTCGACGAAGTTGCAGTCATGCATCTCCAGCTTGAGAAGATACAGGACTCGCGAGCAGGAGCGAAGGCAGATCCAGCAGCGGACCAGAGAGCTGGCGGAGGCAAAGTCACAGGTTGTGGATTTGAAAGAAAGAATTTTCTTGGTGGGAGAGGCTGGTGGATCACGGCATGCAAGCATTGAAGTGTGGCTGCCCAGATGTGAAGAAACGGAATCTGCAATGTCTTTTGTACTGTAGCTTGAACTTGACCCCAATTTGACTCGGAATCTACCCATGGAGTAAATATCTCAGTATCTGACCAAGTTCAAGTAAAGTAATAGCTGTCGGGTCACCAGCTAGATTGTATCAGGACTCGAGTAAATGTCCCAAAAGGATCGTAGGAGCTGACCAGGGCGGGCACTGGTAAAAACACTTGCCATTGCGATGGCATGGCAGTGAACCACCTTGTATTGGGCTTGCACCATGGTATGTCAGCTTCCTTTATGCTCGGACTAACTCGGACGACGAGAGAAAGATTGCGACTGTTTTACGAGTGGACTGGAATCTGGTGAGCACCTGGCAATGGCTCACAATCGCCGAGCACTACATCCAATCTTATCACAATCTCCCAAATAGCTCGTGAGAACTGAAAGGCTAAACCACATTTTCCACGATTTAGTGATGCCGCCCGATGCATGAGGAGGCCATGATGTCGGCAGCTGCTGGACTGTGGCTCGAGCTCAAGCAAAACATGATTACCTTTCGAAATTTCCCCCACGTACCCCTCATCAAGAACCGATGGATAATGCATCGAACGCCTTCAACTATTCCGTCGGTGGAATTGCCGTCGGCAGCACAGTCATTTCGGTTGGCGTTTGGGTGAAGTCTTCCTTACCTGACACTCGAATGAAGGAATTGGACGGCGTGTTACTTGACACGAGACAAGAATACCAAAAGTCTGATGCAGAGGGCCTCCTTCCGAGTGACTTTAAATTTACGGTGGAGGCGAAGTTGGCCGCGTATGTGTAGCGTTTCTGTTTGCTCGGTTACTGTAATCCTGACCACAATATCCAATAGATTGGAGCGGTCCCGGGATCAACTGAAAGAGCGCGCCTATCGAGCTATTTCGCTCCTGGATCAAGTGGTAGCATTCATACAAGGCCTTTCATCGCAAATTATGCTTCTTGCGGATCGCGTGAAAGTCTTACGAGCGAATGTTGTGGTAAGTAGAGTCATTACCATGGCTCTCGTCGGGAATCCTGAATTATATATTTAGACCAAGAGTGAAGAGAGTAGAAGGCTCCGAGATGGCCGAAATACTACTTCCCTTGATCACGATGCACATCACTTACGTTCTGCGTCACTCGCTGACGATGGTTAGTGCCCTCTTTTCCTTCAGTGTCAGTTCGGCTTACAGCTACTAATACATTTATATCAGATTCAACCGCCGGCGGGTCCACGCGTGAAGTTGACCAATCCGTGCCACCTTGCGGCGCAGACCGCCAGGTGCCTCCCCAACTCACCAATCAACCTATGATATGTGAGCATTTCGTGCTGCCCGTTGCTCCCGGCGCAGAGAGTTTTGAATTTTTTGTTCTGAAACTGCAGTTCAATCACATTGCCAGTCAACGGCTCCAGACGGTCGCGTAACCGCCGCTCCACAACCTCGTCAGCTCAACCACAGTATATGGTCTCGCATGTGGAGCTGGAGAACTTCTTCCCATCAACCACCCAAGGATCTTGAATCAGGTGCTGGAGGGGCGGGCACGTCGACTTGATATCCTTCCGTTCCTCGCTGTCGCGTAGCTAAGCGGTGTCTGTCTTCATATTTATTCAGCTCCCTGTTTTGTCCACATGCATCAGTAATTCGAACCTCATCTGCACTGCAATTCGTAAGCGTAACGAATGAGCGCGCCTCGGACTCTTTCCAGCCATATTATCGGTATGTTTAATCCATTTTGAAACACTGTCGGAACTTGCTGAGTTTTGGAGCAGATGTCAGCCAGTGTGCCCGTCGATAATCATCCGCAAATATCTCGAACCCTTCGGAGGATGTCCAAGTGAGCACCATCCTGTAGAGTGCGGTTTTGGACACGATTCAGTCCTGATAATTGTTATCAAAGATGTAGTTCGTGTAATTTATTGACCCAACAGCCGACAAATCGGCTTTACTGATTGGGACAGTTGCAAGCCTACACGTTGCTTGTTCATCACATGTCAGGCCTTTTCCGCCTGTTGGGGAACCGCCTATCCACGATCGTCACATCCGTTCTCGTCCTCGAGGCATCGGCCTCTTTTTTCACCACCACTCAAATTAAAGAGAGAGAAAGGGTGTACCGCATAAGTAAGCATGTTTCTCGTTTTTGAATTTTCCGTTCATTTTGACCTTTTCTCCGCTCCAAAGATTCATAGCCTCGACGATTTAGTCTCGGACTCTGTGATCGAATGGTAATAGCGCCCCAGCTCTACATATTTTTGACATTGGTCCAGGACAAGATTACTGTTCATACGTCACGTCTTCTGCCAATCGTGCGCTCACATTTCGTGGAATTCCATTGAGGCTGTCAAATTGTCAAACCAGCGTCTATGGAGCGCGTGAATAGGACGCCCCCATCATCCTCCTTCTGCGGCCCTTTTCTTTGCCACTGCATTTATTTCGATGGAGACAAGAAGATTGACAGTTGCGAATTGACCATTGCTCAGACCTATGCGGGTATGTTACCAGCGACCGTACATTCCTTCATACACTGGAACCTGACTCGCACGAATTTAGTTCAGCTATTGAGTTTCCCATCTCGGAAGCACGTGAAGCTTCCATAGGAAAGCGTCCTTGGTTCGCACAGGCCATGTGGCCTCGCTTGTTGGTGTGGAGATCTCCTCCCGCATCTCAGAATGATCTCGAATCCGGGCCCAGGTACCGTGTTGTGCCTGGTTGACTCGTTGACTTCCCTTTAACTTGGCCGTTCCGGAGCGAGAAACCTTGTTTTTGTATGTATGTTTTTGGCGATGCTCTCAATTCTACAATTATATTTTGCGCTCGCGCGCGCGCTCTAGTTCTGGGCCTTGCGAATGAGTGGTCATCCGAATCATGCTATTGGTACGTTCTAACTGTCTTCAACTATCACAGGCAGCTGAGTTTTGGAGAATATAGATGAACAAGGCGCGGCTGATAAGGATCTCCACACAAGTCGCGCCTTCAGAGGAGGCTCTTTACTTGTCCTTATTGATCGAGTGGTGAGTGTCGCTTTAAATTAAACTGCATCAGTTCTCGGAGCCACTTCACAGTCTTAGATGACCAATGAAAACCAGAGGTCATGCGACGTCCGTCAGCTGGCCTTCCATGCCCATTCTTAGGATTGGACCGCTTGCGATCTGCCCTATTTACTGCTCATGGCGTCGGTCGCCTATCGTGCACTAGCGTACTGTGATCATCATAAGTATCAGATCTCTTTCGATGTCCTAAAGGCTCAGCCTCGTTTCCGGCTGTAATGTCTGTCTGCATCTAACCAACCGAGTCTTCAGCGTTACCCGGCCCGCTGTCTACCTCAGCTCTGTGCACTTCTATAGTGTCAGGACAAAGTCTTTACTCTGCGGCATGTCGTTCTTTTGACATATGGTGATTTACCATTGTAACTGTCAATTTGGCGTCTATGTGGGATGTGGTTTCGAAACTTGATCTCAATCGCTGGTATGACAAAGCTTAATGCTATACCCATTCTGAGTATGCCTTCACTGTTAGTAGCCAGCTTCCTGCTCATCCTTTAGGTGCAAGTCTGATCACGTCAACCGGCTTTATGTGAAAATGTTGACCTCAGCTTCGGAGACACGACGAAATATATGTCTGTGTCAGCCCATCCAGGGGTATGGCGTGGTACCTAACGCCCTTTCCCCGTGCTGACGACGGCATGGTTGGTCTCAAAATGTTGGAAACTGCAGCGTTACGCTCATGTTTATAGCGCCTCCATGGGCGGCTATCCCAATACCCAATCCCCTTTTGTGGCGGAAGAGTCAAGATGGTGAACCTAAGGTCAGTAGAATATCTTTTCTTCCTTTCTAATCTACGTACTGACATTTTAAATATAGAAGAAGCCATTTTTCTGGCTCGTTTCTACATTCTCCGCTGTGTCGTATCACGTTTGCGAGGAACAAAGAGCTAGATCCAAGCCCGAATGTGATCGACTGGATCGGCGTCTTCAACAACTACTGCGCGCTCCAAGGGACC
The DNA here is from genome assembly GCA_013433165.1 of Hypsizygus marmoreus. NCBI lineage: Eukaryota > Fungi > Basidiomycota > Agaricomycetes > Agaricales > Lyophyllaceae > Hypsizygus > Hypsizygus marmoreus. The sequence goes on along the minus strand of CM024084.1, from coordinate 5,237,321 downwards.
CAATTTCAATCCTTCCAATGGGTCGGCCTTGTCCTAGGCATACCACAGATGATCGCCACACTGTACATCGTTGGCGTCAGATTCCCTACCACACGCCTCGATGACAATGTGTATTTGCAGAAGGTTCCTGGGGACTACTTCTTGAAGGATGGATACCAGCCTTCTACGAATGTTCGATGTGCCGTGTCGAACTTTGATCCTCGCCTGTACAACGATCGCGTTGTACTCCAGGCATCGAGGGCACAAGCCGTCGTTGGTCTCACTCAGTTCCTATTCACCATCTATGCGTGGATCATCATCGTGCTGGTGGTTTTCGTCTTCAAAGGCTGCTGTGGGAAGTTCAGTGAAAAACTACGGTCGAGGATGGTATGGTCGCGTATCGCATGGTTGACGCTGATGCTTACGGCCGTCGCGATGCTTGGTGTAGAATTTCGGTACGTGAGCCAGGATATTGTCAATCCCCCGCCTATGTTCTGGGACACGAATTGCGGGGTTTTGAGCATCTTCATGTCCGGAAAGAATGCGTTCTACGATATCAAGATCTTACAGGTACAACGTATCTTCCGAAGCCTCTTCGGTGTCGCGTAGATCTCTGCAGTGTGCGCGTATCATTTTGTGTGTTCCTTAACATGATAGCCACAGCTCGATACGTCCCCATTCCTTTCGATCGACCTTTCTTCAAACTATGTCCTCACTCCTTCTTGAGACCGTACATATCGTAGTTCATCTTTCCTCACCATAATGTCATATGTGCATTAGCATTAGAAGTTTCAAAAGAAAACGAGACGGTGATGGATAATAGGGAAAGAACTGACACTGGCAATTACGACAGTGTTTTTTGGTTATCATTCGTCGACTGAAGATGCAAGTGAACAATGGGTCCGCGAAATTTGTTCGGTGGTCATATAGATGCCGTGAGGGGGGAGATTGACATCACACGACGTGGCGTGGAGCAAGTTCGAAAGATGCATTACTTATACTGCAAGGTGAATCGTGTAACCATTACATAAATAAGAGGGATTAATAACGTAGTTTACTCTACTCCGACGTACGAAGAATCAGTACCACCAGGGACCGTAGGTAGCCGTATAACACAATGAAATTCAAGAATAATCCACCTTCTCCACCGGTTTTAAACCAAACTGACGCCGTGGCATCAGATGGTGAAAGCAATCGACGTGGAGATGCCACCGACGCGACTCATGTGACAAAAAAACAGGCGGCGATACGGCCCAAAATGCCTGTCTATTTGCACACATATCACAGGATTCCTGCACTAGCGATGCCTCTTTGTGTCCTCGCCCGTCTTTGTAGTCGGACTGAGTGGCAAACACATAGGGCCGCAAACGCTCGGCGATGTGGCGGCGAACCTCATCTTCGGCGAGGGTGCGTGGATATAGCAGGCCAGGGCAGCAGGTATCGATCGCACCACTGCTGTCGACAATTTTATACCCTTCTTTCCAGTATTCCTACCCAAATAAAATAAGCATTGCATTCTTGGCTAGGATGACGTGGCAAAAGGCAACTACCGAGTCAAGACCTAGGCTTTTTCCTGTGATGACGTCAAGGTAATCGACATCGGCGTAGGCATCGTGTCGTTTAATGATAACGAGGATGGTTTCGTTGACCTGGATATCATTATACGCAGCAAGTGGCGCAAAATGACCAATACAGTTCAAAGAGAGACGAGCGTCACTTACCGCAGGTCGGTACTTGTGGGCGGCATCTGGCAAATGGAGTGGCATCGCGAAAGATCAGATGAAATCGAGAATGTGAATGAATGAACGACGATGAAGTGGATGAAAACAAGGGGGAGAGAAGGAGGAGTTCAATAAATTGCAGTGAGGCGGTTTTAAATACCGCTGTTTCAGCGTAGGTGCCCGGCGGCGAAATACAAGGACAGCGGAGGCCAATAAATGTATTGGATGTGGGGATCCCGGGATCCTTTTAAAAAGGCGAGACCCCAAAGCGTACGCACACGTCAAGTTGCGTGCGGTTGCACTCCACGTTACATATCGCACATCGGGGTGGCAAAAAAACTGATTCCCCCGAATCGGGATGGAGCATGAACTGGGCAACCGTTCAGTACGTCGTGTCCAGAAACCCGGAAGTTCGTTTGATGCTCTTGATAAGTACTTTCCACAGCTGGTCCTGTTTTAATTCAGACGCATCGGTGAAGTTTTCGCTGTGGGAGAGAAAGATTTGGAATGGTCTGTTGACTTGGCTCGTCGATGTCGTGGTTGGTTGCCACCAGAACGCTGACTTCCGCTTTTCGATCACGCTGGAACTTTGGCCCTAATTGGCTGCAGCTTCTATTAGTATTACAGTTAAAACTCCGCATTTAGTTGATCATTCTGCTCGGAGTCCGTCTGACTCTCTAAAATCTAAACCAAGGCCGTTTGAACGCCGCTGTCGATCTAATTCGATGAAAGACATCGAGTATTTAGTAAATCGGCACAAGTGGAATTTCGTTGCAGCAGGTCGACAATTGAAGTTGTTCGGATGCTTCAAGTAAGCACTGCAATAACGAGTTAATGTTTCACGCCACTGCGCCTACCCTGCATCAGATCTGCTCAACGCCTTGTCCAACGCCAAAGACTTGAACATAATTTCACCTGTACAACGCTCATGCACAGGCTGCAGTGCCCATCATTAACAATTCATCATTCGATGTCCCGCCGGAATCAGCGTGACTCATATTGGCTGTTGGTTAGCATAGGACTGACATGCACGGTTCCCCTGCTTTCTTGGCGCGGATCCACTTGATGACAGGTGACATCCTCTGACTCGAAGAGACTTGTCACTTGATGAACATATAAGCACTTTGAAATCAGGTACTGAGTTCAAACAAACGCTCCGTTGAAGCTGGGGATCCTTCCTCGCCAGGAATCAACAACTCAAACAAGGCCTGTCACCACCAGCACTCTATCACAAAGACGAGCAGACGAATATGACGAGATCACAGCTATCCCTGTACTCTCGTGAGGCAGGAAAGAAGGTACTGCTCTTACGCCTTATCATTCGAGCCGCTGACCTGAAAATGATCCCAAGGTCTTCCGAGCAAAGGCCAAAGAACAGGGGATTCCCTTCCCAGTCGCAGCAGAAGCGCGCACTAACCAGCTCCCGGATCAAAAGGTCAGCTCTCCCTTACTTCGTCTCGCCCCCTCTCATCGCTCACTGCCGAAAAACTACAACAGATTTATCCAAATACCCACAAACCACGCCGTAACCAAGGCCGCATGGACGGTACCTTCTTTAATGGTACACCCATCGAGTCAGAGTACTCCACTGCCTCCTGGGGTTGCTCTGGGTGCGATTATTGCAACCCCGCCGAAGGATCATATGAAATTGCTTGCGCTGATGGGGCAGTGCATGGGCCGACGGGTACTGTCCTGAAGTCGTTACTTGATATTGCAAAGCCAGCCAAGACGAAGGGTAGGTCAAACTGTTGTGAATCATCCGAGATGAGATAAGGCTGCTGAAAAGCGAATCGAAGGTGTGGCTAAGGAATACGAGGTCGTGGAGCCTCCGCAGCGCGTAATTGTGTTTGATGATGAGTTTGACTACACGTATGAGTCCTCGGTCGAAGATGATTTCGACTGGGATGATGGGCTGTCTGAATGGGATGAGGTTGAAGGAGAGAAGGCGGAGAGCAAGGCTTCATACTCCGAAATCGTTAAGCGAAAGGATCGCGAGGAGGATGGAGGTGGCGAGGGACCTTGAAACCAGGAAGACTTTTCTATTGCATACGCACAACTGGTCGAGTCGCACCTCGCACCTACAGCCTGCTTATCTGTCCAGGTAGGGCCCTCATGATCAGTGAATCAATCATCGGGGCCCCTGTTGTGTGTGGGAGCAGAGATGAGTCTGTCGACAGAATACGTATACTTAGTACGTTGTCCATCAAACCCGATGTACCCCATACAAAGCCATCACCAAGCCGTCAACCGTAATCGCCAGCAAACATAATTAGAGACACTGAGTGCCTTCTCGTTCTCGTAAACGCCTAGCCTCGAACTCAAAACCACCTCGGATCCGTGGGTTTCGACATATTTTTAGCGACAGCATGTCAGGAGCGAACAGGTTGGGCGGCTATAATGGCCCTCCAGGCGTTCGGTATTGGAAGATAACCAAAATCATGGTGAGACGGTGTGCATGACAACAAATTTATAGAATACCGGTTTGGTTTGGTGTTGGTCTTAAATATGAGGTTGGGGTACCGGGGGGGAAAAGCGATGCATCTCGTGCTTCACAGCCTTCGCTAGATGATGGGAGCTCCACCGAGACAGGAAGATTCAAGCAAAATACATAAGCGGGAGATTTGTTTGGGGACGCGTCCAAGAACCATGACGACACAAGCATGAAGTATTCACTTATCCTCGCGTTCAAGGTCTAGAGTCGAAGAGAATGAAACAGCTAGTCTGCGAATTCATTTGGGAGGACGACGACGGTCACGTCCACATGCTCCAGTGAAGCAGGAAGCGTCTCCTCGGAAGGCTGATTTGTGCCTTGGCCATCTGTCCTCCATCGAGACGAAAGCATGGTTGAAATACTCCGTTCCATGTCATGGGGCTCGACAATGTAAGTCGCTTCAGATAAAGGAACTGCCCTGACCATGAACAAGTCGGGATCTTGAGATACAACGGTAGTTTCACGATCCGATCGGTGATATTGCGTGCTGTAGTGCTCAATTGCTCCAAATTCCCAGCAGTCGAGGCAAGCAACTCCAAGTCATGCGACTCGAAGGCCTCCAACTAAAATGCCGACTGATAAAGAAGCTCTTGAAGTCTGGAAGCGCCATTACTCTAGCCTGATGCTGCATTCCCCGGGTTTCACGATTCTCAAGTGCTGTATGGAGGGAATGGTAAGATAGCTGAGCGCCAAATCCGCATTAACACCGCTGCTGATCTCGAGAGACTGAAAACCATAGAGAGAGAGCCGTCAGGACCTGTGATGGGGAATTCATATCCAGCGGCAATGTCAGATGGCTCGCCACGATATGACGGTCTGAGGCATATCCTGAGGAGCAATGCAAACACGTTAACATGGATTAGTCGGAAAAAGGAAACACCGTGAGGTGCGTGAGGTTGAAGCAATCCAGCAGGGGAAACGGGGTCTCGTAATCAAGGCAGTGCAGGTCGCGTAAGCTGGGGGTCGGCGCTGGGAAACACAGTCTCTCGAGAGTGTCTGGGCTGGACTCCTATCTCCAGCTGATCGTCTGCAAAAGCGGCACGTTTCCTGTGGTAATTGCCAAAACACGATTAACGGCAATCTCTAAAACACCGAGCTCGATATTCTCCCAATGATGAATATGCACTAACGTGAGCGGCAACAACCTGATAGCTGTGTTGACGAAAAATAGCGGAAGAGGCTGATCTTTCGATCGATCAAGCTACGACAGCTGCACGCCATTTTGAATCAAAAACGCGTCCTGGAATGAGTACACATGTAGCGTGAAGGAAGACCGAAGAATGCCGAGCGAAGATGCGATTACTCACCAGGGGTACAGGCATGTGTCAATAACATAGGAGCCATCCTCATGGAAAATGGGAAAAGAAAGTCCCCCGCGTGGACGCAGTGCACGAAGATATCGCTAAAAAGTTTCTGAGGCAGAAGATTAATATGCCGAGGTTGAGGCTAGCTCTGAAATACATTGATGAATTCTCCCATGCTAGGCGCGGTTGATGGAGCCTCCTCAGACGGAGTTGCTACATCTGCAGTTTTGTCAGAAAGGAATGCTTAGTGATTAGGGCGTCGTACCGGAAACTATAAGCGCAAATTGCTGCAGTGGAACCTGGACAAGGTCGGCGGCATAGTCTTCGATGCTGATGGTGGACGGGATTGGTGAGTCCTGAGAAAGAACTGCGCCATCTGCTGCACCACAACGTTCCGAAGTTTCTGTTCATAGGAATTGTGAGTTCAAATAGAGGCATTGGAAGTTTGTCGTGTTACCGGATATTCTCGAAGAGGGTTGCTAAATATCAATTCGCCCACTGTCAAAGTTGTATCCGACAGTGTTGGGAGGACATGAGCGGTGGGACCTCCTGAGATGGAATTGCGACTGGTGCGTCAGGGGTTTCTGAGATTTCCACAACAATGAATCGTCAGGTCAAGGATGGGAAAGCTACAATCTGAACATCGTACCAGGTACCCTCTGCACTTGTTGCTGGACATGCCCCCTCCTCCATTCTCCCTTCGTCCTTCTCGGGTTCCACCTTCCAGTATAATATCTAGCGGAGTCGTTTCCTCCGTATACCCTGGGCAAACTAGTTACTTGGAGCCGAATTCGTTCGTTGTGGGCATGAACTGCGAGAAATTGTGTATTTAGTCTGGTGAAGGGGAAGAAGCGAACATGAGCTGGTATGATGCGATTTTACGCCTCTGAATCCTGTTATATAAAGAACCGAACTAGAGAACGGCGGCTGCATTGTCAACACTTGTTCAGGCAGACATTTGCGTGGACCTCAACACTAAGTCAACAGTGTCCTGAACACTAAGTGACGGTGCCCCCATGCAATTCTGCGACCACGAAAACCAACGAAGGAGAGTTTCAGAGAGCACAGGTAGAAGGCAGAAAAGATATTAACCTCCCCATTGGCAGTGGCGCAGCTGGGTACATCATTTGGTGGTTATTGTTCAAACGTTCAAATTTGACGGTTGACCATTGAAAGGGGCGGCCCGGGTAATCCGACCGGCACTCGGCTCCGTGGGCATCCGAGCGTTGGTACTAGTAGCGGCCACTGCCAGGCTCCTTACCTCCTTACCCGGTGCTTCCTCTTGCTGCCACTTTCTCAAACGCAATCCTCGCTCACAGCAACCATCATCATTCCATGTTGATTCTCATGACATTCCTTGGACTCGAATGCTAGAAACGTTGGCCAGCTGCGCAGCAAATGAACTATGTGCTATTCCGGGATTTTAGCATCCCACGGTACATCTGATTAATGCTAAGCCCTCGATACTTGAGGTGGCATGTTGCTTTCTTGGCGCCGTGAGCATCGTCCATGACACCGTTGTCATCCCATCTGGTGAGGTTCTCGTTTCTAGCGAAGCTACTCTGGCTCGTATGAGGCAAGAATCGTTCGCGGCATATTTTAGGCGATTTGCTCAGTTTCCGTGGATGATCTTCTAGATTCCTTGGACATGTCTACGGTTGCTTGGATTTTCTACTTTCACAATTCGGTGGTTAAGGTGTCCGCCATGCTATCAACGCTCATGGTTCGCGGGTGTCCATGACTATCCCGCAGCCATTCTGCTTGACAGATCCATTTCACCTCTGCAGTTGTGTTCTCATCGTACACCATGTTTTTACAACGTTGCGTCCATGTTGTCGAATGAGTGGCGATGCGAATTTTTCCTTGGCTCAGTCGCTGTCTGAAGGAAACGTAGATTATCTTTGGCGCTCGGATTACCCCTGTTCTTTCTTCATATCTCTCAGATTCTGTGTGTTCCCTGCCGGGCTACTTCACCGACATTTTTTTTGGTTCATCTCCACAAAGGCCAGAAGCGACCCCAGAACTCCCAAGGAATCCAGCACTGCGATTGACTCAACTACGCCTTGTGCCCAAATGTTCTGAGCCAACAAGATTTAATGACATCTGTCCAGGTCAAATTGTGAACGCCTCAGCATCTCCCTTCATACATCGACACGCTTCCCAGACTGTCAACACCGGAGAGCCTGGATAGCGCCGATTGAAGCGGTCGACGCGCACGCGCCTAGAAATCAAATGATGGAAGTTGGACGCCATTCGTCACAACACGTGGTGTTACTCTGACAGCTTCGATCTTGTCACGAAGACCAACCACCTTCTTTTTACCTTTTTTTCCCTACTAGCCTGCCCAATGCCCGGTCCCTCAATCTCGAAAATCAATAAAAGAGAAGGTAATTCTCAGGAATCATCAGCACAGCCGGTTTTTGAACCGGAGCACCACAGGATCGACTTTGTCGGAGTCGGAGAAAAACTTACAACTCCCAGCAAGACCCAACGATATCATGTCCCATTCAAACAAGCGAAAGAAGGAGGAATCTCCAGCACCTTCTAGTAAACGACTCAAAAAAGGTCGCAGTTACACGCAGCACGAGAAATTCTGGGCTTCGGACGGGAATGTGGTGCTCCAACTCGACAAGACCCGGTTCAAAGTTCACCGAAGCAGACTCACATCGCAGTCCATTTGGTTCAGAAAACTCTTTGAACACTGGGAGAAATCACAGGCTTCGCTCAAGAATGGAGACGACGATCCGGCGGGGATATTCGACGATGAAGATCTTGCAGATATCGCTGACGTGAGGGTGGACAAGAAGGATGGCTGCTATGTGTATAACCTAGATACAACTGGCGTCAAAATTATCGACTTTGAAGCAATCCTTACCACTATGGATAATGGAATGTAAGTTCGTCCGTTCATATTCATTTACTTCCCACCTTGACATATGCGCAATGTTAGTGCATATTATTATGCGCCGCCCACTTTCCGAGCTGTAGCATCGATCCTTCGGTCTGCCACAATCTTCAAGTTTGAACAGCTGCGTGACTTCGCAGTCAGGTATCTCAACGAGATGTACTCTGACCTGTTGGAAGATATGGACAAGCCGAGCACTCCGGAGCACGGTGTCCATGCTGCCGAAGCTATTATTCTCGGACGCAACTTGGACATGGATTCGATTCTCAAGCGCGCATTCTACGAACTGGCACGAAAGTCCGATCTGGGCACGGGCGAGGACGAAGAGGAGGACGAAGAAGACTTGATCTACCGAGTGGACAACTTCGATTTGGTTCGTCTAGCTCGAGGACAAAAGAGGCTCATCGAGGCATGGCTTCACGCATCCACATTCCCCGCTCTGGAATGCCCAGCCGAACAGCCATGCGATTCAAGCCGAGTGAGGATCCAACAGTTGGATATCGTGACGCAGACGTCCCTTACGCAAACTTATCGATGTGATCCCATTGGTGGAATACAAAAGCTGATTGAGGTGGATTGGTACGAGTTAGGGTATTGCGAGGAGTGCAGAGCTACGAGGATTCGATTGTTCACCGAGCAGCGAGAAAATATTTGGGAAGAAATGGGGCATTGGTTCTGTATCGATGAATGAAATCGACCAAGAAGAATGAATCGTACGTTGTGTATAAATAGTATGTGTACAATAGAGTCGATGACTGTGAAGAGTAGAAATTAGTTTGTACCTTGAGCAATGACGGTTTCGAAGTCGAGGGCATTTGCGAGAGTCCGTCCAAAAAATGCAAGGAGGCTAATAAGACCTTGTAAGGGACAACACGACCATGCGGGAGCATCTAAAGTACCAGCTGGAGAAACATCATACACAGCTGTGTCAAGGTTATCGCCATCCGAACGGAAGTGTGAGCCGAATCTCAAGTGTGTTAGATCAACCCGATCCTCCATACGCGAAGACTGGCCCAGAAAATCCAAGATGAGGAGTAACACCGATGGCGTCAATGAGATCGGGGGGTGCGTGTAGAGTGCCTCTGGGATCTGCCGCTGTAAAGTCATAGATAGGGATTCAGCGGATAGGATCTGCATATGCTGTGGGCGTCGAAGGCTGTGAATATGTCAGGGACTGCCCTTCTGCACGTTTTGGACCTCCACTGAAATGCATAAAACATGATTATCATCAACACGTTGTTTCCATCTACTCCGAAACTCAGCAATGTTAAATAGTATTTCGAGTCAGAGAAAACGCTTCTCGAGCTCACCTACTCTCCTCGCTTTTTGTCTACGTCGAAATTTAGATATGCAATACATTCGGCTTTGTTACATACCATGACTTTCGCCCGTACAATATTGGCTTCATCGGCCACTTGCATAATTTGCCTGGGGAGTTCTTGCACAGATACAACTATTTGGTCAAAGGCCGTTACGGCGCGGGAGGTACGCTCTCTGAGCTTCTCGCACGACCTTTCTAAATTCGAGAATAGGTCAGAAGGAGATGACTTGTGTCACGTAGTCAATAGCAAACGTACAACGCCAACTATCTCGATAAATTATCAATTCAAGCAATTACAAAACGTCAACCATCCGAAAACAACGTGGCCCAGGAGTAAATCCACAAAGCAGGAGAAGCCTTGGCATTACAGGCGTTCGAACGAGAGGCCAAAACAACGAGCAACATGCCGAGATCAACACTGCCAGTCGTCATCCTCCGGTCGGCTACAGAAAAAAACATGAGTATGGGTCGTGTTTCAACCTGTGCGATGACAGGAGGTTGGCTTGAAAAGTGGCACTTGTATGCACGGCAAGGACGATGAGAGGAACTCGATGGCAGATGAGATGCGTCATAGCAGGAAAAGCCAATAATCGAGACGAGTTCTACTGTGACTACACTGCTCAGCAATACCCAATGAAATCAGAAAGGCTATGGCTGACGGCAGGATTTGTGGCTCGATCGATCTTGTGATCTGAATCTTCTGTGGGCGTTGAAGCATGTCAATATGTCAGGAATCAACTGCAGCATGTTGAATTTGAGATGGCGCTCGCCTTTTGACCACCAAAGAGATCGTTCAGGGTCTTCTGAGTGCATGACACGTGCGAGGATGATTATCGGCAGCACGGTGTCTTCCATCTGCTCCGAAACTCAGCAATATGCTGGCAGCGTTTCATTACAGGGAAAACGTACGGATAACATGGTTCGTAAGACTGCACTCAATTGCGATGCATAGAAAGTGCGGTGGAAAGGAGGCATCGGTTGCACGAAAGATAGACACATGGAACATAGAGTCCAATAAATACGAAAGCATAGTAGCATGGCGAAGGAGAGACATATCAAAGAAATATCAGGTCGAAACGACCATGTCTTGTATGCCTGATTCAATGTCATCAGGCGGCTGAATGGACGATGATCTCCACTTCATCAGACGAGACCACGTAGTTGCAGCAGCGAACCATCGAAGTTGTGGAGTACTGGTTTGGCTTGTGTCCTCGACAGTGAGCTGAGAGCAAGGCTGAGCTATAAACGGCAAGATTTTAAGTTCGACAGAAACGACAGATCATTAGAAGCTCACTGCTCGCTGCCTGTGCCGTAGATTCAACCAGAGTCGTTTGAGATGAGAACGGTTGGGAATAAACAGTAGAAGGCATCGTAGTTTCGGTCATAGGCCCTGGAGAAACAGTGCCGATTATAAATATTTGGACCGGGGGCTCCCATAAGGTAGTTCGGGCACTCACCGTCAGCAGAAACTAAACGAAACAATTGCGGATTGGTTGGAGACGCAATGCCATCTTGTCTAACCCCTCTTGATCTTCTACCCTCCTCACTTTTAGTCTACAAGGAAGATTAGATGTGTAGAGATTTATTGGGGTGCAGCACTTACCACCACTTGGGCCCGCACCTCTTTGGTCTTGTCTTCGATACGCATAATCTGGCCAGACAGCCCTTGAAGGGAGGCCTTGATTTGTTCAAAAAGCGTCGCCGCACGATAAGTGCGCTCTCGAGCCGCCTCCTTTAACCTGTCCAACCTGGTAATATACATGGAAATGTCAACGTCGAAGCCAGTAAACAATAAATGAGGCCATACCTTGTTAGTTGAAGTTCGATTTGAACTTTGAAATCATTTGGAAGAAGGCCTTCAGCATCAGACTTATGGTAAGTCTGTATCGTGTGATTGAATACATCGTCCAATTTCTTCATCCTCGTTTCTGGCAGCCTCGACCTAACCCATAGAACTGTGGAAAAAGTTGTGCCAGTGAGAGCAATTCCTCCAGCTGAGTAGCTGAAGTTGTTCGCCGCGCTCTCCATGGTGTGCTAGTGAAAGGTGCATAAGCGCGAACGAGAGGTTCCACCGCGAATTGGGTGGTCTCCTGCAACATGTTTTCCTCGTGGTCTTAAATGGAACCTCCGGCCCGGTGGACTTCACCAACTGATTAGTCATCATTCGACACGACACGCTCGAATGTTGGATCGGCAGGATGACAATGTTGCTCAATCTGCATGGCATCCAAGACATCCGGCGGTCAGATACACGAAAGACGTACGGCTTCCTCGCTTTCATCGACGAATCTACATAGCTTTACTCGTGCTCCGACACCGCCTCTCTTCGAGGAACTGAACCCACAAGAATTGAAATGGCGCGAACGTTATGCCTTTCTCCTTGATCGTGGATTTTCATTGCGTCCGCGCTACCGTCCTGGGTGGAAACCATCATGGGTAGGATCATCACTAACCCACTGGGATTGCGAGGACTCAATAAACCACGTCGTTCGTAGTTTTACTTTTCTCTTTCTGCGTAAAATTTTCGTACATCTAAAGGCTTCCTCGCTATTAGAACCCGACACTACTGGACGCTAAACGCACCAAGGATGGCTGGGTCGTCTGTATAAAGATGATCACAAAAAAATCTGACGAGATCGAGATTGCACGATACCTATCGCCCACCACTTCAAAACCATTGGAAGACCCCAAGAACCATTCCGTTCCCGTCTTGGATTTCTTTCGGGATCCAATCTCACCGGATGTTAATTATCTCGTTATGCCACTACTGAGGCCCTTCGATGATCCCGAATTTGTATTTGTTGGCGAGGTAGTAGATTTCGTGACTCAGATACTTGAGGTACAAAAGCCTGACTTGTTTTCTTCGCCCTCTGACTTCTGTCGACAGGGAACAGAATATATGCATCGGAAACTTGTCGCACACTGGTATGCCCACTTTATCTTCTCCTCTTTTCTTCACTATATAATTTTCTCTAGCGATCTCACTGGCGTGAACATAATGATGGACGCCTTACCACTTTTCCCGCGAGGGTGGCACTTTGCTTCTCCCAGTTTTGCGCCGGACGGCATCAAAATATTGAAACCTCGAACTCGCATTGACCATCCTGTCCGATATTACATCATCGATTATGATTGCGCGGTGCGATTCTTACCTGGTCAAAGTCCAGTTATCAGGGGCCTTGGAGGACGTGACGACGATCCACCAGAACTGGAGCTGCCTATACCGTTTGATCACTTCAAGCTTGACGTCTTCACTCTCGGGAATGTCTTCCGGAAGGACTTGAGACAAGTATGCCTTTCGAACTTTGGACGAACAAAAGCTGAATCGTTTGTTACCGCTAGAAATTCATTGGGCTCGAATTTCTTGATAGCCTGATCCAATTCATGATGACTCACGACTGTAATCAGCGTCCGACAGCGTTGGTTGCGCTACAATACTGGTACAAGGTCAAGGCAAGCCTTAACGTCAGCATGGCACGCTGGCGACTCCGAAAACCGGACGAGAGTGTAGGCGATAGGGTTTTCCATACCGTTGCGGACGGGATCGTTGGTCTCAAGTCGCTTTTCGACGGAGACGTAAGTCGTGGTCTTAATGACCTCTACAAATACTGATAGAGTCACAGGACGTCAGAACATGGTCAAATCCCTGAGTGTTAGGTCGTTTGACTAGGGCTGGCTTTACTCTCGATCCTAGTATCATATCCTACTCTACAGGCATTCTACTGTGCGCCATGGATTTCCATCTGCATTGTGGAATGTCGATACTGCGACGAACAGCGTCCAGCGTTACCCGAACATGCACGTACTTCGCCCGGCGAAACCACCCACGGCATTTCATGGCGACGAGACGTTCCTCCTCCTCGACTCGCTCGATGGCGATGTGGACATGGTCTGGCGAAACTGTCAAGATCGATAATATAGATCTATATATCTATAGCTTTGATATTTCGCAAATGCAATCCCATAAGTCTTGGTGGATACTCGGTGGGCTGAAACGGCCGCGAGCGGAACCGACCCCAACACCATTAAGGATTGGTCCAAGCGTTCAGTCTGACTTTACAAGACACTTGTCACTCCCTGCAAGAGACCAACACAGCGAAATAGACAACGGATGGTATGTGAAATACATTCTCGACAGCTTGGTGATGCTGACGGCGATATGCGTCTAAATAGAGCACTTGAACACGTCCTTTGCAACAACATGACAATGACAACGACACTGGCATTCCAGCTTATCCACAATAGGGTTGCGGGCGGCCTCGCCTATTTATGACTCCAGCATCGTTTCCGCCAAACTCAAACTTTGGAATGATGATCATCCATGATTGTTTCTGACTCTATCTGATAGAAGCAAGACAGGATAAAGTTATTCCGGAATATCTCAGACATTCTCGTCGAAACAAGGCTATCTGCTTCGTACGAAGCATCAACCGATCGGTCAACCTCCTCGAACCACAACCACCACATCCACTACCAATTATCCTGCTTTCACCAGAATGACAAGGTCAGCACTGTCACCATACTCTCCAGAAGTCGCCAAGAAGGTATTTTACAGTCTCATCCACCCAATCTCATCGGACTTATGGCTCACGATCACAGGCGTTCAGAGCCAAAGCCAAATCTCAAGGTCTGACATTCGCCGCAGCCGCAGAAGCACGAAAGAAGCAGGGACAGAAGGTTCGCTTTCCCAGCCTAGCAGATTCCAAGTTGACTGATGGCTACAAGCTTTACCCCGGGATGGGGCGACGCAACCCAGGGCGGATGGATGGCGTACAATGGAATGGCAGTGCCTTCATTTGCGCAAACCATGTGGACGGGGCACTGGTTGGCGAGTACACCGAGAGGCCTTGGGAATCCGACGGGGCTGCAGAGCGAGCTGATTTACCAGCCGGGTTGCGTGTAATACCAACTGTGGATGAATACCGACAACCACATGTTTTGTCTTCTCTGCTCGATATCGCGAAGCCAGCGAAGGCTAAAGGTGTGTGTACTTCGAGATTGGTGGCGGCTGGCGATAGGGATACTGAAGACGGATGGTGACAGGCGTAGCGAAGGAGTTCGAGGTCATTGATCCCCTACCCCACGTCGTTGTCTTGCTTGACGAGGAAGTCTCAGAGTCTCTCCAATTCCCAGATGAGGACGATGAGTGGAGAGACGATGAAGGAACCCTGTGGGACGAGATTAAGGGAACGGGGTCTGTAGACGTACGAGAACGACACTCCTATTCCGCTGCTGTCAAAGGGAAGGGACGCGATGATGCAGATGGCGGGAACGGATCGTGAGGTAGGGTGGTTTCTGGAAGTGAGACGGTTTCACATGACCATCTGAAAGGCAGCGATTGATTGAATCACCGCTGGATATACTGTGATCAGATGGGTGGTGGGGATTATCAGCGATGGTAAATGGCGTTTTTTTGTATCTGGTAGCGGCTACAGATAGTCGCTATCAGTAGCTTCCTCGGTGTACTAAGCTCCAGACTTTAAAGCCTGTACTTGGATACGCCGCTAAGGCATACAATTACTCATGTGACTATAGGATGGCCGAGTGAAGCAGACCGCCGCTGACCACAAGACATTGGAGGTGGAAAGAGCGCTGCGGACGGTCACTAAAGTTGAATCCTTCATTCTGCCACCCATGCTCTGCGGACTATCGAAACGAGGAGTAAGTGAGCGCGATTTAATCACAAAGTTCAATTCCGGTCCGACTCCGTGCCCGTAGGGTACATAGATGCCATGTACTACTAGATTTGGAATTCCTAAAGCTTCGACTCCGCCGTTCGGTCCGTCGAGGGTCAGCCCGTCTTTTGTGTCCCGATGAAATGTCACCTCAGCGCTCACCATTGCCCTACTACAAAACGCACTTACCACACGAGACCGTTGTAATACTAGCCGAGAATCAGAATTGAGTGGCATGCATAGATTCAGGTCAATGGAATCACGAACAGTGGATTAATCGTGCTCGTCCAGTTTGGGAATTCATCATAAAGAAGTCGCACGATCAAATAGGGAATCGTATTCTGAGTCTTCCAGCAGGTGTCATGATCAAGAAATATAACGAGCGAGCGGCGAGTCTACCTCGTTCCAAATGTACAACAGAATTACAAGACAGCAGTATGGAGCGGGAAAATGTATCGGACGAAAAAAAAACTCATCATGCGGACATGAAGGAGCAAGTGACGATGTGAGGATGTGAAAGCGTTCGTGGGAGGGTGTGCGGGTGTGTGACATCGACGATTAAAAGATATATGGAAGCGACATGTAGATATTTTCTGTCCTCATTTGCAAAATGCAGCAATCGCGTTGATGTACCTCAAAATCGAGGCGCGGAAACCCTTCATCTTCAGAGGTTTCCTTCCAGTCTTGAGCGTAATAAGTTCAGGCCCGGTGACGGTGACACTTGCTTTGTCGGTAGAGCTACTTGCGCTTGAAATCGACCGCTCGACGACAGCTTTCGCAGGGCTCGGAGCTTGGGCTTTAGGCTGTGAATGATTGTCGTTGAACCACTGTGAGATATGACGTGTGGGTGAACTTCGGAACAACATGTGCAGCCCAAGGGGATATCGTACCTGGATGAGGAACTGCGCAGACTCCTTGGGATAGCGCTTCTGTGTCTCGTAGTCTACGTAGGTGACACCGAATCGGGTCAGATAACCGTCCGCCCTGCCGACAATGTGACCAGGATGTAATCATTATCACAAGCACGATGAAACTGCTTTACCATTCGAAATTATCCAGGAAACCTAGCGGTCGAGATCAGCGAAAATGGAGTGAGATAGAAGCAGAACGTGAGGCATACTCCACGGAAAATATGCTCTGATATCGACGCCGTCTTCGTTCACTGCAGCAAGCAAAGCAGCGGTTGTTCCTCGGAAGTAGTTAACGCGGTCCGTATCGACGAGTGCCTGTTCTAACGGCATGTCATTTTCGCCCTTCACGGCGAATCCGTTTTCGGTAACACTGTGGCCGAGTGAGCGGACGAAACAATGTCAAGAGAAGAATGATGAGAGTGACGACTTACAAAATCGGAGTCTTGTATTTCTTGAACTCAGGGTCAGCCATCACATCGCTTAATGTATTTACGAAACAACTGACCTTCCAGAGGTAATTCAATAACTGTAAAATTGATGAGGACAATGGAACATGCATGCGTTAAAGGTGTGACGTACGTCGCGAAAGCCCTGCGGATCTAATTGATACGATGTTAGCAGGCTGCTTCACTTGTCGCATAATCAATCATACAATCTTGTAGCCATTCACAATGTGCTGTTCAGCGACCGTCAGCGGCATCGCGCAGATATGGAATTTATACACCGACCTTGAGTGCCAAGCTGGGTACCGTCGGGTCGCGTGAATGTGTAGTCAACATTACCCTGGAATTCGTCATCACCACCAGCCCCTACAGGTTCCGCAAATGGTCAGAGATACAGCGAATTAGATATCGAGTCAAAGCACAAACTTGCGAGGTTGGTGGTGTACGTGTTCATGCCATAGAAATCAGACGATCCCCTAACGAGTGCCAACTCATCCGGTGTAAACTGCGGGAGTCGATCCTGAAGGACCTCTCGCATGTATTCTGGGTAGTGACCGAGATATACAGGATCCTGCGCGAAGACAAACAACAAGGCATCAGATGGCCGTTTTATTCTGCCAGAAACGAAATACTTACGGCATACCAGCCTAAAATAGTAGATTCAGCAAAATCATCGGAGAGACGAGATGCCACCAGTCAGCAGACTGCGCCGATTGATAGGCTAATGGAACAGCACATACCGATTGCGAAATCGAGGGCGTGCTGGGCAGCTTCGACATCTGGGAATACGCGCGTTGAGATTGACAGAAGAAAATGAAGAATACGATCACCGGCCGTACTTTCTGTGTTGTCATCATAAGGCATCTGCCAGTCGCCGTTTAGCGTGATGCCAATCTGCCCGCCTTGGCTCGCCTTGTATTGGTCACGGTACAATTTCACAGCGGTCGCGTGTGATACAATCAAATTGTGCCCTACGCTAGTGGGTTTAAGAAGTCGTCAGTGACAAGGCGAAGGGAACACCAAAAACGATTATAAACACACATCCACGGTTCTGTTGATGAGTCCCCTTCTTGGGACCGTTCGCGGTCGCTTGATCTGCCTGGTGCGAAAACACCGCGACCATATCCCAGGATTGCCACGCACCATGGCTCGTTAATGGTGAGCCTATTAGTCAGATGCATGATAAGCAGAAATTAGAGCTATCAGGCGAAAAAGAGAAGCTCACCAATGCTTGACGCGATCTCCAAAAGCTTCGAAGCAGACCTAAGGGGTGGGAAACAAAGCGCCCAGGTACGTTAAAACGGATCGTAACGAACAGAAAAGAAAACCTACCTTGGCATAGTGTGTGTAGTCCTTGACGACCTCATCCTTATTAAGCCATCCGCCGTATCGGTCGTGAAGAGCCTGGGGTAAATCCCAGTGGTATAAGGTCTTCCGAATCCGAACAGCTTAGACTGATCATGAAGAATCGCAGATCTGACAATAACTTACAACGAACGGTGTGATCCCGCGCGCAAGGAGGCCGTCGATGAGATCAGAGTAGAATTTTATACCCTGGGCGTTAATGGGGTCATCCCGGCCTCCCAGCGGAATGACGCGAGACCAAGATATGGAAAATCGATATGCCTTGACTCCATATTTAGCCAAGAGCTCCAAATCCTCCTTCCACAGCTTGTAAGATTCAGTCGCGACATCACCGTCCTTCCCATCTAATGTCTTTCCTGACAGTTTCGCAAAGTCGTCCCAAATCGACTTTCCGCGTCCGTCCACTGCTGTCGAACCCTCAATTTGGAAACTCGCTAAACGGAAGGGTTCAAGTCAGAATCTGTAATTTCGGGCAGGGGGATGTAACTGGGCGCAGTCAAGATTCCAGGAGGGGAAAAATCGAACGCACCGGTGGCGAAACCCCATAGAAAGTCGGCAGCCAGCTTGTGTGTGCGGGGGGCTGCCATTGAGTTTGTTAGCGCGAGAGTTAGCAAGAGGCATGCCACTTTTCGTTGGCGCTCTTAAACCAAGCAGAATACCCCGATATCACAGAGTTCCTGGGGAATTTCAGTTCCACCATACCCGAGAATAGTCCGCCGGTTGTGGACGTGCTCAACGAGGCTTCGATATCCTCATTTCGACAGATGATGTTTCGCGATCTAGAGCTACCTGAAATGGGCATCAGAGATACGCCGTGAGTACAAAAATAAAGAGGCGGGCCCGGAATACATCCAGAAACCTGGAGAAAGAAAGCTTACCAAATCCATTGGCGCTGTTCGCGGTGGTGGAAACATGAAGGAGAGATTGGGGACGGGGAATTGTCGGCATGCACGTGATGGCCTTAGTGGCCGGAAGTGACGGCCAATTGCTCACTCCCGAGAATTGGGTAGGCCTTTTGTGTCTAGCTCCATAAGTACAGTTCTCCAGGAAATTTGCAATACGTCTTCCCTGCCCTCCACGCTCAAATATAACCATGTTATCTGGTATTGCCATCCTCGGTGCTGGAATCTTTGCCAAAGAAGGTTCGTTTAACTCGATGCTACACAGACGCCTCATTCCTGGGTGCTCTTAACATCTCTCTACCTCAAAGTATTCATCTGAACCTTATACACAATCAGGACATTTGCCAGCCCTTGCAGATCTAGGCGAGGCTGCGCCCAATCTCAAAGCAGTGTATTCGCGGTCGGAGAAGAACGCACACGAATTCGCAGATGCAGCAGCAGCAGCCCTGAATGGGACAACACCTGCCATCTATCATGATGGGGACAAAGCAAATGATCTGGATGCCTTGCTTGCAAGATCAGACATCGCAGCGGTTATCGTCGCTCTTCCGATTACCCTCCAGCCCTCCTTCGTCCTCAAAGCGCTAGCTGCCGGCAAGCACGTTCTTAGTGAAAAGCCAGTTGCTCCCGATGTCGCTCAGGGCCTCGAACTGATCAAGACATACAACTCCCAGTACAAGAGCAAGGGCCTAGTCTGGCGAATCGCAGAGAACTTCGAAGCAGAGCCTGGATTCCGTGCAGCTGCAGCCGCTATCGCAGAAGGCAAGATCGGGAGAGTCATTTTCTTCAGGACTGTCGTGTATAACTACATCGATGAAGACTCGAAATGGTACAAGACGCCTTGGCGCACGGTACCCGATGTACGTCAATCTTTTTCTTCTATCCCGTGATCAACATATAACGGCAAAGGATACACAGTACCAGGGTGGTTTCCTGGTGAGCACGAAATCTCGGAGAATCATTTAGCATTTGTATTGAAAATACCTTCCAAACGACGCAGCTTGACGGGGGTGTGGTATGTGTTGCCTTTGTCTCTCCGAGGAGCAGTGATCGATTCCAGAGTTTCCCCAGCACACCATAGCTGCATTACGAGTGATGCTCCCACATCAGCTCACTCACCTTTCCGGATTCGCCTCATTAAACAAGGACTTCCTGGGGCCCCACGACACGATCAATGTTGTTGCGCGAGCCGGGTCCCATTTCCATGGCACCGCCGAAATAACGTTCGCGTCGCCCACGAAATCGCGCCCAGTTGCAGACGGGTTTGTTATTACTGGCACCGACGGGTGGTTATCCGTCAACCAGGTCGGTGCGGAACGTTTTAGAGGACCCATTTTCCGCGTGACGATCAAATCCGTTGTGAAAAAGGAGGGTAAACCAGATGAGGAGGTAGAAGAGGTCATCGAGGAGCCGGTGAAAGGGATCCAGGCAGAACTAGCGAGCTTTTTCATAGCGGCGGAAGTAGCGAGCTTCTTCAACGCGGTTAAAGGGAAGAGTGATGGAACGGACTTAGGAGACCCACTGAGCGCGCTGCGAGATGTCGCGTTCATCGAGGCAGCATTGAATAGCGATGGACGTCTCGTGGACTTGGCTGAGTTGGTTCCTGCCTCACTTTCTTGATGCCTCTGCTTCTGCTTCGTGGGCATTGGGATATGGGTCAGCGGAAAGGCATCGGAGAAAGGAGAAGTTATTAGCACGTGGAAGAACGGACTTTTCGTTGCGAGTTCTTGAGCATGTGTATGTTTGTATTATGTGCCTTGCACGTCGGCAGTCTCCAGCCTCGATTGAACTCGTCTGAATGGCAGGCGTGTTCGCAGTTGATTGCCGGTGTGGGGGCGATATTCCCCACATATTATGGACGCCCCATCACCGGAAACCTTCGCGAAGAGAGGTCTGGGGTGCTTCCCAAGAAATGCGGGGACTCGATTGCCTGGGCACTTTCTCCTAGACAGACACCGTGAGTCGTTCCTCCATTCTGTAGGCAAAATGCGTGTCATGCAAGAATAGCATCTGCTGTTTGTCAGGTCTTCAAAACTAACTTCGTGTGTCAATGGGTGTTAGTGCGGGTGAAAACTGTATATAGCATAGAATTAGAACCTTTAGGCCAATTCTATACCAAAAAAAGTGCAAAGGAATATTTTTCCCACCTGGTCGCACGCTCTTGCGATTGTGGGACTGCGTGCCCATAGATAGAACTGAATTCGTAACCGCGAATACTGCTTTGGGACAACGGTCAGGGTTTCGGATGAGAGAGCTATGGCCATTCGTAACGACAAAAGAATAATTAGAGTAGATGTGAGATCAGTGGCGGAACACAGCATGACGCACTCTTCACTTAAATGGGAGGTGCAGTCGATCGCCTCTACAGTTGTGGGATTCTTCGTAATTCAAGGCGAGGAGTACTCAGAGAACATAGCGAGGCACCGAATACACCGACGCTTATGGTGTCCATCAAGTGCCAGCCTTCTGGAGTATCAGAATCTTGAAGTGTAGCTTGCGTTACGCAGGTTGTGGAGCGTCATAAGAACTCACAATTCAAAGGGAGCCGTGCGCCATGAGGGATTGGCAGGGTAGTGTGAAGCGGGGGTATATATCGAGTAATAAATCGAGGAGAAGGGTGCCTATCTTTCGATTGGTGATTATAAGCTGTGTACTAAGCACCATCGTTAAGGGAATGTTGTTCACTAGGACACTGAAGTCTAAGATCTGACCTTGTGGCTCTCGGTGATAATGCTCAGAAAATGTTTCTGTGGCGGGACGGATCCTGGAAATGGCTATCAAAAATTATGCTGAAACGTTAGGTGTCATGGACCTCATAATATAGAGTCGGAAACGGTAGGGACTCATATGCGATGAGCATAAATAGCCAGACGATAACACTGTTTCCGTCCCGTGCGAGCTTTCAAGGTCAGCGAACATCCAACCAAAGAATCGGGAGCACTGGGTCCGCACCGAATGGATGATCAGCGCGCGTGAGCTTGGCAGGTTGGGCCGTCCCAACTCCCTAAGTTTGCAGATTTGCAACAATGTGTTATCAGGTTGGAGACATTATATCGCGGTGCCGATATATACCTGGGCAAATTCTCGGCCACGTCATGCAGACATGCTTGGAATTTTTCCAGACCTGCTAATCTTGACCCAGAAAGAAGGCAAGATCAACAAAACCAATAGCCCGTTGGCAAGAACAACGCACCCGGTGGATACACGCATGCACATACATGGTTACATATTATCCTGTAACGTTCTTCGGCTTCAGATTATCACGTATCACAGCATTATCATAAATCGCTCACCAATCACCGTGCCCGGACCACCAATAACCCCAAAACAGTGTTCTGTCCTCGAGGTCTTTCGACGGCGCCAGTGTTCGGATAAACCTGGGAGGCACTGCGGAAAATCGACAATCATCATTGTTCTTGACTTCTGGACCGCATATAACACGTCAGGACTGCCAATAGCAAACCGTATCACAAATACGCGGAACGTTGACAGATGAATAAGTATCGATTCGGTGTGAGTTCGGTGTGATAGTCAATGTTGGAGGCCAGGGGCCGGCAGGAGATTTTCAGGAGACTTGCGTGGGGGCCTGTGATGTCGTACGCGTTGTTGCATGCGTATCTGGAGAGCGGCAGATGTAAAGTGCCAACGGTTAACGTCGAAGTTGGAGCTTAGAGGGACCTACATATATGCGCGTCAACACCATTCTTGAGGCCTACATGCAGCCGCTCCAGACAAGCCCAGCAGGAACACTACCCGCTGCGCACCGATGCGGCGAACGAAAGCAGCGAAGGCTATAGACATTGCTGGTGCATACAAGGATTCACCAAGTTCAGAATGGACAACGAGCAGAAAGCGCGGGTAGGCGATTACTTTGTTGAGTTGGGTATGCATTTCTAGTGTCAGTATTAGCGTGGTACATTCAGAGGAGATTTTAAAGGAAGAATCCACGGTCCTATTTCGTCAGCACGCGCGTGTCTGGAGCCTTGCGGTGTGTGGTATCCACAAGGGCTGGAGCCTTGAGAGGTTTTGAACCTTTACAAAAGAGTTGATGGAAATGAAATTCATAGTCCAGGATCAGTGCTTTGTGTAAGAGGGCAAGACGAGGGACATGGTTGAAAAGAAGGAAGGGAGCAAGTCAGGCAGGCGCATCAATTTCCTTCGAATGTATTACGTAACGGGCCAATTTCCTTTTTCTCTTCGGGCCGGCCGCCTTCGACTTGCCACCGTCATCACCAACACCATACCAGCCTTTGTGCATACTGTAATTGACTTCCTGTGATAAAAATCCTCTTGTCTCCACCAGCTGACGTGCATAATAGGAATTGACAGCCAAATATGGCTTGCTCCTTCGACAAAGCCTTCATAGCTTCGTTCAAGTATTGAATTGGTATTGAAAACATGATCCCTTCCCGCCTTTTTTTAAGGTGAGATATGTATTTATCTGGTAATATATGCATTGACGAATCGTCATCAAAGTGTTAGGTTTCAATCCGTGCCCAATTACTGAGGCGTCGACATGTACCTGACGTGTACATGCGATCCATGGACAGGTTACTCGAGCACCATACTTCTCTCTGTTCCTCAGGCACTGCTGAAAGCCTTGGCCAAAGCCGCAGCTGCGTCGGATACCAATTTCTGGCCAATCTTGAGAACTCTAAGGTCTATGGTCAGCGACCGGCAGGGACGGGTGCGACGGTCACTCACCCTACGCACCGAATCCACCATCACGCAAGGTCAATAATCATCATCAGCATTCCTAAGGCAAAACACAGATGCAACCACACATACCATCCATTGCCATAATCGGATGCGGCCCCCCCTCATACACCGCAACCTCCACCTCCACGCCCGCCTCCCTCATGTTCTCACTATACCTCACCCCCTCCTCCTTCAAAATATCCAGCTCCGCCACCGCGATCCACGCCTTCGGCACCTTCTCCAATAGCTCCGCCGGCGCAAATATCGGCGACGCGTCCCACTTTGTCCTGTCTTCCTCGTTCGGCAGGTAGTTGTGGCGGAACCAAAGCATACGTTCGGGGGAGAGCCATGCAGTGTGCTGGTTCTCCGCCCACAGGTCGGCCGTGGATGCCGTGTTGTCGGTCACGGGGACGATGAGCAGCTGGAAAAGCAGGGGGATGGGCGGCGTGCGTTCGGCTGCTTTGAGTGCAAGGATGGCGGCGAGGTTGCCACCGCTGTTTTGGGAGTCTTAGTGGTTTGCTTGCTACAGAGATAAGGACTTGGACTTGCCTGGAGGATCCGCCCACCGCGATCTGTGTAGTGTTGACGTTGAGCTCGGTTTTGCCATGCTGAACGACCCAGTCCAATGACTCGATCGCATCTTCGACTGCCGCAGGATAGGGGTTTTCAGGCGCCAGGCGGTAGTCTACGGATATGACGACAGCTTTGGCGCCTATGGGATGGATTGTGCATCAGGATTCATGAACTTCGGTGATAATGGGTTCAGCATACGCACCGATACACATCCTAGTTGAGAACGACGATTCGCTAGCGATGTTTCCCAGCGTCCACCCGCCTGCACATTGTATTCCTCGTAAGCACCGTTTCTCAAGAAATTCACACCTGCAAATCACTGACCTCCATGGAAGTAAATGAATACAGGCCACCCGTCCTCTGGTGGTTCCCCAGGCGGTGTGAATGTCCTGAGGCTTGTGTAGGTCATCTTAATATCCCTCGTCACCCCCACCTCAAGCGGCTCCGAGCCCCCCGGCACAGCAGGCGCATTGCGTAGGGTGGGATCCCATGGGAGCGTGTGCGGGGGTGTAAGGTGTTGCAGGTGTGCAGTGTGGAATGCGATGTATTCGGGGTCAAGGCGCTGGACGATCGACGGGTGCAGGGGCTGTTTTGGGGCGGGGGCGATGTCGGTCATGGTCTTTGGAATGCGTTCTTGGGAATAGATAATCAGGAATCGCAAGTCCAGTCAGCCGAGGGCGTCGCGGTCAGGAGGTGGTAATCCGGGTCATCGGCCCGGTTAGCCGGGGGTACACGGTCGGATGGCACGTTGCAATCTGTATCCGTGCATGCATGTCCAGCATTGTCAATTTGCGTGTTGTATAGCAATTGTTGCAAGAATGTGGTCTGAAGTTCGTAGTGTGGGGGGAGCAGAGGCCTCGAATATTCTGACACTGCCAAAGTGACAAATCAACAAACACGGTGTTTGCCTCGTGGCGAGAGCTTCGCTTTTGCTATCACCTTCCGATTTCTTGAGAACCGGTTCCAACAACACATATCCATTTGAAATTGAATCGCAGCTAAACACATGAACGGAAAACCCACTACCAGCTATCCTCCGACTGCGCCCAAGTACGTGACAGTTTGTTCCGCTCTTTTACGTGGTGCAACGAGATTACGATTTGCCTGACCTGCGCCTTGCTTGGATCTCACACAGATATCTCAACGATTTTAGTAAAGCCCTTGCTGGGGAAGTGAAAATCCTCCTGGCAGAGGTAGGGAAATTGCGAGATGAACGAAGAGCGCTGCAGTAGTGCGTCTGATCTCTTCTTTCATACTTTTCTGGGCTCATTATGTCTTCAGCGAAATCGCAGAACTCATGAACATGAAGTCGAAACACGGAGCGGGAGGCGAATATTCGCCCGATTGGAGACCACAGGTGTGTTCTTGCCATTGAAATTCGCCCCAAACATCTCTACGTAACTCTACATCTTACCACTCGCCCGACTCTTCCAGATCGAGGCACCACCCGCCGAAGCACCCCCGCCACCCGCAATCGAGGACGCACCTGCCGTACAAGCTCGCCCTGGCTGGCGCGTCGTACACAAACGCCCCGAACGCAGAGAGCGACCAATGCCAAAGGCTCCACATGCACCAGCACCAACGCCTGCCCCAGCACCAGCGATGGAGCCCCCGCGCCCGGAATTGCCTGCATGGGCTCAGTGGAGACGTACGTGATGATCTCTTTGGTGGTTCGTGTTTTGATGCAAGTTGTGCTGATGGTACTATGATGATCGTAGCGAATCCATTGTTGGCTCCGACGCCTGTTCCTAGCGGATCAGCAGCATCACCGAGTTCGCCACCCCCGCGGTCTGGACTGTTTGGTATGTCCTTTCGCTCTGTATGCTTGATACTAGATATCAGAGGACTGACGATGCGTTGTAGGACCACCGACTCCCCCTCCCAAATAATCTTCAAAACTTCAAACTGTGGCCAGTATGACTTGACGCCACGAACATCAACATTGGCATGTACCTCCGTCCTCGACTCATTTGAAACAACACAAACAATGTATCCATCATATCGACATCATAAAGAATATCTAACGCATCCTTTCTTTCTTTCTTCTTTTTCTTCTTCCCGTTGTAGATACATACGGCGACTCTCGATACCATGCCATCTTCAGTTCTTCTTTCGTTCTGTATATACCTTACTTCACTACCCGGTTTTGTTTTACCCATTCCTCCGCTTACTTTCCCGTCTCAGCTTCCTGCGGTGTATGTCATAATTGCTTTATTCGTATTCTTGTCCCTCATGTTCGCTGTATACTCCTCACACCACGAACGGCCGTTTATATTCCCACTGAAGTTTTCTGGGTCTTTTTTTCTGCATGTCAACTTGATGTCAACCCTGGTATAACATTTGGATATGAGATATGCGCGCTCTGCATAAGGTGGCTGAGGCAAAACGCCGGGCGGCAATCCTTGATCGTGACCGAGCAGAGCTTGCAGCGATCGAGGCGCAGATAGCTCGCAGGGAGCAGATGCTCAGAAGACAGATGGAGTTGATTGCTCAGATGGAAAAACATGATCCACGAGTGGAATCAAGTAGCATAGTCTCCGTGTTACCCACGATACGAATCCAGTCGATTCACGAATTTCCATCGATGTCAACCACCTAGTGACATAGCCCTCCACGATCAAGCCCCCAACATCGCTGGTAATGCGTGACGAAAAGTCCTCTGGCTCTGTTCTAACAACTTCACTGCTCACCATTTACAACCAAGGTCACGGGCGTCAGTAGTAGTGTACAGGCTCCAACTGCATCACATCCCATTCTCGCTCGTTTCTCAGATGATGAGGACCCGAACTCCACCAATGTAGTCAGGTTCAGGCAATATCGCAGAATAGGTCGGCCGTCAACGAAGGCGGGCCATGGAGCCAAAGGGGAGAAGATAGTCTTAGTACATTAGTTCATCGCCCAATACAAGGTAAGGCAGGAGCACGGCGGTGAACGAAGCAACAACAAGCTTTGGACGTCGGCGCAGCCGGACTCATCAGAGGCATATACGGACAATGACGAGGCCGAACTTCCTCGTAGGGCGTACAAACGCAGGCAAAGGCCGCAGCCTCGGAAGAGGGTCGAGACACAGGGCAGATCCTTGAGAGGATGAACCTACCTCATCCCCAAACAGAGATGTACTCGAGTACAGTATCCCCCGATACGGTCAGGACTAAGATTATCATTCACAGTCCTCATATACGGTATCACGAGAGCGAAAAACTCATTTCTTACCACCATTCAAAACAGTACTCAAACACCGACGGAAAGAAATCGCGTAAGAGAGTGAAGAGGCCAAACGAAATGCCGAGCAAGTAAGGGACTCGTTGCAGGGGTGAAGCAGGACAATTTTCAGAGGGCCGAGGAGAATAAAATGGAGAGAGAATGCAAAACAGTGCCAAGGAATACGCAGAGGCTGGAGAGGCGTGTAAAGGCGAGATGGAGAAGGTGGCTGAGATGTGGAATAAGGTTTCCTGAAGAAGACATACTTGTCCAGTGTAGATGAGACTTGAAGACGTTGCGAATCCGGATACGTTTATTTTCGGGGAGGAAGAAGAGAGCTATATGAGGTTGACGACGAAGAATTTTGTTGGCAGAAGTTGTAATAATCGAGCCAGCCTGAGCTTGATCCACGAGACTATTGATAGCGGTGTCCCAGTCATTTGCGCCAACACAGTATATAGTTCTTTATCATCAACGCCATATTGGAGAAATCCAGTGAATAGCGAGAATTGGGCGAGAGACTTGAGTTGAAGGATGGAAAGTGAAGGTGCACAGTGTGCGGCGTGGCGGTGTTCTTATTTGGGAGGCTTTACCTGGCTTTCCCAGGAAATTGATGCGCATCAAGCGCCCGCCGCCTATTCGTTCTCGCTGGAGTCAATCATGTTGCCTGGTCGCTGCCTGATCGGAATATGTTCATCAGCGACGCGGGTTAACAAGCAACCACCTTCACTATTTCTTCCTTCACTTTATGCAGGGCCACCATGAATAGTATGGCCTCAAGAAACTCTCGTACCGACGTAATCCTCCCCATATCGGTGAGTATTTGAAGGATCTCATCCGGTATGGTCTTCAACTCTGACTCTATACATACTCGTAGAATCAAGACATGCAACAAATCACCTACGGTTCCATGAACCACGACTTCCGAAAACACCTCCTTCCACCCAGCGTGCAGCGTATCTGGTTCTACGAAACCTCGCCACACTCGCACATCGCGTATATCTCCGAAATTGGTCCAGCGCGCAATGCGCCGCTCCCCTTGGACGGATTAGGGAACCAGGAGTTCAACGATCAGCAAGGATTCGTGTCTTCGCACGCGTATCCCATCCGCAGTGTGTACCGGATACGCAAGGAGCCAGTGACGCTGGGGGATTTGAAGGCGAGGTATGGAATGAAGGGGCCGCCGAAGGGCTTGATGTATGTTCCGGAGAAGATGGCGAGGGATATATTGTGGAGTGCGCAGGAGAGGATTTTAATAAGGAGCGAGCAGAGAGAGACTGTGTCGTTTGGATGGTGGGTGCCGCCGCCGCGGCCGAAACCTGTCGTTGTTCAGGTTGTGATTCCGGAAGTACGGCTGGAGGAAGATGCGATGGATGTGGATGTTAATATGGGTGGAACCAGCGACGTGCCGATGTCCGCACCGATGCCAGTGTCATGGGGTGGCTGTCGGCCGTTGAAGAGACGGTTGTCGGACGAAGACATCACGTTCGATCCCCAACAGAAACGACTGGTGCGTGGACGATGTTTAAATCCTTCGTTGCCTAGATTATACTAACCCAGAACTCATTCATAGCGTTCATATTGACGGGAACGTTTCCTTAATCTTATTTGGACATTGTCACTCGCATCGCTGTGGTATACCATATGTACGTTGTAATCGCATGGAACCTTCTCTATACGCGAACCTCCAGCCAGCTTCACGGTATCAATTCTACCGATGGGCGCCTATCAGCGGGGCGTGGACTGCACGTGTGCAGCCATACGTCGAGCGCGTGCATCAGGTCCTTAACTTCCGCGAACAGCCGCTCACAACACTCACTCCGTACCACAGGTTACCTCTGTGGTGGTCTATACAGTGTCTAATCCAGAAACGCAGTGACTTTCCACCAGTGGAAATGATCCCCAGATATCGAGCTTTCCGCAAAAAGAACGACAAGCGGCGAAACAGCGAGCCTGACACCCAGTACGTGCCACATATGTTGCTTCTCATGGAAGCGCTCGTGCGTGTAACTCCGCTCACTGACGCTGTGCCACGCAAGGCAGCAATCCGATGACGCCGCCATGTCAGAGTTGAAAGAGAGCCTGACGAAGGAGATATCTGATCTGGGGCAAGAGATCACGAGGCTCAAGAATGAGCGTAGCCAACTCTTCCTGTGCGTGTTCATATCATCGGCGAGTATCATAAGTCACTAATGATCATGGCCACCAGCGACATCCATGACCTGATGCTGTCAAAAAGCCAGTCGCAGGATATTAATGTTCCTCTCCCTCCGCTGCCCCCTCAGCGCAATTCCCTGCAAAAAGCAAAGAAAGACCTACACGGACGACAGGAAAGAAACCCTCGCTTCATTGACAATCAACATCCCCAGCCCGACCATGGCCTACCCTTCGGGCCATCCCCCGAGTTGCAACCACAGTCGAGTGTCCAGTCTCCCGAACCTCCCACCACGAGTGATACGGCTTGGCAAACCTGGCAGCCCGAGCCATATTACCAGCCGACCCCGATCTCTCCCGTCAACGCTCTCTCCAGCCTCGGTTCAGATTTCTTTTTCCACGGGCTCTTTGGCCCCCCAAGCCCTATAGATGACGACTTGGCGTTCTGTCTGTTACCCTCAGTACCCCCCGCTCCATCCAGCACCCGGAACCCTCCGCCTCCAAGTCGTTCGTTGTTTGTGGCGCCTGAGCCCCAAGGACGGAAGCCAAAGATACCAGCACTACAGATCCCCGACCAAGTGAGCATCGCGCCTGCGCTGGGACTGTTTGGACCGCGAAGCCCGAGAGATGAGCATACTGGTAATACCAAGAAGCCGCCGCCACCACCCCAGCCCACACCTCCGAGTCAGTCCAGCATTCGGGAAAAGAAGCAACGGCCGACGTTGAGGATGCACATCCCGGGCTCGAGTAGTCCTGGGTTGTTTGGTCCGAGAAGTCCTCCCGACGTCACGACCACCGATAACAGAGCCACTACCACCATCACCGCTCCCCTTGCCCCGGTGAAGCCACCTCCACGACTCTCGGGTGCGAAGTCCGCTGTGGACTTGCGAGCACGGTCCGCAACACCCTTCAAACAACTAGATGCAGCGAAGGGCAATGGGGGTGGGAAGACGGCGTGGCGGGCGCGGGTTGAGGAGGTAGAGGACGAAAGTATCAAGTCCACGAGGGGGACGGGCCCGTGGGCGATTGCTATCCTGGGATAGCGGGTTTTATGGGTGCCTGTGGATTGGACCGCGTTGGCATTGATGACTGCACGTTAGGTCAGGATGGGATGGGGCGAATGAGAATGACTATTGAGTTGAAGGACGGATGGATGGTTGAGTCTCAGTTTTGTACATGTTGTACGTCTATTCATATACGTATAACAAGGCATCTGTGTATTTCTGGAGTTCATGCGACACCGTTCTGAGCAATCGACATGAGTTGTTTCATCGACAGAGCCAAGCCAAATAGGGAGCATCGCCACCCTCACCTTCCCTCTGTTTACGCTCGACTCTCACTGCTGTAACGGTTTCATAAGACAACCCAAGATCAGCACACTCAAAATAACAATGTCAACAGTCAAGAATGAAATTATTCGTGTTTTACTCTGCTCAAGTACGTAGTACCGCGCTATCAACTATGTATCGGCTCATGCTTTTTTTTTTTGAGGAACCAACTTCAAACAAAGCTTCACCATCGTCAACCTCACGCAGTGCCCTTCCTCCCCCGTGAACGCTCTTATATCTCAGCTTCGCTGAACTCATCCTCGCGCAACAAAAAAGAGTCCTTCTCCAAGAACCATCAATAAATCTCATTCCAAGCCCTAATCTCCTTCTCCATCTCCTCAGTCTCCTTCCTCTGTTGTTCAATCTCCTCCTCCTTCGCTTTCACATCTCCTTCCAGCCTCTCTGTACATCCAAGCACTGCCTCGCGCTCCCTCATCTGCCTATTCACCTCCTCCGCCCTCCGAAACGCATCCCGCTTTGCCTGGTCCAGCTCCTCCCGCACGCGCTTGGCGTTCTGCATGACTTCCTCACTCTCTCGTGCTACTTCTTGGTGTCTGTGCATGAGTTTTGTTTGATACAAGCGGTGACGAGACATGAGTTTTTCGTGGTCCTGTGCCCGTCTTTGAGCCTCTTCTTCACCTTTGGTCAGGTTACTCTTGGTACCGGGTGCGCTTCCAAGAGATGGATGGGGCTGGGGATTGTGAACACCGTGGCTGCTCGAGCCAACGCAGTTCGTGGTGGGCGCAATTTGTAAGCTATTCTTTGTAGTTTGATCATGAGCTGAGGACGCGGGTTTTTGGTTGGACGAACGGGACGCATCGTGGCCTGGAAGCTGGTTGTCTTTAACATCGGTCAATTGTGGTGCACTGTAACCCAGAAACGGATGTGGCTGCGGACTGGGAACTGTGATCGTTCTAGTTCGGGCGCTGTTTGTATTAAAGGCAATGAAATGGGAGCCATTGGAAGATGCCCGTGGCATTGGGTACGTGGACCTTGGTTCTGACGACCTGGATGTATTTCTGCCACCAGACGAGTTGGGTTCGTCTTCCTGAGACTGAGGCTTTGCTTGGTGACCATATGTCCTTGCTCGCTTCTGTGCCCTTTGCCTCAAATTGTACGTGGCCGTGCTGGCCGAGGCAGTCTCGGTATCGTCTGTGCAGTAGTTGTCGTCCGAATCTGTGCCGACGTCAGCTCTCCTCCGTCTACCACTACTCTCCCGCCCAATCCCATACTGCTCTATGAACTGGTGTGCCGTCACGAAGTCCGTTCCTTCAATCCACTGTCTGCGGCGGAAGAGCTTGGATCTGGAAGATTCAAGCTCCTTATTGAGCTTTCGCCACTCGAAGGAATGCTTATAAAACCACAGTATGCGCGAATCATCGAGTGGGTGACGGAAATTGCGGTAATAGTGAGCTTCACTTAGCTCGCGTGCGATGCCTTTCCATTCGCGCCAACCATCGGAATAGCGGGCCCAAAGTCGATAGGCTTTTGGTGAAAGGTCGAAGAATAGATCCCCAGGTCCGCCTAGAGTTGTTGGTGGCTGGCCTATTCCGCGGTATTGTGTAAATTTTATTTCAGTGGTTGAATTCTCGTCGTTCGCGTCTTCTTTGAGGAAG